>OX438889.1:27176648-27189000 GCA_949316265.1 Diarsia mendica | reverse complement strand
CCTAACCTAACCTAACCTAACCTAACCTAACCTAACCTAACCTAACCTAACCTAACCTAACCTAACCTAACCTAACCTAACCTAACCTAACCTAACCTAACCTAACCTAACCTAACCTAACCTAACCTAACCTAACCTAACCTAACCTAACCTAACCTAACCTAACCTAACCTAACCTAACCTAACCTAACCTAACCTAACCTAACCTAACCTAACCTAACCTAACCTAACCTAACCTAACCTAACCTAACCTAACCTAACCTAACCTAACCTAACCTAACCTAACCTAACCTAACCTAACCTAACCTAACCTAACCTAACCTAACCTAACCTAACCTAACCTAACCTAACCTAACCTAACCTAACCTAACCTAACCTAACCTAACCTAACCTAACCTAACCTAACCTAACCTAACCTAACCTAACCTAACCTAACCTAACCTAACCTAACCTAACCTAACCTAACCTA
The DNA here is from genome assembly GCA_949316265.1 of Diarsia mendica. Lineage (NCBI taxonomy): Eukaryota > Metazoa > Arthropoda > Insecta > Lepidoptera > Noctuidae > Diarsia > Diarsia mendica. The sequence goes on along the minus strand of OX438889.1, from coordinate 27,188,531 downwards.
ACCTAACCTAACCTAACCTAACCTAACCTAACCTAACCTAACCTAACCTAACCTAACCTAACCTAACCTAACCTAACCTAACCTAACCTAACCTAACCTAACCTAACCTAACCTAACCTAACCTAACCTAACCTAACCTAACCTAACCTAACCTAACCTAACCTAACCTAACCTAACCTAACCTAACCTAACCTAACCTAACCTAACCTAACCTAACCTAACCTAACCTAACCTAACCTAACCTAACCTAACCTAACCTAACCTAACCTAACCTAACCTAACCTAACCTAACCTAACCTAACCTAACCTAACCTAACCTAACCTAACCTAACCTAACCTAACCTAACCTAACCTAACCTAACCTAACCTAACCTAACCTAACCTAACCTAACCTAACCTAACCTAACCTAACCTAACCTAACCTAACCTAACCTAACCTAACCTAACCTAACCTAACCTAACCTAACCTAACCTAACCTAACCTAACCTAACCTAACCTAACCTAACCTAACCTAACCTAACCTAACCTAACCTAACCTAACCTAACCTAACCTAACCTAACCTAACCTAACCTAACCTAACCTAACCTAACCTAACCTAACCTAACCTAACCTAACCTAACCTAACCTAACCTAACCTAACCTAACCTAACCTAACCTAACCTAACCTAACCTAACCTAACCTAACCTAACCTAACCTAACCTAACCTAACCTAACCTAACCTAACCTAACCTAACCTAACCTAACCTAACCTAACCTAACCTAACCTAACCTAACCTAACCTAACCTAACCTAACCTAACCTAACCTAACCTAACCTAACCTAACCTAACCTAACCTAACCTAACCTAACCTAACCTAACCTAACCTAACCTAACCTAACCTAACCTAACCTAACCTAACCTAACCTAACCTAACCTAACCTAACCTAACCTAACCTAACCTAACCTAACCTAACCTAACCTAACCTAACCTAACCTAACCTAACCTAACCTAACCTAACCTAACCTAACCTAACCTAACCTAACCTAACCTAACCTAACCTAACCTAACCTAACCTAACCTAACCTAACCTAACCTAACCTAACCTAACCTAACCTAACCTAACCTAACCTAACCTAACCTAACCTAACCTAACCTAACCTAACCTAACCTAACCTAACCTAACCTAACCTAACCTAACCTAACCTAACCTAACCTAACCTAACCTAACCTAACCTAACCTAACCTAACCTAACCTAACCTAACCTAACCTAACCTAACCTAACCTAACCTAACCTAACCTAACCTAACCTAACCTAACCTAACCTAACCTAACCTAACCTAACCTAACCTAACCTAACCTAACCTAACCTAACCTAACCTAACCTAACCTAACCTAACCTAACCTAACCTAACCTAACCTAACCTAACCTAACCTAACCTAACCTAACCTAACCTAACCTAACCTAACCTAACCTAACCTAACCTAACCTAACCTAACCTAACCTAACCTAACCTAACCTAACCTAACCTAACCTAACCTAACCTAACCTAACCTAACCTAACCTAACCTAACCTAACCTAACCTAACCTAACCTAACCTAACCTAACCTAACCTAACCTAACCTAACCTAACCTAACCTAACCTAACCTAACCTAACCTAACCTAACCTAACCTAACCTAACCTAACCTAACCTAACCTAACCTAACCTAACCTAACCTAACCTAACCTAACCTAACCTAACCTAACCTAACCTAACCTAACCTAACCTAACCTAACCTAACCTAACCTAACCTAACCTAACCTAACCTAACCTAACCTAACCTAACCTAACCTAACCTAACCTAACCTAACCTAACCTAACCTAACCTAACCTAACCTAACCTAACCTAACCTAACCTAACCTAACCTAACCTAACCTAACCTAACCTAACCTAACCTAACCTAACCTAACCTAACCTAACCTAACCTAACCTAACCTAACCTAACCTAACCTAACCTAACCTAACCTAACCTAACCTAACCTAACCTAACCTAACCTAACCTAACCTAACCTAACCTAACCTAACCTAACCTAACCTAACCTAACCTAACCTAACCTAACCTAACCTAACCTAACCTAACCTAACCTAACCTAACCTAACCTAACCTAACCTAACCTAACCTAACCTAACCTAACCTAACCTAACCTAACCTAACCTAACCTAACCTAACCTAACCTAACCTAACCTAACCTAACCTAACCTAACCTAACCTAACCTAACCTAACCTAACCTAACCTAACCTAACCTAACCTAACCTAACCTAACCTAACCTAACCTAACCTAACCTAACCTAACCTAACCTAACCTAACCTAACCTAACCTAACCTAACCTAACCTAACCTAACCTAACCTAACCTAACCTAACCTAACCTAACCTAACCTAACCTAACCTAACCTAACCTAACCTAACCTAACCTAACCTAACCTAACCTAACCTAACCTAACCTAACCTAACCTAACCTAACCTAACCTAACCTAACCTAACCTAACCTAACCTAACCTAACCTAACCTAACCTAACCTAACCTAACCTAACCTAACCTAACCTAACCTAACCTAACCTAACCTAACCTAACCTAACCTAACCTAACCTAACCTAACCTAACCTAACCTAACCTAACCTAACCTAACCTAACCTAACCTAACCTAACCTAACCTAACCTAACCTAACCTAACCTAACCTAACCTAACCTAACCTAACCTAACCTAACCTAACCTAACCTAACCTAACCTAACCTAACCTAACCTAACCTAACCTAACCTAACCTAACCTAACCTAACCTAACCTAACCTAACCTAACCTAACCTAACCTAACCTAACCTAACCTAACCTAACCTAACCTAACCTAACCTAACCTAACCTAACCTAACCTAACCTAACCTAACCTAACCTAACCTAACCTAACCTAACCTAACCTAACCTAACCTAACCTAACCTAACCTAACCTAACCTAACCTAACCTAACCTAACCTAACCTAACCTAACCTAACCTAACCTAACCTAACCTAACCTAACCTAACCTAACCTAACCTAACCTAACCTAACCTAACCTAACCTAACCTAACCTAACCTAACCTAACCTAACCTAACCTAACCTAACCTAACCTAACCTAACCTAACCTAACCTAACCTAACCTAACCTAACCTAACCTAACCTAACCTAACCTAACCTAACCTAACCTAACCTAACCTAACCTAACCTAACCTAACCTAACCTAACCTAACCTAACCTAACCTAACCTAACCTAACCTAACCTAACCTAACCTAACCTAACCTAACCTAACCTAACCTAACCTAACCTAACCTAACCTAACCTAACCTAACCTAACCTAACCTAACCTAACCTAACCTAACCTAACCTAACCTAACCTAACCTAACCTAACCTAACCTAACCTAACCTAACCTAACCTAACCTAACCTAACCTAACCTAACCTAACCTAACCTAACCTAACCTAACCTAACCTAACCTAACCTAACCTAACCTAACCTAACCTAACCTAACCTAACCTAACCTAACCTAACCTAACCTAACCTAACCTAACCTAACCTAACCTAACCTAACCTAACCTAACCTAACCTAACCTAACCTAACCTAACCTAACCTAACCTAACCTAACCTAACCTAACCTAACCTAACCTAACCTAACCTAACCTAACCTAACCTAACCTAACCTAACCTAACCTAACCTAACCTAACCTAACCTAACCTAACCTAACCTAACCTAACCTAACCTAACCTAACCTAACCTAACCTAACCTAACCTAACCTAACCTAACCTAACCTAACCTAACCTAACCTAACCTAACCTAACCTAACCTAACCTAACCTAACCTAACCTAACCTAACCTAACCTAACCTAACCTAACCTAACCTAACCTAACCTAACCTAACCTAACCTAACCTAACCTAACCTAACCTAACCTAACCTAACCTAACCTAACCTAACCTAACCTAACCTAACCTAACCTAACCTAACCTAACCTAACCTAACCTAACCTAACCTAACCTAACCTAACCTAACCTAACCTAACCTAACCTAACCTAACCTAACCTAACCTAACCTAACCTAACCTAACCTAACCTAACCTAACCTAACCTAACCTAACCTAACCTAACCTAACCTAACCTAACCTAACCTAACCTAACCTAACCTAACCTAACCTAACCTAACCTAACCTAACCTAACCTAACCTAACCTAACCTAACCTAACCTAACCTAACCTAACCTAACCTAACCTAACCTAACCTAACCTAACCTAACCTAACCTAACCTAACCTAACCTAACCTAACCTAACCTAACCTAACCTAACCTAACCTAACCTAACCTAACCTAACCTAACCTAACCTAACCTAACCTAACCTAACCTAACCTAACCTAACCTAACCTAACCTAACCTAACCTAACCTAACCTAACCTAACCTAACCTAACCTAACCTAACCTAACCTAACCTAACCTAACCTAACCTAACCTAACCTAACCTAACCTAACCTAACCTAACCTAACCTAACCTAACCTAACCTAACCTAACCTAACCTAACCTAACCTAACCTAACCTAACCTAACCTAACCTAACCTAACCTAACCTAACCTAACCTAACCTAACCTAACCTAACCTAACCTAACCTAACCTAACCTAACCTAACCTAACCTAACCTAACCTAACCTAACCTAACCTAACCTAACCTAACCTAACCTAACCTAACCTAACCTAACCTAACCTAACCTAACCTAACCTAACCTAACCTAACCTAACCTAACCTAACCTAACCTAACCTAACCTAACCTAACCTAACCTAACCTAACCTAACCTAACCTAACCTAACCTAACCTAACCTAACCTAACCTAACCTAACCTAACCTAACCTAACCTAACCTAACCTAACCTAACCTAACCTAACCTAACCTAACCTAACCTAACCTAACCTAACCTAACCTAACCTAACCTAACCTAACCTAACCTAACCTAACCTAACCTAACCTAACCTAACCTAACCTAACCTAACCTAACCTAACCTAACCTAACCTAACCTAACCTAACCTAACCTAACCTAACCTAACCTAACCTAACCTAACCTAACCTAACCTAACCTAACCTAACCTAACCTAACCTAACCTAACCTAACCTAACCTAACCTAACCTAACCTAACCTAACCTAACCTAACCTAACCTAACCTAACCTAACCTAACCTAACCTAACCTAACCTAACCTAACCTAACCTAACCTAACCTAACCTAACCTAACCTAACCTAACCTAACCTAACCTAACCTAACCTAACCTAACCTAACCTAACCTAACCTAACCTAACCTAACCTAACCTAACCTAACCTAACCTAACCTAACCTAACCTAACCTAACCTAACCTAACCTAACCTAACCTAACCTAACCTAACCTAACCTAACCTAACCTAACCTAACCTAACCTAACCTAACCTAACCTAACCTAACCTAACCTAACCTAACCTAACCTAACCTAACCTAACCTAACCTAACCTAACCTAACCTAACCTAACCTAACCTAACCTAACCTAACCTAACCTAACCTAACCTAACCTAACCTAACCTAACCTAACCTAACCTAACCTAACCTAACCTAACCTAACCTAACCTAACCTAACCTAACCTAACCTAACCTAACCTAACCTAACCTAACCTAACCTAACCTAACCTAACCTAACCTAACCTAACCTAACCTAACCTAACCTAACCTAACCTAACCTAACCTAACCTAACCTAACCTAACCTAACCTAACCTAACCTAACCTAACCTAACCTAACCTAACCTAACCTAACCTAACCTAACCTAACCTAACCTAACCTAACCTAACCTAACCTAACCTAACCTAACCTAACCTAACCTAACCTAACCTAACCTAACCTAACCTAACCTAACCTAACCTAACCTAACCTAACCTAACCTAACCTAACCTAACCTAACCTAACCTAACCTAACCTAACCTAACCTAACCTAACCTAACCTAACCTAACCTAACCTAACCTAACCTAACCTAACCTAACCTAACCTAACCTAACCTAACCTAACCTAACCTAACCTAACCTAACCTAACCTAACCTAACCTAACCTAACCTAACCTAACCTAACCTAACCTAACCTAACCTAACCTAACCTAACCTAACCTAACCTAACCTAACCTAACCTAACCTAACCTAACCTAACCTAACCTAACCTAACCTAACCTAACCTAACCTAACCTAACCTAACCTAACCTAACCTAACCTAACCTAACCTAACCTAACCTAACCTAACCTAACCTAACCTAACCTAACCTAACCTAACCTAACCTAACCTAACCTAACCTAACCTAACCTAACCTAACCTAACCTAACCTAACCTAACCTAACCTAACCTAACCTAACCTAACCTAACCTAACCTAACCTAACCTAACCTAACCTAACCTAACCTAACCTAACCTAACCTAACCTAACCTAACCTAACCTAACCTAACCTAACCTAACCTAACCTAACCTAACCTAACCTAACCTAACCTAACCTAACCTAACCTAACCTAACCTAACCTAACCTAACCTAACCTAACCTAACCTAACCTAACCTAACCTAACCTAACCTAACCTAACCTAACCTAACCTAACCTAACCTAACCTAACCTAACCTAACCTAACCTAACCTAACCTAACCTAACCTAACCTAACCTAACCTAACCTAACCTAACCTAACCTAACCTAACCTAACCTAACCTAACCTAACCTAACCTAACCTAACCTAACCTAACCTAACCTAACCTAACCTAACCTAACCTAACCTAACCTAACCTAACCTAACCTAACCTAACCTAACCTAACCTAACCTAACCTAACCTAACCTAACCTAACCTAACCTAACCTAACCTAACCTAACCTAACCTAACCTAACCTAACCTAACCTAACCTAACCTAACCTAACCTAACCTAACCTAACCTAACCTAACCTAACCTAACCTAACCTAACCTAACCTAACCTAACCTAACCTAACCTAACCTAACCTAACCTAACCTAACCTAACCTAACCTAACCTAACCTAACCTAACCTAACCTAACCTAACCTAACCTAACCTAACCTAACCTAACCTAACCTAACCTAACCTAACCTAACCTAACCTAACCTAACCTAACCTAACCTAACCTAACCTAACCTAACCTAACCTAACCTAACCTAACCTAACCTAACCTAACCTAACCTAACCTAACCTAACCTAACCTAACCTAACCTAACCTAACCTAACCTAACCTAACCTAACCTAACCTAACCTAACCTAACCTAACCTAACCTAACCTAACCTAACCTAACCTAACCTAACCTAACCTAACCTAACCTAACCTAACCTAACCTAACCTAACCTAACCTAACCTAACCTAACCTAACCTAACCTAACCTAACCTAACCTAACCTAACCTAACCTAACCTAACCTAACCTAACCTAACCTAACCTAACCTAACCTAACCTAACCTAACCTAACCTAACCTAACCTAACCTAACCTAACCTAACCTAACCTAACCTAACCTAACCTAACCTAACCTAACCTAACCTAACCTAACCTAACCTAACCTAACCTAACCTAACCTAACCTAACCTAACCTAACCTAACCTAACCTAACCTAACCTAACCTAACCTAACCTAACCTAACCTAACCTAACCTAACCTAACCTAACCTAACCTAACCTAACCTAACCTAACCTAACCTAACCTAACCTAACCTAACCTAACCTAACCTAACCTAACCTAACCTAACCTAACCTAACCTAACCTAACCTAACCTAACCTAACCTAACCTAACCTAACCTAACCTAACCTAACCTAACCTAACCTAACCTAACCTAACCTAACCTAACCTAACCTAACCTAACCTAACCTAACCTAACCTAACCTAACCTAACCTAACCTAACCTAACCTAACCTAACCTAACCTAACCTAACCTAACCTAACCTAACCCAGTCTCACGGCGCCCCCCGCCGCGATCGGATCACTTTTAAGCCGCTCCGCGCTCGAAAAATCCTTAAAATTAGTCAAAGTGAGCAAAAATATCCAAATTTTTGCTAAAAGTTGCGCGCTAACGAGATACAAGTGTCCGTGAAAAAATTTTTCAAATCGGTGGAAAACTCGCGAAATTAGAGACAAAAAACCAAAAATTTAACCTATAAAGTGAGTGAAAAAGTGGAAAAAGTGAAACGCTGCGTGATTTCGATCGGTGACCTGGTGTTTTTCGATTGCCATTCGAAGCACCTGGACGAGCACTACATTCTGGCTGAGTCCGGGATTTTTCCCGTTGGAACTCGCCGAGAAACTCGGAAAATTCTAAAATCCACGTGGCCACGAGGTCAACTTCCAGCAGTCAGAGGTGAAAACTGGATACAGGGATAGGCGCAGGAAGTCAGCCCCATTCACCTAACACCTCGATCGTCGAAATTGGACCACCCACTTGAAGGATACAAGGACTTTAAGGTTACAAAAATTTTCTCAAAATTCAACCCCTTAAAACTCTAAATTTAGATCGAAACGTATCATTTTTTTGGACTCTAAAAAACAGTGATTATACAGAAGAACAATAGTGCAAAATTTCATATTTTTCGGAACAGTCATTTAAAAGTTATAAATTTACAATCAATTCCCTATATATACATACACAGTTAAATATAAATATAAAAAATCGGAAAAAATTCGACAAGGCTGCTTAGGCCACGATTTAGACAAATCTGGTCGAAAATTATTTTTTCACCCCCTGGATCCTTCAGAAAGTCCTATTTGCAGAAAGTGGTTTCACCCTTATGACTTTGACCTCCTGCTAAAAATCAGCAGGTCACTAAATAAATAGACACCCGGACAGATTCGAAGCGGAACTTCACCGGTTTCCAGAATCTGAAGAGAACAGGGAGATAGGACTGAAACTGGAATTACTACGGAATTAATTCCGAACCTCTACCCGGGACGCCATTACCAACTAACCTTGTCGGGGTTGTAACCCTGGAACGGAGCGTCGGATCGTGAAAATAGCCAAAAATCGGTTCTCTCACGAGAAGCTATTTCACTAGCGAGTACCCTGGCCATTTTACCACCAGCTCGCCAGGGTCAAATTTTCACCTTCCCAGGGGAATATCTCCTGGACCGTTCCAGGCACAGGAACCACACCGGCGCCAGCAGTTGGAGGAACACCCGCCCTACAACCCGACATAGGTCACTCCACAGTCATCACCACCCCTTGGAGCAGGCACCCCCGGGAAGACTTTGGACGTCGCTGGAGCTGCGAAGACCAGCGGTAACGCTTCAACCCTTAGTTGTATAAGTAGATTAGTTTAGTGTTTAAGATTAGGATTAAGAACCAGACTCCGGGGGCAACCCGTTTCAGAGTTACAGAGCCCGAAGTAAGTGAAATCGGACGAACGAAAAACAGCCATTTGCGGTTGTTGGTTTTTAAAAAATTTTTTCAGGAGGCAACAGCTCACACCCTATAGCGGACGCTCCATTTTTAAAGATCACCAGACGTTTGTTGGACCTTCCCCTAGGAGAGCCCACTCTCAAAATAATTTTAAGGTTAACAGTTTTTAAAAGAAATCACTTTCAGTAAACGGAAAACAGTTTACCAACCGCACCAAACCTGAAAAAGGCCTGTAACTCTGAAACGGTGCGTCCTAGACCAAAAATAACATATTTTTCGAAGCCCCCCCCCCTGACCCCCCCCCCCCTGGTTGAATACTCAACCATAAGGGACCACCCGAACCTTTGGGTAAAATATCAACCCTCTAGGGTTAAATCAGTTTTAGGGGTAGAAAATTTTTAAGTTAAGTTTAATTTTAATAATTTTGTTTTCGGTAAACCACGCTAAGTCCTGGCCTTAAGCCATAGAATCGTTTACCCAGACTCACACTTCCGGGATACCCCCACCCCCTCCCCCATCCCTTATCCTGAAACCCGACGTACCAAAAAGAGCTCAAAAAGACCAAATAAACGAGCCCACTCACGCCAAAATCGGAGCTGAGTAGACCCAGCTAGGTCAACTGGAAGATCTACTCGGCGGTATCTATTTCTATCCTTATTTATTTATTTCAAAGGGCGATATCTTGGGAACGAGAGGAGCTAGGGAAGTTTCGACCTCAAATTCAACCTTGAGTGGTGTCGTAGACACCACGAGGTGGAAACCGCCACTGAGGTATCGATCCCACCCCTTTTTTCTATTTATTTTATTTATTTTACTTCACCCCTAATCCTTAAAGGGCCATAACTCGGGAAGGAGAGGACTTAGAACGTTTTTGACCTCAAAATCAGCCTTTGTGGTGTCGAAGACACCACGGCTAAAGCCGCACAAGAGGTACCCTCCCCTACCCGATTTAACCCTCCCCCATCCCCTAAATCCTAGAATACCGGTATCTCGGAAGCTAAGTTAGATAGGTTAATTTGGACCGCGGATTGTACTGTCGGTTTTGACTCCCTCTTTACAGGATTTAAAATCTGACTGTGAGCCACAGTACAAATTTAGCAGTAGGACAATTATTTTTATTTTTATTCTTATATTTTATTTTTACAATTTTATTTTTACAACTTTATTTGACAATTTTCCCTGTTTTCCTTGCTGTGACTGTGCCCTATACACACAAGCCACATCACACGCTAGGAACTCATACACTCGCACTTTGAAAACATGGTTTTCGGACATCGCACCCCCGTTGTGAAGGTACCAGCAGCCAGCGCCAGCGGAACGCAGGAGTCCACGTCACCGTCCAAACCGGGAAATGTGGGACCCTCCGGAACGTGCGAAGCGCCGAAAGGGTTATCCCTGACGTTTGGCAAGAAGGATGCTGCTCGGGGAACAGTGGCGGAATCAGCCGAAACGCCGCTGTCGTCGTCGGCAGGGACTTCCGGTGCTGTTGCTTCCACCTCCACTCCCAACCCCGCGAGCCCGCCTGGACAAGCGCTGGACGCCGCCAGGACCTTCATCCGGAGACCGGAGCGAAAAAGAAGGTCCATTGACAACATGGAGGCTTTTAAAAAGCAGCCGGACACCTACGCTGCAATGTCAAACGACAGACTTCTCCAGGAGGTCATGAAGACCTTCGAAGACATTCCAAGCAGAGTCAAGGATTACCCTCAGATGAGGAGAGACATAAGGATCTTCCTGGAGACGCAGTCAGACAAAAGCCTACGGATCCTCTTTGAGCTCAGTAAACGGGTGAAGGTCCTGGAAACTGCGCCCAAAACTGTCCCGCCCACAAAGGCCATCACCACGCCAACTTCCCCCAGACTATCGGAGGGAGTCCTAGAAAGGCTGGAGAAAGTGGAGTTAAACATCGACGCAAGGCTAAAGGACTTAGAGGAGAAAATCGCGAAAGGCTTCGTGGGCATGGCTGACCACTGTGACGATGGCGGTGCCGACATCATCGACAAGATCGTCGACAACATTGACTTGGTCAGCGCCAAGATCGATGTAGTCCAAGAGAACATCAGCCGCACGATAGACGGGGTGAATGTCGTAGGTCGTGCGGCGGTTGTGCTCGAGGACAAAATCGGTGGCGTTGCCGGTGATGTCGCCACCAGCTCGGAGAAAATACAGGCGGCCATAAGGGAAGCGGCATGCGAGCCAAGACCGGACTCGCAGACGTACGCCACCGTCACGGCAGCCAGACCCGGGCATCGACCGGCACTTTATTCGATGGCGGTCACCTCTGAAGGCTCGGAACATACTGACGGGGTGCTCGCCATGGTGAAGGAGGCGGTCGATGCCAGGGGAACTGGCCTTAAGATCAGCAAAGTGCGGAAGGCGAAAAACCAGACGGTCATACTGGGGTGTGACACAGAGGCGGAGTTTAAGAAAGTGAAGGAAAGGATTGAAAGCCGA
>OX438889.1:27161648-27171648 GCA_949316265.1 Diarsia mendica | reverse complement strand
AACCTAACCTAACCTAACCTAACCTAACCTAACCTAACCTAACCTAACCTAACCTAACCTAACCTAACCTAACCTAACCTAACCTAACCTAACCTAACCTAACCTAACCTAACCTAACCTAACCTAACCTAACCTAACCTAACCTAACCTAACCTAACCTAACCTAACCTAACCTAACCTAACCTAACCTAACCTAACCTAACCTAACCTAACCTAACCTAACCTAACCTAACCTAACCTAACCTAACCTAACCTAACCTAACCTAACCTAACCTAACCTAACCTAACCTAACCTAACCTAACCTAACCTAACCTAACCTAACCTAACCTAACCTAACCTAACCTAACCTAACCTAACCTAACCTAACCTAACCTAACCTAACCTAACCTAACCTAACCTAACCTAACCTAACCTAACCTAACCTAACCTAACCTAACCTAACCTAACCTAACCTAACCTAACCTAACCTAACCTAACCTAACCTAACCTAACCTAACCTAACCTAACCTAACCTAACCTAACCTAACCTAACCTAACCTAACCTAACCTAACCTAACCTAACCTAACCTAACCTAACCTAACCTAACCTAACCTAACCTAACCTAACCTAACCTAACCTAACCTAACCTAACCTAACCTAACCTAACCTAACCTAACCTAACCTAACCTAACCTAACCTAACCTAACCTAACCTAACCTAACCTAACCTAACCTAACCTAACCTAACCTAACCTAACCTAACCTAACCTAACCTAACCTAACCTAACCTAACCTAACCTAACCTAACCTAACCTAACCTAACCTAACCTAACCTAACCTAACCTAACCTAACCTAACCTAACCTAACCTAACCTAACCTAACCTAACCTAACCTAACCTAACCTAACCTAACCTAACCTAACCTAACCTAACCTAACCTAACCTAACCTAACCTAACCTAACCTAACCTAACCTAACCTAACCTAACCTAACCTAACCTAACCTAACCTAACCTAACCTAACCTAACCTAACCTAACCTAACCTAACCTAACCTAACCTAACCTAACCTAACCTAACCTAACCTAACCTAACCTAACCTAACCTAACCTAACCTAACCTAACCTAACCTAACCTAACCTAACCTAACCTAACCTAACCTAACCTAACCTAACCTAACCTAACCTAACCTAACCTAACCTAACCTAACCTAACCTAACCTAACCTAACCTAACCTAACCTAACCTAACCTAACCTAACCTAACCTAACCTAACCTAACCTAACCTAACCTAACCTAACCTAACCTAACCTAACCTAACCTAACCTAACCTAACCTAACCTAACCTAACCTAACCTAACCTAACCTAACCTAACCTAACCTAACCTAACCTAACCTAACCTAACCTAACCTAACCTAACCTAACCTAACCTAACCTAACCTAACCTAACCTAACCTAACCTAACCTAACCTAACCTAACCTAACCTAACCTAACCTAACCTAACCTAACCTAACCTAACCTAACCTAACCTAACCTAACCTAACCTAACCTAACCTAACCTAACCTAACCTAACCTAACCTAACCTAACCTAACCTAACCTAACCTAACCTAACCTAACCTAACCTAACCTAACCTAACCTAACCTAACCTAACCTAACCTAACCTAACCTAACCTAACCTAACCTAACCTAACCTAACCTAACCTAACCTAACCTAACCTAACCTAACCTAACCTAACCTAACCTAACCTAACCTAACCTAACCTAACCTAACCTAACCTAACCTAACCTAACCTAACCTAACCTAACCTAACCTAACCTAACCTAACCTAACCTAACCTAACCTAACCTAACCTAACCTAACCTAACCTAACCTAACCTAACCTAACCTAACCTAACCTAACCTAACCTAACCTAACCTAACCTAACCTAACCTAACCTAACCTAACCTAACCTAACCTAACCTAACCTAACCTAACCTAACCTAACCTAACCTAACCTAACCTAACCTAACCTAACCTAACCTAACCTAACCTAACCTAACCTAACCTAACCTAACCTAACCTAACCTAACCTAACCTAACCTAACCTAACCTAACCTAACCTAACCTAACCTAACCTAACCTAACCTAACCTAACCTAACCTAACCTAACCTAACCTAACCTAACCTAACCTAACCTAACCTAACCTAACCTAACCTAACCTAACCTAACCTAACCTAACCTAACCTAACCTAACCTAACCTAACCTAACCTAACCTAACCTAACCTAACCTAACCTAACCTAACCTAACCTAACCTAACCTAACCTAACCTAACCTAACCTAACCTAACCTAACCTAACCTAACCTAACCTAACCTAACCTAACCTAACCTAACCTAACCTAACCTAACCTAACCTAACCTAACCTAACCTAACCTAACCTAACCTAACCTAACCTAACCTAACCTAACCTAACCTAACCTAACCTAACCTAACCTAACCTAACCTAACCTAACCTAACCTAACCTAACCTAACCTAACCTAACCTAACCTAACCTAACCTAACCTAACCTAACCTAACCTAACCTAACCTAACCTAACCTAACCTAACCTAACCTAACCTAACCTAACCTAACCTAACCTAACCTAACCTAACCTAACCTAACCTAACCTAACCTAACCTAACCTAACCTAACCTAACCTAACCTAACCTAACCTAACCTAACCTAACCTAACCTAACCTAACCTAACCTAACCTAACCTAACCTAACCTAACCTAACCTAACCTAACCTAACCTAACCTAACCTAACCTAACCTAACCTAACCTAACCTAACCTAACCTAACCTAACCTAACCTAACCTAACCTAACCTAACCTAACCTAACCTAACCTAACCTAACCTAACCTAACCTAACCTAACCTAACCTAACCTAACCTAACCTAACCTAACCTAACCTAACCTAACCTAACCTAACCTAACCTAACCTAACCTAACCTAACCTAACCTAACCTAACCTAACCTAACCTAACCTAACCTAACCTAACCTAACCTAACCTAACCTAACCTAACCTAACCTAACCTAACCTAACCTAACCTAACCTAACCTAACCTAACCTAACCTAACCTAACCTAACCTAACCTAACCTAACCTAACCTAACCTAACCTAACCTAACCTAACCTAACCTAACCTAACCTAACCTAACCTAACCTAACCTAACCTAACCTAACCTAACCTAACCTAACCTAACCTAACCTAACCTAACCTAACCTAACCTAACCTAACCTAACCTAACCTAACCTAACCTAACCTAACCTAACCTAACCTAACCTAACCTAACCTAACCTAACCTAACCTAACCTAACCTAACCTAACCTAACCTAACCTAACCTAACCTAACCTAACCTAACCTAACCTAACCTAACCTAACCTAACCTAACCTAACCTAACCTAACCTAACCTAACCTAACCTAACCTAACCTAACCTAACCTAACCTAACCTAACCTAACCTAACCTAACCTAACCTAACCTAACCTAACCTAACCTAACCTAACCTAACCTAACCTAACCTAACCTAACCTAACCTAACCTAACCTAACCTAACCTAACCTAACCTAACCTAACCTAACCTAACCTAACCTAACCTAACCTAACCTAACCTAACCTAACCTAACCTAACCTAACCTAACCTAACCTAACCTAACCTAACCTAACCTAACCTAACCTAACCTAACCTAACCTAACCTAACCTAACCTAACCTAACCTAACCTAACCTAACCTAACCTAACCTAACCTAACCTAACCTAACCTAACCTAACCTAACCTAACCTAACCTAACCTAACCTAACCTAACCTAACCTAACCTAACCTAACCTAACCTAACCTAACCTAACCTAACCTAACCTAACCTAACCTAACCTAACCTAACCTAACCTAACCTAACCTAACCTAACCTAACCTAACCTAACCTAACCTAACCTAACCTAACCTAACCTAACCTAACCTAACCTAACCTAACCTAACCTAACCTAACCTAACCTAACCTAACCTAACCTAACCTAACCTAACCTAACCTAACCTAACCTAACCTAACCTAACCTAACCTAACCTAACCTAACCTAACCTAACCTAACCTAACCTAACCTAACCTAACCTAACCTAACCTAACCTAACCTAACCTAACCTAACCTAACCTAACCTAACCTAACCTAACCTAACCTAACCTAACCTAACCTAACCTAACCTAACCTAACCTAACCTAACCTAACCTAACCTAACCTAACCTAACCTAACCTAACCTAACCTAACCTAACCTAACCTAACCTAACCTAACCTAACCTAACCTAACCTAACCTAACCTAACCTAACCTAACCTAACCTAACCTAACCTAACCTAACCTAACCTAACCTAACCTAACCTAACCTAACCTAACCTAACCTAACCTAACCTAACCTAACCTAACCTAACCTAACCTAACCTAACCTAACCTAACCTAACCTAACCTAACCTAACCTAACCTAACCTAACCTAACCTAACCTAACCTAACCTAACCTAACCTAACCTAACCTAACCTAACCTAACCTAACCTAACCTAACCTAACCTAACCTAACCTAACCTAACCTAACCTAACCTAACCTAACCTAACCTAACCTAACCTAACCTAACCTAACCTAACCTAACCTAACCTAACCTAACCTAACCTAACCTAACCTAACCTAACCTAACCTAACCTAACCTAACCTAACCTAACCTAACCTAACCAGTCTGGCTCCAACCACCGCTGTGAACGCCACGTTTTTTACTCGTCTCCGGCTATAAAAATCAAAAAAGTGGTAAAAAGTGGTCCGATTTCGACAAATTTGGTGTCAAAGTGTGGGGCTAAGTGCTGGCTACAAGCCCAAGTGACAGTTTTTACCCGGATTTCAGTGCAGTGACAGCTATAGCTGTAAACCCTTATTATTTTGAGGTTAAACAGTTAAGAAAAAACTTCGACTGCACACACTGCCGAAAACAGATCGACGACCCCCCTTTTTTATTGAAGGAAAAGGTGGGGATTGCCTGCGCACATCTCCTCGACCACCCAGAAGCTCCGAAAACCGAAAGTTCCAGGAGTTATTCAGGAAATATCAAAACCACGTGGTGCTGAAAACACCGAAGACGCAGAGCCAGACGCCTGAAATTTTGCAGCCGACATCTGCATTCATTGTTTAGACGGTAACTGCAAAAATTTTTGATTTTATTACCATACCCGATTTTTGAGAGCAGTTAGAAAGTGAAAAATTTGGACCAGTTTATCTTCGGCCCAAATCAAAATTTTGTAAATCTTCAACTGCAGCCTGCTGCGCGCTCATCAGCTCAATAGAGATTTTAAGTTTTAGATTTTTAGGTTGACTAGTTTTTAAATTGTAAAGTAAATTGCTGAAAAACCATATTTTTGAAAAAATTTTGACTTAGTTTTTAGATTCCAAAATATTTTATTATTGATTATTGTAGCCCTATATTTAAGATATTTTAGCATATTTTTTCTATAATTTTGTGACAAAAGGTTCCAGAGATATCGATTTTTTAATGTTTTTTGGTCATAAATAGTAAACAAATAGTAAATTCAAAAATTTAACGCCAGGATAGGGTCCAATACACCCATTCTGACCTCCTCAAGCCCAAACACGGGCCCCATTGCTCCCAATTTGGCGTTTTTGGAAAATCTGAGCCATCTGGGTTTTTAGGTTTTTATTTTCAAATTAAGATATCTCGGGAACCGCTGGCCCAATTGAACCCGATTTTTCAGTACGGCCATTAGAATATTGTTATCTTTAAGTTTTTCAGGTTTTCAGCCTGTTTCAGGGCCATAAATTTTTTGCCGCTGAAACCACTTTCAGGACACACCTGAAGTGACGCCAAGCTGTGGGTCCAAAACCCCGTCTTTCTGTGACGAAGGGTTTTGAAGTTACGGACGTTTCAGTGAGAACTTTGACAGCTCGGCGGCCATTTTGTTTAGCTTCAAGCCGCCATAACTCTTGAACCAGAGGTCGTGGGACACTGCGGTTTTTGGTTCTGTACTCAGGGACCTTTTGTCCCTTTTACCCCACAATTTCAGGCGGTTTGGGGCTGAATATTTTCAGGACTCTGAAAGTGGTTTCAGCGGACAGCGGAGCTCGGGCCGAGTTGGGAGAGCCCAAACTCGGGGTGTCTGCGGCTTTTCAGAGGGAAGTTATCCGTTGTCAAAAATCAACCTTGACAGCACCGCGGCCATTTTGTAAAAACTTTAGACGGCCATAGCTTCCTAACGGAGAGTCGTAGAGGGCTGGGGTTTTCGCTGGAAAGGCCAGTAGGGCTTGGAAAATAGCATAGGACTATTTTCAGGCGTTTTCAGGACATCAGGATTTTTCAGCCTGAAAACCGCTCTGGTGGATCGGTCTCGCCGAGCCAAGCTCGGAAAGCCCAAACACCGGGGTTTTTGGACCGGTGGTTCCGGAGATATCCTCTTGTAACCATTTTCGGTTTTTTATTTTGGCAAAAAACCAGATTTTTCAGGTTGGGATATCTCCGAAACCCTTTGGTGTAACCATACCGAGTTTGGGTTCATCTGAGAGGGCTCGGTGGGAGCTATCCACTGGACTTAACAGAACGACTCTACATAGAGTCTTTCCAGGAGTCACTCTATTTAACACATTTTCTGACTTTAGAAGCTTTCTCGCTACTGTTTTCAGTGCTTGAACCGTTCGTTGAACAAAGGATAGACTCTATCTAGACTATATTAGAGACAAGCTTAAGATTTTTTAATCTTAGAACGTCACAATTTTCTTTATTTTGATAATTTATTTTACTTTATTTTATTTATTTGACTGAGTCTGCAAAGGCTCACTTAGTCTCACAAATCAAAGTGACTGTTGACTATTTTAATTGTAGTCCGATTTATTCTATTATTATACTTTCTGTGTTCCCCCCTTTACAGGGACGCAGAATTACCCGGTGTCCTCTGACAAATTTAGCCTCTCCGTCCCAAATATTGGCATTTCTGACCACCTTAAGACAGGGGTCAATTTAGAATATTTATTAAATCATAAAATTAAAATGTTCTGCACTCCCTCCGCTACCATGATGAAGCCGGGCTCCGGAAGCTCGCCGCGATCGACGGACAAGTCGGGAACTACGCCAGATGGCGCGAGGAGGAGAATTTCCTTCGGAGACGAAACTCCGTCCGCGCTTCAAGAGGACCCTGCCACTTCGGCGACGCGCCGAGGTCCTGCGAGCGCCACCACACAGCTCAGGAAACCGGGGCCCGGGTACCGCAGCCGTACTGTGGAGGCGCGAGCTTGCCTAAACAAGGCCAAGGTCAATTTGGGTAGCTCGCGCAACCTCAGAGCCGACATCAAGGCTGCGGTGCTCGAGGCTATAAACCGTCTCTTCGAGTTGGTGAAGGAGTCGGAGCAGGATAAGGCTCCTCCCGCACCTGTACCCGTACCGGAACCCGCGTCCACTGCTGACAGTGGTCCCCGGTCTCACCTGGATGCCCTTGTTAGCCAGACTGAGCTCGTACAGACCATGAAGGAGCACATCACTCTTATTAAGGAGAACTCCGAAGAGTTGGTGAGGCTGCGAGACAGTCTGGCTAGCAAAGAGTGTACCGCTCCCGTCGTCGGGGAGAAGACCTACGCGAGTGCCGCGTCTGTGAATATAAGCCACACTGGGGCACAAGCCCCGGAGCGAAGAACACTGCACTCCGTGGTTGTCTCCTCGACGGAAGTTGCGGATACAGGGGACGAGGTCCTGGAAAGAATCAGGAAAGTGGTGGACGCGAAGGAGGGCTGGGTGCGGGTCGAGAAAGTGCGGAAGGCCAAAGACAGAAAAATCATAATGGGATGCGAGACAAAAGAAGAACGCACTAAACTGAAGGAGCGATTGACGGCAGCCGGAGGAAGCCTCGTCGTCGAGGAAGTGACGAACCGGGACCCGCTTCTGGTCCTTAGGGACGTGTTGTCGGTACATACCGACGACGAAATACTAAAAGCCCTTAAGAACCAGAACCGGGAGCACTTTCACGACCTCGGCGGCGCGGACCAACGGATGTCAGTCAAGTACAGGAGAAGGACACGCAATCCGCACACGAACCACGTTGTGCTCAGTGTGTCCCCAGCAATCTGGAGGCGGGCAATTGACGCCGAGAGACTCCGCATTGACCTCCAGAGGATACGCGTTGAGGACCAAACGCCACTGGTGCAGTGCACCCGCTGTTTGGGTTACGGCCATGGGAAACGCCTCTGTAAAGAGCCCGCCGATCTGTGTAGCCACTGCGGCGGCCTACATCTCAGAGCGGACTGCCCTGACCGTTTGACTGGTGAAACAGCGGTGTGCATAAACTGCACCAAGTCCAAGCTGGGGAACAGTGGGCACAACGCGTTCAGTGACGATTGTCCCGTGCGTAGGAGGTGGGACGCACTAGCCCGAGCTTCCATAGCGTACTGCTAAGGGCGCCCCCGAAACCACCACTAGGTATAAAATGGTCCAGGCCAACCTGCAACGGAGCCAGCTAGCCACAAATGAGCTGCTGCTGGAGGCGACAAAGCGCAAACTTGCCATAGCGTTGCTCCAGGAGCCCTACGTGGGTGGGGTGAGAAGGATGAGAGGTCATCGGGGCGTAAGGGTCTTCCAGAGCTCTGAGGAAGGAGAAGGGACTGTAAAGGCGGCAATAGCTGTCTTTGACCAAGACTTAGATGTCCTACAGTACCCGCAACTCACCACAAACAACATCGTTGTGGTGAGAGTCCGGACCAGAGCCTGGACGATCACGCTGGTGTCCCTCTACTTCGAGCCCGACAAGCCCATGGAGCCATACCTGGAGCACCTCCTTCGCATAGAGCGAGAGCTGGGCTCTAGCAGGATGGTTATTGGAGGAGACGCGAACGCGAAAAGTACCTGGTGGGGTAGCAGCAGTGAAGACGTGAGAGGGGGGCAAATGTGCGGAGCGCTGGGGGAGCTGGGGCTACAGATCCTTAATACTGGGGATATCCCCACCTTTGACACCATTCGGGGAGGTGTCAGGTTTTGCAGCCACGTGGACGTGACGGCTTGTTCGGTGGACATGCTGGACCTGGTGGACGGCTGGCAGGTCGACGAGGGTCTTACGGGTTCCGACCATAACGGCATTACATTCGACATTAAACTTAAAAAATCAAAAGGCATTAGCATTGAGAGAACCACTAGGGTCTACAATACGAAAAAGGCTAATTGGGGCAAGTTTCGTGAGAAACTTAAACAAATTATGCAGGACAAGGGGTTGACCCTGGTGGACCTCTCAAATGTTGCTGACGTACACAGTTTGGAAGACATAATAAACACATACACACAAGCTATTACACACGCATGCCAACACACAATTCCTTCAAAAAAACACACAGAAACACTTACCTTGCCGTGGTGGTCTGAGGAACTCGCAGAGATGAAGAAGCTGGTCGCCACTAGGAGGCGCAGAGTAAGGAATGCCGCGCCTGTCCGGAGAGCGATGGTTGTGGACCTGTATCTGAAAGAGAAAGAGAATTATGAGACAGCAGTGATAAAAGCAGCAACAGATAGCTGGATTGAGTTTTGCGGGAAACAGGATCGAGAGGGGGTCTGGGAAGGTATTTATAGGGTGATGGGAAGGGTAGGAAAAAGAGAGGAGGATCTGCCACTTCAGATGGGAGGGAAACCGCTGGACGCGAAGGGTTCCGTAGAGCTGTTGGCCGAGACGTTCTATCCCGAGGACCGAGAGGAAGAGGATACCATGGACCATCGCCATATAAGGGAGCGGGCAAAAATGGTAAACGAGTGGAGCCATGGTGAAAAACATGACCCACCGTTTACCCTAAGCGAGCTTGATAGGTCCATGGGATCTTTCAACCCTAAAAAGGCCCCGGGTGCAGACGGCTTCACGGCTGACATCTGCAGCTGGGCGGTAAATTGTGACCGCGAATACTTCCTGGCATTGTTGAATAAATGCCTGGCACTGCACCACTTTCCAAAGATCTGGAAGGAAGCGACAGTGGTGGTGCT
>OX438889.1:26801648-27156648 GCA_949316265.1 Diarsia mendica | reverse complement strand
CCTAACCTAACCTAACCTAACCTAACCTAACCTAACCTAACCTAACCTAACCTAACCTAACCTAACCTAACCTAACCTAACCTAACCTAACCTAACCTAACCTAACCTAACCTAACCTAACCTAACCTAACCTAACCTAACCTAACCTAACCTAACCTAACCTAACCTAACCTAACCTAACCTAACCTAACCTAACCTAACCTAACCTAACCTAACCTAACCTAACCTAACCTAACCTAACCTAACCTAACCTAACCTAACCTAACCTAACCTAACCTAACCTAACCTAACCTAACCTAACCTAACCTAACCTAACCTAACCTAACCTAACCTAACCTAACCTAACCTAACCTAACCTAACCTAACCTAACCTAACCTAACCTAACCTAACCTAACCTAACCTAACCTAACCTAACCTAACCTAACCTAACCTAACCTAACCTAACCTAACCTAACCTAACCTAACCTAACCTAACCTAACCTAACCTAACCTAACCTAACCTAACCTAACCTAACCTAACCTAACCTAACCTAACCTAACCTAACCTAACCTAACCTAACCTAACCTAACCTAACCTAACCTAACCTAACCTAACCTAACCTAACCTAACCTAACCTAACCTAACCTAACCTAACCTAACCTAACCTAACCTAACCTAACCTAACCTAACCTAACCTAACCTAACCTAACCTAACCTAACCTAACCTAACCTAACCTAACCTAACCTAACCTAACCTAACCTAACCTAACCTAACCTAACCTAACCTAACCTAACCTAACCTAACCTAACCTAACCTAACCTAACCTAACCTAACCTAACCTAACCTAACCTAACCTAACCTAACCTAACCTAACCTAACCTAACCTAACCTAACCTAACCTAACCTAACCTAACCTAACCTAACCTAACCTAACCTAACCTAACCTAACCTAACCTAACCTAACCTAACCTAACCTAACCTAACCTAACCTAACCTAACCTAACCTAACCTAACCTAACCTAACCTAACCTAACCTAACCTAACCTAACCTAACCTAACCTAACCTAACCTAACCTAACCTAACCTAACCTAACCTAACCTAACCTAACCTAACCTAACCTAACCTAACCTAACCTAACCTAACCTAACCTAACCTAACCTAACCTAACCTAACCTAACCTAACCTAACCTAACCTAACCTAACCTAACCTAACCTAACCTAACCTAACCTAACCTAACCTAACCTAACCTAACCTAACCTAACCTAACCTAACCTAACCTAACCTAACCTAACCTAACCTAACCTAACCTAACCTAACCTAACCTAACCTAACCTAACCTAACCTAACCTAACCTAACCTAACCTAACCTAACCTAACCTAACCTAACCTAACCTAACCTAACCTAACCTAACCTAACCTAACCTAACCTAACCTAACCTAACCTAACCTAACCTAACCTAACCTAACCTAACCTAACCTAACCTAACCTAACCTAACCTAACCTAACCTAACCTAACCTAACCTAACCTAACCTAACCTAACCTAACCTAACCTAACCTAACCTAACCTAACCTAACCTAACCTAACCTAACCTAACCTAACCTAACCTAACCTAACCTAACCTAACCTAACCTAACCTAACCTAACCTAACCTAACCTAACCTAACCTAACCTAACCTAACCTAACCTAACCTAACCTAACCTAACCTAACCTAACCTAACCTAACCTAACCTAACCTAACCTAACCTAACCTAACCTAACCTAACCTAACCTAACCTAACCTAACCTAACCTAACCTAACCTAACCTAACCTAACCTAACCTAACCTAACCTAACCTAACCTAACCTAACCTAACCTAACCTAACCTAACCTAACCTAACCTAACCTAACCTAACCTAACCTAACCTAACCTAACCTAACCTAACCTAACCTAACCTAACCTAACCTAACCTAACCTAACCTAACCTAACCTAACCTAACCTAACCTAACCTAACCTAACCTAACCTAACCTAACCTAACCTAACCTAACCTAACCTAACCTAACCTAACCTAACCTAACCTAACCTAACCTAACCTAACCTAACCTAACCTAACCTAACCTAACCTAACCTAACCTAACCTAACCTAACCTAACCTAACCTAACCTAACCTAACCTAACCTAACCTAACCTAACCTAACCTAACCTAACCTAACCTAACCTAACCTAACCTAACCTAACCTAACCTAACCTAACCTAACCTAACCTAACCTAACCTAACCTAACCTAACCTAACCTAACCTAACCTAACCTAACCTAACCTAACCTAACCTAACCTAACCTAACCTAACCTAACCTAACCTAACCTAACCTAACCTAACCTAACCTAACCTAACCTAACCTAACCTAACCTAACCTAACCTAACCTAACCTAACCTAACCTAACCTAACCTAACCTAACCTAACCTAACCTAACCTAACCTAACCTAACCTAACCTAACCTAACCTAACCTAACCTAACCTAACCTAACCTAACCTAACCTAACCTAACCTAACCTAACCTAACCTAACCTAACCTAACCTAACCTAACCTAACCTAACCTAACCTAACCTAACCTAACCTAACCTAACCTAACCTAACCTAACCTAACCTAACCTAACCTAACCTAACCTAACCTAACCTAACCTAACCTAACCTAACCTAACCTAACCTAACCTAACCTAACCTAACCTAACCTAACCTAACCTAACCTAACCTAACCTAACCTAACCTAACCTAACCTAACCTAACCTAACCTAACCTAACCTAACCTAACCTAACCTAACCTAACCTAACCTAACCTAACCTAACCTAACCTAACCTAACCTAACCTAACCTAACCTAACCTAACCTAACCTAACCTAACCTAACCTAACCTAACCTAACCTAACCTAACCTAACCTAACCTAACCTAACCTAACCTAACCTAACCTAACCTAACCTAACCTAACCTAACCTAACCTAACCTAACCTAACCTAACCTAACCTAACCTAACCTAACCTAACCTAACCTAACCTAACCTAACCTAACCTAACCTAACCTAACCTAACCTAACCTAACCTAACCTAACCTAACCTAACCTAACCTAACCTAACCTAACCTAACCTAACCTAACCTAACCTAACCTAACCTAACCTAACCTAACCTAACCTAACCTAACCTAACCTAACCTAACCTAACCTAACCTAACCTAACCTAACCTAACCTAACCTAACCTAACCTAACCTAACCTAACCTAACCTAACCTAACCTAACCTAACCTAACCTAACCTAACCTAACCTAACCTAACCTAACCTAACCTAACCTAACCTAACCTAACCTAACCTAACCTAACCTAACCTAACCTAACCTAACCTAACCTAACCTAACCTAACCTAACCTAACCTAACCTAACCTAACCTAACCTAACCTAACCTAACCTAACCTAACCTAACCTAACCTAACCTAACCTAACCTAACCTAACCTAACCTAACCTAACCTAACCTAACCTAACCTAACCTAACCTAACCTAACCTAACCTAACCTAACCTAACCTAACCTAACCTAACCTAACCTAACCTAACCTAACCTAACCTAACCTAACCTAACCTAACCTAACCTAACCTAACCTAACCTAACCTAACCTAACCTAACCTAACCTAACCTAACCTAACCTAACCTAACCTAACCTAACCTAACCTAACCTAACCTAACCTAACCTAACCTAACCTAACCTAACCTAACCTAACCTAACCTAACCTAACCTAACCTAACCTAACCTAACCTAACCTAACCTAACCTAACCTAACCTAACCTAACCTAACCTAACCTAACCTAACCTAACCTAACCTAACCTAACCTAACCTAACCTAACCTAACCTAACCTAACCTAACCTAACCTAACCTAACCTAACCTAACCTAACCTAACCTAACCTAACCTAACCTAACCTAACCTAACCTAACCTAACCTAACCTAACCTAACCTAACCTAACCTAACCTAACCTAACCTAACCTAACCTAACCTAACCTAACCTAACCTAACCTAACCTAACCTAACCTAACCTAACCTAACCTAACCTAACCTAACCTAACCTAACCTAACCTAACCTAACCTAACCTAACCTAACCTAACCTAACCTAACCTAACCTAACCTAACCTAACCTAACCTAACCTAACCTAACCTAACCTAACCTAACCTAACCTAACCTAACCTAACCTAACCTAACCTAACCTAACCTAACCTAACGTGAATGCCTTACTACGGTTAAACAGAATAGAGGTATATTAGAAGTACAGAATCCTAGTAGAAACGACATAATATTTTCTATGGACCGTGCAATGTCAGCAGAAGTTCATAACGACGAGTGCACGCGAACTAAACAGCAAAATCAACGCGTAAAAGAAGTGCTATCGCGCCTTCGTACTGACCATTTAAATGAAGAAGAACGCATTAATCTTGAATCATTGTGCTCGCAATATGCTGACGTTTTTTATATAGAAGGTGAACAATTAACATTCACAAATAAAATTAAACATTCAATTAAAACCACGGATGAAGCCCCAGTCTATACAAAGAGTTATAGATATCCATTTATTCATAGACAGGAAGTACAAGATCAGATAGGTAAAATGTTAGAACAAGGTATAATTAGACCTTCTAATTCTGCTTGGAGTTCCCCTATTTGGGTGGTATCTAAGAAAGCTGACGCATCGGGAAAGACGAAGTGGCGTATTGTAGTAGATTTCAGGAAACTTAATGAGAAAACTATAGACGACAAGTACCCTATCCCCAATATAGCTGATGTTTTAGACAAATTAGGTAACTGCCAGTATTTTACTACACTAGACCTAGCTAGTGGATTCTATCAGGTCGAAATGGACCCCCAAGATATTACAAAAACCGCATTCAATGTGGAACATGGGCATTTCGAATTTCTGAGAATGCCTATGGGTCTAAAAAATAGCCCTTCTACCTTCCAAAGAGTAATGGATAACGTGTTACGTGAACTCCAAAATACTATTTGTCTAGTGTACCTAGATGACATAATAGTTTTTAGTACATCATTGCAAGAGCACATAGTAAACCTAGAAAAAGTTTTTAAAAGATTACGCGAATCTAATTTTAAAATACAAATGGATAAGTCAGAGTTCCTGAAATTAGAGACAGCTTATCTAGGACACATTATAGGCAAAGATGGAATAAAGCCTAACCCAGATAAAATCTCAGCAATACAAAAATACCCTTTACCTAAAACCCCTACTGAAATTAAAAGGTTTTTAGGACTTCTTGGCTATTATAGAAAATTTATCCCTGATTTCGCTAAAATAACCAAACCGTTGACTCAAAGCTTAAAAAAGGGTTCCAAAATCACACTCGATCAAAATTATGTCGAATGCTTTGAAAAATGTAAGACCCTTCTGGTCAATGATCCAATTCTTCAATACCCCGATTTTAAAAAAGAATTTATACTCACTACTGACGCTTCAAATTTAGCAATTGGTGCAGTACTGTCGCAAGGAACTATCGGATCTGATAAACCGATAGCTTATGCCTCGCGTACGCTTTATTCTAGTGAGATAAACTATAGCACTATTGAAAAGGAGTTATTGGCTATAGTCTGGGCTACTAAGTATTTCAGGCCATATTTATTCGGACGAAAATTTAAAATAGTAACTGACCATCGCCCTTTACAATGGGTGATGAATATTAAGGAACCGAATTCCCGTTTAACCCGTTGGAGATTACGGCTAAGCGAATTTGAGTTCATAGTTGTCTATAAGCAAGGAAAACATAATACTAATGCAGATGCTTTGTCACGAATAGAAATTCATCATGAGGAAGCTAGTTCGATAGTAGTTAACACCTCACAAGGTGCGCCTTCAGACTCAGATTCTAGAACTGAAACTGCGGATTCTAGGACTTTAAGCATACATAGTGATTTAGAAAGTCCCATATTAGAAATCCCTATTTCCGACGACCCTCTTAATAAGTTTAATAGGCAAATCTATCTTAATGTCGTTGGAGATATAAAAAGTAAGCCTAGTGTTTCTAAACCATTCGAAACACATACTAAAACTGTCATACAAATCTCAAAATCTAATTTAGAACAAGACGTTATTAGCGCAATTAAAGAACATATTAATCCAAGAGTAAAGACAGGTATTTTAATTAATCCTCCTTTAGAAATGTTTTCTATAATACCTATAATTCAAAAATATTTTAAAAATTCGGCAATGAAGTTGGTACTTACCAAAACCGAAGTAGAAAATGTTAAAGACTATTTCAAGCAACAGCAAATTATAAAAAAATATCACGAAGGCAAAACCAATCATAGAGGCATCACCGAGTGTTATCTAGCCCTATCGCGTAAATGCTATTGGCCGAATATGAAAGAGCATGTAACGAAGTATATTAATGAATGTCAAATATGCGGGCAAGCTAAATATGATCGAAATCCAGTTAGACCAAGGTTACAAATTGTACCTCCACCTACGAAACCTTTTGAGGTTGTACATTTAGATCTGCTTAGTATTGAAACGAATAAGTATCTTATAATAGTGGATGCATTCTCTAAGTATGGTCAAGCATACTTCTTGAGAGATGCTACAGCTATTAGTGTCGTGCAAGCTTTACTAAAGTTTGCCACTCATCACGGAGTGCCTTTAACTATTGTAACAGACAATGGTCCGGAATTTAACAATCAAATATTTTCTGAATTTACTAGATTGCACCAAGTGCAACATCATAAAACCTGTCCTAATACACCCAATGAAAATGGAATGGTAGAACGACTAAATTCAACACTATTAGAACATTTGCGTATATTAAAATTAGAACATCCCGGAGAATCAATTACTAATCTAATAACTTATGCTATATTGGCTTATAATAGTTCAATACACAGCTTTACAAAATGTAGGCCTATCGATATAATTACCGGTCATTTTGATCCCCGAGATCCTTTAGATATGAATATTTCCGAACATCTCTTACAACAATATATCCAAGAACACCGCAGACGAATGTCAAAAGTATATGATGTTCTCAACGATACTTCGCTTCATCGACGAACTGGAATTATTGAAAATGTTAACAATAATCGCGAACCTGAAAAACATTACGAACCAGAACAACAAGTTTTTATTAGGAATCCTTTATGCCATAGGCAGAAGTTAGCAGCTCGATATACCCAAGATACGGTATTAGCGGATTTGCCTATTCACATCTATACCAAAAAGAAAAAAGGCAAGGTCCCCAAATCACGCCTAAAACGGGTGCCTAATAGTGCTCGTACAGGACACTACAAACACTACTAGTCCTGAGCCTGGCCCTGGCCCGAGCAGACGAGATAACACTAGACAGTCTTAACGATGGACCAGGTATTTTGTCCTTCAACCTTGGACCCACGAGAGTCATTTCACATTTCCACTCCTTTCTCCAAATTATAAACCTTGATGATATGCGCAATAGTTTAAAGACAGTTAACGAGCAACTGCAAAATCTTACACCACAATTGAGTAATATATCACGATCTCTCTATGAACCCCACGTTACCTACCTAGGTACTAAATTAGAAGAAATATCGGAACAATTGGAAACACTTGAGGTAAACCGTGTTAAAAGAGGTCTCATAGATGGTCTTGGTTCTGTAATAAAGAGTATTTCGGGTAATTTAGATTACACTGATGCTTTAAAATACGATAATGCCATCGCAATCTTAAAGCAAAATGATAATAATTTAGTTGCTGAAATGAATCATCAAATATGTCTAAGTAAGCAGTGGGTTTCGTGTAGCTCAAACGTTACAGATAAAATAGTAGAAAACCAAGGAAAAATTGAGAAAATTATTAATTCGATTTTAGCTAGCAATGTTAAACATGAAACAGATACCATTAAATATGCTCATTTGGCACAGTTACTAATGATATTAGGAGACAATATAGATAATTTGTCTAAAGAACTTGACAGATTACAACATTTATTAGCATTTATTAGGGCTAAAAGTATTCATAATTCCGTATTGAACTATGCTATGTTTAAGGACATGATGAATAGATTAGGTATGTTATATAATAAGGATCAATTTCTAGAGATTAGTTTTAGAGAATATTTTGACATTATTAGACTAGGATATTATTACAATGGGAATAAAATAGTGATAGTTATACAATTTCCGATACTTTATCCTACTAACTTTATCCTATACAAATTATCCCTGGCCCCTAATTATAACAATAAGGTCCTTATTCCAACTTATCCTTTCATAGCGGTTCACGAAAAAGATCTATTGTACATGGAGACAGAATGTCCGAAGTATAGCCACGGTCACCTTTGCGAGGATAACTTAAGTCACCACCATGGCCAACAATCAGACTGTATCCGGCAGCTGATACTACAACAGAAAATCAACGAGTCCTGTCAATTCACATCAGTCATCCTGTCTTCTGAAGCGATGGAACAGCTAGACGACCAACACTTCATCGTAAGCTTTCCTAAACCTACGAAAGTTCGCCTCACTTGTTCTGAAGATTATTATAGAATGCTGAAAGGGAGCTACCTATCTATCATACCCAGAGGATGCGCGCTAAGAACTACATCATTTACTGCAAGCAATCGTCATGACCAAACTAAGGGAAAGATATTGAAGATTATGGACTTACCAACTATAAAGGAAAATGTACCTATGAAAACTATACAATTAGATACCATTGACCTCGGCAGTTTGCATTCAAGTAACTCTGAAATCACTTTACAAGAACCTGTAACACTACAGTCGTCGAACACTGAAACAATATACCACACCACTATACCGGTATACATTCTACTATCCGGTGCATGTGTGCTCATTATCATCATTATACTCCGTCGTCGCAGATTGAAGAAACTAGTACTACAGAAAGCCACTGAAGCAATCGATATCAAGGCTAAGGATAAGGAGGCCTGCAGCCCTGCAACACCGAGATTGATCCAGCTTCGCCATCGACACTATTTTCGACTAGAGTCTTCAAATAGTTGCCGATCTCGTGGAGGGAGATGTTATGTTGCTACTTGCGACACCCTTTATTGTTAAGAAGATGAGTAACACCGCGCTGTGCGATGCACCGTGAGATCCGCCGTCTCAGCAATCCGACCGTGGGATCGAAGATTGGGCAATGCCAGTGACAAGTGTTAATTTTAGGTTTAGTGCTTCACTCTTGTTTCTCACATCGAACAACTGTCACGCAACCTAGAATTACCGATTCGGTTTCATTTGCATCCTCGTCTGCAGCCGAACGTAATTCATTTGCTAGTGCTATTTCTATTTGTTTATTGTTTAAAATGTTTGTCTTGATATTTTTGTAAAAGTGTAATTCAAAAGATATTAAACATTGTTTATTTTGTTCACGTATTTCACTTCTGATTCCTAATCAAAATTTATCAAAATTATTTTTTTAAAATATGTCGGTTCAAGTGAGACCATATCAGGCTTTTGAACTTCGGTAGGGAACCAAAGAACACATCCAAATCAGGTAATTTCGAGTTGAGTTCGTTGTATTGTATGCACATTCTTGATATTGGTGAGTGTCTCCCAATGTTACTCCTTACTACATATTACCTGTTTCGTGCTTTTTCTGACGCTATTCAAGTAGGTATTCGTATCTAGCAGTCATCACTTCATGTTGATGAGCTGATTATGGAAGGTAGGTAGGTACTTACTACTCCTTTGAAAGCAAAAATAAGAAAATCTTGAAGGTTAATGGTTAGACTTCTTGGTTGAATGTTAAATGCACAGTAAATATTTATAAAGGATATTACAACTAAAAATGAAAAAATAAAAAACTTTTTTGCAAAAAAAAAACAACCGACTTCAAAAACACCAAAAAGTGAAAAATAACCTTCACTGGAAAAAAAAAATCAGCTTCTGAAGTCGGTGGCAAAAAAATGAAATCAAACAAACAAATTAATGTCACCGACTTCAGAAGCTGATTTTTTTGAAGTTGAAGTTTATTTTTCACTTTTTGGTGTTTTTACTATCATCAGTACTCCCCGCTTACTTGCGAGAGGGATTTATATTCATTAGATGTATTATTTATTAATGTTTTATTAAACTAATGAAAATGCTTCACCCAAACTTTGACAACAGCTATTTATCTGAGCTAAATATGTCAATTCACTTTGTTTTGTTAGCTGGAAGCTTACCCGGTTTTTGAAACTCATTTGGGATTACTTGAATTACGTTGAAAGAGATTGAGGTTGTTACTCCTAAGGCCCAGATTCAAAGACCACACTTTGACTTTTCTTTGACTTTACTTTGATGGAAAGATCTACTTTCACGCAAAAATATATTTCTTAGGCCCAGATTCACAGACCACACTTTGACTTTACTTTGATAGAAAGATCTACTTTCACGCAAAAATATATTTCTTTGTCAAGCTGTTCTTTACTTTCCAAAAATCATAATTACTTTACTTAGTAAAGTCAAAGTGTGGTCTGTGAATCTGGGCCTAAGACTCAGTAAACCCACAGGATGGATCTTACCGTCGTCGTCGTCTTGCGACGACAACCATGTTGGCACGTTCGTTCAAGCTAACGTGCCTAAACCTTAAGTTTAATTTCACACCACACCTATCTTTAGCCGTAACATAATTAGGTAAACTTGTTTAGGTACCTAACTGATTGATGCATGATTGATGGCAAAGTGAAAATTACCGTTGTTGTCAGTGTCAGCATGTGCTCAGCAGTTAGTTGGTGCATGATGTTTGTTTACAAACGCGCGGTGTGCGGCAGCGGGCGCATCGCTAGGAGCAACGGAGCGCGGCCGCGCGGGGGGCGCCTGGCACCTCGCCACCGGAACGCGGTCACTCACCAAAACATACAGATTTCTCGGGAAAAAATAACAAGCCGCCGCTGGCAGAACTCGGCAATACGTCGGGTGCGCCGTACATTCGCTCTCACCGCAGCGTCGCGTCGTGGCGTCGGTAACCTTATACGCGTATCGGACACCAGTCTGCTGTTTTCTCGTTAATTTCCGCAGTGGTTAGTAGTAGTAGTGTAGTAGTAGGCAGCAGGCACAGGCAGCCGGGTGCGGCGTTGAGGCGCGTCGTGGAACACCGTCGCGCTCAGGAATTAGGTCGCGGCTCGCGTGTGCTCGCGCGCATCTGTACTGGACAACACGTTGATCCCGTGGGCCGTGCCGTCGTCGCGCGGAGGAGCGGCGGGCGACGCGCGCGCTCCCAGCATGCGCAGTCACACGTAGTAATCCCGCACGCAACCGACCGCGACAGCCGACGCGCTGCTGAGTGTCAACCTCGATGTGTCGCAACCAAGTTGTTTATTATTAGGTAAGTGCGATTAACGACCGGCTGATGTCAGGTGCGCGCCGGACGTCTTGCACAGCTCACTATCCGGTGAAAGTAGCATTTGTAATTCGCGAATATGGATGAGGCTGTTATGGCAGCGGTCGAGAGTCGAGAAGTCACGAGAATCTTATCGAATCACGGAAAAATGTAATTAAGTACCCACATTAATGTGTAATTGTTCCAAGCAAAACGCGAGCGATTCTGCCGTGTGCGAGGTATTTTTAATGATTACTCGTTGTATATCAGATCCTCAGATCCGACCATATGTCTGTGAAGCGGCGATGAAATGCGCTTGCGATCACACCTACATGAAACTACCTAAAATCGTTTTGTGGTTTACGGTTTACTTACTGTGGAATTGATCGAAATATAAAGCAGCGACTTGCGCGCGTTGCGACTTGGCGTCCCAGCCAGCCTACGAATCCGCTGACCAAGTTCAACAGAATAAAAATGTTTACCTTCGAATATCTTGATTATTCTTGACAACGTGACACTTTGGGGTACCATGTTGCTGACATTTTTTATTCGTCTAGGTGTCCTCTACCCATACATAGGTACCAATTTTATCGTGGGCCGATAATAATGACATCGGTTTAAAAATTTGTCGCGGTTTTTCTGCGTTATTCAAAAAAATGACTTTAGCAGATAACGGCATTATAGTTATACCACGGCAGAGTTGACAACCTTGTTATTTTCCGTAACCATAGCAACCTGGTTGATCACAATATTTTCGTTACGGAATTTCTGGATTCGCTCTCCACACTGAAGGCCCGCGATAGAAGCTAAATATCAATAGCTTAAAACCAGATCCTGGTGATGGAATCCCAGAGAAATCGAGGGCAACCCTCAAACATAGGCACGTATTATTTCTGGTACAAAAATAAAAATGAAAAAATAAAATAAAAAAATTGCAAAAAAAAACAACCGACTTCAAAAACACCAAAAAGTGAAAAATAAACTTCAAAAGAAAAATCAGCTTCTGAAGTCGGTGGCAAAAAAAGCCAAAACAGGTGTTTTTGAAGTCGGTTGTTTTTTTTTTGCAAAAAAGTTTTTTTTTTATTGAACCATGTTCCAACTTTTTATACAACCATTACAGGGGTTTGAACTTTTTGTATGGAAGATGGCATATTGACCTATAGCCATTTTGATTTTTTTTGGAAATCACGGCCCACGATAAAATTGGTACCTATGTATGGGTAGAGGACACCTAGACGAATAAAAAATGTCAGCAACATGGTACCCCAAAGTGTCACGTTGTCAAGAATAATCAAGATATTCGAAGGTAAACATTTTTATTCTGTTGAACTTGGTCAGCGGATTCGTAGGCTGGCTGGGACGCCAAGTCGCAACGCGCGCAAGTCGCTGCTTTATATTTCGATCAATTCCACAGTAAGTAAACCGTAAACCACAAAACGATTTTAGGTAGTTTCATGTAGGTGTGATCGCAAGCGCATTTCATCGCCGCTTCACAGACATATGGTCGGATCTGAGGATCTGATATACAACGAGTAATCATTAAAAATACCTCGCACACGGCAGAATCGCTCGCGTTTTGCTTGGAACAATTACACATTAATGTGGGTACTTAATTACATTTTTCCGTGATTCGATAAGATTCTCGTGACTTCTCGACTCTCGACCGCTGCCATAACAGCCTCATCCATATTCGCGAATTACAAATGCTACTTTCACCGGATAGTGAGCTGTGCAAGACGTCCGGCGCGCACCTGACATCAGCCGGTCGTTAATCGCACTTACCTAATAATAAACAACTTGGTTGCGACACATCGAGGTTGACACTCAGCAGCGCGTCGGCTGTCGCGGTCGGTTGCGTGCGGGATTACTACGTGTGACTGCGCATGCTGGGAGCGCGCGCGTCGCCCGCCGCTCCTCCGCGCGACGACGGCACGGCCCACGGGATCAACGTGTTGTCCAGTACAGATGCGCGCGAGCACACGCGAGCCGCGACCTAATTCCTGAGCGCGACGGTGTTCCACGACGCGCCTCAACGCCGCACCCGGCTGCCTGTGCCTGCTGCCTACTACTACACTACTACTACTAACCACTGCGGAAATTAACGAGAAAACAGCAGACTGGTGTCCGATACGCGTATAAGGTTACCGACGCCACGACGCGACGCTGCGGTGAGAGCGAATGTACGGCGCACCCGACGTATTGCCGAGTTCTGCCAGCGGCGGCTTGTTATTTTTTCCCGAGAAATCTGTATGTTTTGGTGAGTGACCGCGTTCCGGTGGCGAGGTGCCAGGCGCCCCCCGCGCGGCCGCGCTCCGTTGCTCCTAGCGATGCGCCCGCTGCCGCACACCGCGCGTTTGTAAACAAACATCATGCACCAACTAACTGCTGAGCACATGCTGACACTGACAACAACGGTAATTTTCACTTTGCCATCAATCATGCATCAATCAGTTAGGTACCTAAACAAGTTTACCTAATTATGTTACGGCTAAAGATAGGTGTGGTGTGAAATTAAACTTAAGGTTTAGGCACGTTAGCTTGAACGAACGTGCCAACATGGTTGTCGTCGCAAGACGACGACGACGGTAAGATCCATCCTGTGGGTTTACTGAGTCTTAGGCCCAGATTCACAGACCACACTTTGACTTTACTAAGTAAAGTAATTATGATTTTTGGAAAGTAAAGAACAGCTTGACAAAGAAATATATTTTTGCGTGAAAGTAGATCTTTCTATCAAAGTAAAGTCAAAGTGTGGTCTGTGAATCTGGGCCTAAGAAATATATTTTTGCGTGAAAGTAGATCTTTCCATCAAAGTAAAGTCAAAGAAAAGTCAAAGTGTGGTCTTTGAATCTGGGCCTTAGGAGTAACAACCTCAATCTCTTTCAACGTAATTCAAGTAATCCCAAATGAGTTTCAAAAACCGGGTAAGCTTCCAGCTAACAAAACAAAGTGAATTGACATATTTAGCTCAGATAAATAGCTGTTGTCAAAGTTTGGGTGAAGCATTTTCATTAGTTTAATAAAACATTAATAAATAATACATCTAATGAATATAAATCCCTCTCGCAAGTAAGCGGGGAGTACTGATGATAGTAAAAACACCAAAAAGTGAAAAATAAACTTCAACTTCAAAAAAATCAGCTTCTGAAGTCGGTGACATTAATTTGTTTGTTTGATTTCATTTTTTTGCCACCGACTTCAGAAGCTGATTTTTTTTTTCCAGTGAAGGTTATTTTTCACTTTTTGGTGTTTTTGAAGTCGGTTGTTTTTTTTTTGCAAAAAAGTTTTTTATTTTTTCATTTTTAGTTGTAATATCCTTTATAAATATTTACTGTGCATTTAACATTCAACCAAGAAGTCTAACCATTAACCTTCAAGATTTTCTTATTTTTGCTTTCAAAGGAGTAGTAAGTACCTACCTACCTTCCATAATCAGCTCATCAACATGAAGTGATGACTGCTAGATACGAATACCTACTTGAATAGCGTCAGAAAAAGCACGAAACAGGTAATATGTAGTAAGGAGTAACATTGGGAGACACTCACCAATATCAAGAATGTGCATACAATACAACGAACTCAACTCGAAATTACCTGATTTGGATGTGTTCTTTGGTTCCCTACCGAAGTTCAAAAGCCTGATATGGTCTCACTTGAACCGACATATTTTAAAAAAATAATTTTGATAAATTTTGATTAGGAATCAGAAGTGAAATACGTGAACAAAATAAACAATGTTTAATATCTTTTGAATTACACTTTTACAAAAATATCAAGACAAACATTTTAAACAATAAACAAATAGAAATAGCACTAGCAAATGAATTACGTTCGGCTGCAGACGAGGATGCAAATGAAACCGAATCGGTAATTCTAGGTTGCGTGACAGTTGTTCGATGTGAGAAACAAGAGTGAAGCACTAAACCTAAAATTAACACTTGTCACTGGCATTGCCCAATCTTCGATCCCACGGTCGGATTGCTGAGACGGCGGATCTCACGGTGCATCGCACAGCGCGGTGTTACTCATCTTCTTAACAATAAAGGGTGTCGCAAGTAGCAACATAACATCTCCCTCCACGAGATCGGCAACTATTTGAAGACTCTAGTCGAAAATAGTGTCGATGGCGAAGCTGGATCAATCTCGGTGTTGCAGGGCTGCAGGCCTCCTTATCCTTAGCCTTGATATCGATTGCTTCAGTGGCTTTCTGTAGTACTAGTTTCTTCAATCTGCGACGACGGAGTATAATGATGATAATGAGCACACATGCACCGGATAGTAGAATGTATACCGGTATAGTGGTGTGGTATATTGTTTCAGTGTTCGACGACTGTAGTGTTACAGGTTCTTGTAAAGTGATTTCAGAGTTACTTGAATGCAAACTGCCGAGGTCAATGGTATCTAATTGTATAGTTTTCATAGGTACATTTTCCTTTATAGTTGGTAAGTCCATAATCTTCAATATCTTTCCCTTAGTTTGGTCATGACGATTGCTTGCAGTAAATGATGTAGTTCTTAGCGCGCATCCTCTGGGTATGATAGATAGGTAGCTCCCTTTCAGCATTCTATAATAATCTTCAGAACAAGTGAGGCGAACTTTCGTAGGTTTAGGAAAGCTTACGATGAAGTGTTGGTCGTCTAGCTGTTCCATCGCTTCAGAAGACAGGATGACTGATGTGAATTGACAGGACTCGTTGATTTTCTGTTGTAGTATCAGCTGCCGGATACAGTCTGATTGTTGGCCATGGTGGTGACTTAAGTTATCCTCGCAAAGGTGACCGTGGCTATACTTCGGACATTCTGTCTCCATGTACAATAGATCTTTTTCGTGAACCGCTATGAAAGGATAAGTTGGAATAAGGACCTTATTGTTATAATTAGGGGCCAGGGATAATTTGTATAGGATAAAGTTAGTAGGATAAAGTATCGGAAATTGTATAACTATCACTATTTTATTCCCATTGTAATAATATCCTAGTCTAATAATGTCAAAATATTCTCTAAAACTAATCTCTAGAAATTGATCCTTATTATATAACATACCTAATCTATTCATCATGTCCTTAAACATAGCATAGTTCAATACGGAATTATGAATACTTTTAGCCCTAATAAATGCTAATAAATGTTGTAATCTGTCAAGTTCTTTAGACAAATTATCTATATTGTCTCCTAATATCATTAGTAACTGTGCCAAATGAGCATATTTAATGGTATCTGTTTCATGTTTAACATTGCTAGCTAAAATCGAATTAATAATTTTCTCAATTTTTCCTTGGTTTTCTACTATTTTATCTGTAACGTTTGAGCTACACGAAACCCACTGCTTACTTAGACATATTTGATGATTCATTTCAGCAACTAAATTATTATCATTTTGCTTTAAGATTGCGATGGCATTATCGTATTTTAAAGCATCAGTGTAATCTAAATTACCCGAAATACTCTTTATTACAGAACCAAGACCATCTATGAGACCTCTTTTAACACGGTTTACCTCAAGTGTTTCCAATTGTTCCGATATTTCTTCTAATTTAGTACCTAGGTAGGTAACGTGGGGTTCATAGAGAGATCGTGATATATTACTCAATTGTGGTGTAAGATTTTGCAGTTGCTCGTTAACTGTCTTTAAACTATTGCGCATATCATCAAGGTTTATAATTTGGAGAAAGGAGTGGAAATGTGAAATGACTCTCGTGGGTCCAAGGTTGAAGGACAAAATACCTGGTCCATCGTTAAGACTGTCTAGTGTTATCTCGTCTGCTCGGGCCAGGGCCAGGCTCAGGACTAGTAGTGTTTGTAGTGTCCTGTACGAGCACTATTAGGCACCCGTTTTAGGCGTGATTTGGGGACCTTGCCTTTTTTCTTTTTGGTATAGATGTGAATAGGCAAATCCGCTAATACCGTATCTTGGGTATATCGAGCTGCTAACTTCTGCCTATGGCATAAAGGATTCCTAATAAAAACTTGTTGTTCTGGTTCGTAATGTTTTTCAGGTTCGCGATTATTGTTAACATTTTCAATAATTCCAGTTCGTCGATGAAGCGAAGTATCGTTGAGAACATCATATACTTTTGACATTCGTCTGCGGTGTTCTTGGATATATTGTTGTAAGAGATGTTCGGAAATATTCATATCTAAAGGATCTCGGGGATCAAAATGACCGGTAATTATATCGATAGGCCTACATTTTGTAAAGCTGTGTATTGAACTATTATAAGCCAATATAGCATAAGTTATTAGATTAGTAATTGATTCTCCGGGATGTTCTAATTTTAATATACGCAAATGTTCTAATAGTGTTGAATTTAGTCGTTCTACCATTCCATTTTCATTGGGTGTATTAGGACAGGTTTTATGATGTTGCACTTGGTGCAATCTAGTAAATTCAGAAAATATTTGATTGTTAAATTCCGGACCATTGTCTGTTACAATAGTTAAAGGCACTCCGTGATGAGTGGCAAACTTTAGTAAAGCTTGCACGACACTAATAGCTGTAGCATCTCTCAAGAAGTATGCTTGACCATACTTAGAGAATGCATCCACTATTATAAGATACTTATTCGTTTCAATACTAAGCAGATCTAAATGTACAACCTCAAAAGGTTTCGTAGGTGGAGGTACAATTTGTAACCTTGGTCTAACTGGATTTCGATCATATTTAGCTTGCCCGCATATTTGACATTCATTAATATACTTCGTTACATGCTCTTTCATATTCGGCCAATAGCATTTACGCGATAGGGCTAGATAACACTCGGTGATGCCTCTATGATTGGTTTTGCCTTCGTGATATTTTTTTATAATTTGCTGTTGCTTGAAATAGTCTTTAACATTTTCTACTTCGGTTTTGGTAAGTACCAACTTCATTGCCGAATTTTTAAAATATTTTTGAATTATAGGTATTATAGAAAACATTTCTAAAGGAGGATTAATTAAAATACCTGTCTTTACTCTTGGATTAATATGTTCTTTAATTGCGCTAATAACGTCTTGTTCTAAATTAGATTTTGAGATTTGTATGACAGTTTTAGTATGTGTTTCGAATGGTTTAGAAACACTAGGCTTACTTTTTATATCTCCAACGACATTAAGATAGATTTGCCTATTAAACTTATTAAGAGGGTCGTCGGAAATAGGGATTTCTAATATGGGACTTTCTAAATCACTATGTATGCTTAAAGTCCTAGAATCCGCAGTTTCAGTTCTAGAATCTGAGTCTGAAGGCGCACCTTGTGAGGTGTTAACTACTATCGAACTAGCTTCCTCATGATGAATTTCTATTCGTGACAAAGCATCTGCATTAGTATTATGTTTTCCTTGCTTATAGACAACTATGAACTCAAATTCGCTTAGCCGTAATCTCCAACGGGTTAAACGGGAATTCGGTTCCTTAATATTCATCACCCATTGTAAAGGGCGATGGTCAGTTACTATTTTAAATTTTCGTCCGAATAAATATGGCCTGAAATACTTAGTAGCCCAGACTATAGCCAATAACTCCTTTTCAATAGTGCTATAGTTTATCTCACTAGAATAAAGCGTACGCGAGGCATAAGCTATCGGTTTATCAGATCCGATAGTTCCTTGCGACAGTACTGCACCAATTGCTAAATTTGAAGCGTCAGTAGTGAGTATAAATTCTTTTTTAAAATCGGGGTATTGAAGAATTGGATCATTGACCAGAAGGGTCTTACATTTTTCAAAGCATTCGACATAATTTTGATCGAGTGTGATTTTGGAACCCTTTTTTAAGCTTTGAGTCAACGGTTTGGTTATTTTAGCGAAATCAGGGATAAATTTTCTATAATAGCCAAGAAGTCCTAAAAACCTTTTAATTTCAGTAGGGGTTTTAGGTAAAGGGTATTTTTGTATTGCTGAGATTTTATCTGGGTTAGGCTTTATTCCATCTTTGCCTATAATGTGTCCTAGATAAGCTGTCTCTAATTTCAGGAACTCTGACTTATCCATTTGTATTTTAAAATTAGATTCGCGTAATCTTTTAAAAACTTTTTCTAGGTTTACTATGTGCTCTTGCAATGATGTACTAAAAACTATTATGTCATCTAGGTACACTAGACAAATAGTATTTTGGAGTTCACGTAACACGTTATCCATTACTCTTTGGAAGGTAGAAGGGCTATTTTTTAGACCCATAGGCATTCTCAGAAATTCGAAATGCCCATGTTCCACATTGAATGCGGTTTTTGTAATATCTTGGGGGTCCATTTCGACCTGATAGAATCCACTAGCTAGGTCTAGTGTAGTAAAATACTGGCAGTTACCTAATTTGTCTAAAACATCAGCTATATTGGGGATAGGGTACTTGTCGTCTATAGTTTTCTCATTAAGTTTCCTGAAATCTACTACAATACGCCACTTCGTCTTTCCCGATGCGTCAGCTTTCTTAGATACCACCCAAATAGGGGAACTCCAAGCAGAATTAGAAGGTCTAATTATACCTTGTTCTAACATTTTACCTATCTGATCTTGTACTTCCTGTCTATGAATAAATGGATATCTATAACTCTTTGTATAGACTGGGGCTTCATCCGTGGTTTTAATTGAATGTTTAATTTTATTTGTGAATGTTAATTGTTCACCTTCTATATAAAAAACGTCAGCATATTGCGAGCACAATGATTCAAGATTAATGCGTTCTTCTTCATTTAAATGGTCAGTACGAAGGCGCGATAGCACTTCTTTTACGCGTTGATTTTGCTGTTTAGTTCGCGTGCACTCGTCGTTATGAACTTCTGCTGACATTGCACGGTCCATAGAAAATATTATGTCGTTTCTACTAGGATTCTGTACTTCTAATATACCTCTATTCTGTTTAACCGTAGTAAGGCATTCACGTATGATACAGTTTGAAATTGATTGTTCAGGAATATAAGCATCTCCGTCGTGAACGTTAATTGGAATCTTTAGTAATTTAGATGTACCAGCTGGAATAATATTCTCATATAAATTGGTATTACGTGAATCGTAAATTCTAATGGGGTTTGAAGCGAACTTAGTTGTAAATAATTTATTTTTATAATCTATAGTAGCTTCCCATTTTTCTAACAAATCGGTACCAATAAGCCCATCAAAGAAGTCGTGGAACTTATAGATATCAAATGAAACTGTACCTGAATCATTAAATTCGTTAAAAATAGGTAAAGTAATTGAATAATCGTTTCTGGTTTTAGCATGAACACTATGCACTTCGAATGGAGAATAATTTAATGGAAAGTCACCAAAGTATTTTTCGACAGCATTAGGACATAGAAATGATTGGTTTGCTCCTGTGTCTATTAAAAGCTTTAGTGGGGGTGACTCAATCTGAACGTATGGAAGATATCGTTGAGTTTGAAGATTTATTTCTATTTTAATTTTTCGGATTTCCGAGTTTTCTGAAAATCCGGGTCTTTGGATTCTTTGACGTCCTCGGTTATGCTCCCGGGCTGCTGGGGGTGTTCTAAATATTCTTGAGGCAATGGTTGATATTCATAGAACACATTTTCTGGGTACTCATAGTAGCCATAGTAAGTTCCATCATAATCGGCAAGGAAATCATTTAACGAAGGATCAATAAAAGAATCATTAAAATGCATCTCCCGAGTTTTAAAATAATTATTAGGTGGGGGATTTCCGGATTTATTCCAATCATGCCTAGACAAAACGTTAGTAGGGGGTAATTGTCTGCTCACGAAATGGCTAACACCACTCATTGGACGTGGTTGCGCTGAGCCACTAGGCTGAATAGGAGAATTCTGCTGGGCGAAATTAAATGGGTTATTCTGACGGTTATAGTTCGGTGGGGGTGCCCTGAAAACTTGCTGAGTACGGGTTGGACCAAACTGGCGAGGTTGGAAATAAATAGGTTTCAACTGCGATGGTTGTTGAGATGGAAATTGTAATCGGGAAGGTCCTGGCATGTTATAATAATTATTGAACCTTGGGTCAGGCATATTAAACGGCTGAGAGTGAGAGGGCATTTTAAACTGGTTACTGGGTTGGTTATTGCTATTAGTTCTTTTTTCGGGCAACCGGTCGTTACGATTTTGCAGATACATTGTATTAGTTTCTTCATGAACAAATTCTAGTGCTTGTTCTATATTTTGAGGGCGCATACAACGCACTCGTGATCCTACAGGATCTTTTAATCCGCGCACGAACGCCTGGAGCGTCAATTTCTTATATAAATCTCTTTTAGCATCTATAGTAGTTGGTAATATGTCGTGTAATGACACATATGTCATAATTGTACTAAAAAGATTCTGACAACGCTCATAAAACTCTTGTGGGGTGTTAGAGCCCTGTGTTAAAAGAGATAAATCGCTATAAAGAGCGGTCTCGTCCCTCTGGTCCGCAAAATTATTTATTAATGCCTTACGAATGCCATTCCAATCAGTTGCTATGCCATTTGAGTTAATTAAGCGAGCAGCAGATCCTATAATTTTATTTAATATTCCATTAATAAGTGCAGAGTTAATTAATTCGGAACCACCTTGAACATTATAATATTCTTTAACTAAATGATCACATAATTGAATAAATCTAGTCAGCACATTCGGGTTCCCGTCAAACTCGGGTACTAATCGTAATGCTCTAAAAATGGTATCTAAATCCAAAGACATTTTGCTGGATTCTGATTCCTCCTGTAACGTATCTAAATTAATATTTCTTCTAGAATCTATCACTAATTCTCTACTACTAACTATCCTAATATTCCTAGATTTTCGTGGAAAGAAAATATTGGATACTTATGTTAGTACAGGCTAGGGGAAAGCGGTCACTAGAAATAATCTAATGTACTTACATGAACATTATATCAGTCCCTTTGCGTAATCGATGTCTGGATTCCTCGATACAGCACGAAGTGTAGATTCTGGATACTCTGGAGCGACTGGATAGCCGCACGGGCAGCTTTGCGATTACGGAAATCTTCCTTATTACGCGAAACCGACCGCGAGTGTCCTACCGACTGCGCCAATTACGTTCGGCTGCAGACGAGGATGCAAATGAAACCGATATAATTTACTTATGAAGTTTAATTAATGTATAAATTACATTTAAATCGGTAATTCTAGGTTGCGTGACAGTTGTTCGATGTGAGAAACAAGAGTGAAGCACTAAACCTAAAATTAACACTTGTCACTGGCATTGCCCAATCTTCGATCCCACGGTCGGATTGCTGAGACGGCGGATCTCACGGTGCATCGCACAGCGCGGTGTTACTCATCTTCTTAACAATAAAGGGTGTCGCAAGTAGCAACATAACAAATGGAATAATCAGTACACGAGCAAAAACATAAACCAAAATTAACGAAGCACACGATAATAGTCGGGTAGCAAGTCCTTTCCGAGCGCCGTCCAAGCAAAAAGTGACCGTTGCACCGCCGCTCGCCTCGTTTTATGAACTTCTGTCGGTTGCCGCACGTCGACCGGATG
The DNA here is from genome assembly GCA_949316265.1 of Diarsia mendica. Lineage (NCBI taxonomy): Eukaryota > Metazoa > Arthropoda > Insecta > Lepidoptera > Noctuidae > Diarsia > Diarsia mendica. Next base: position 27,133,903 of record OX438889.1, on the reverse strand, counting down.
CTAACCGCACGGCTACTGGCTGATGTCGTGACTTTGAGCCAACACGGCCTCTCCTGACGCTTTGACGTCCTCGTCAGCTTCCAACAAGGCGGCTGAGTCTTCGCTGTCTCCTTGATAGCGTGTCTCACAACGCCAGTGGGGCGTGCTGGCACGGGGGAGTGCCACGCACAACTGCGCCTGTGGGACGCGCTGGCACCGTGGAGTGCCGCACACAACTGCGCCTGTGGGGCGCGCTGGCACCGTGGAGTGCCGCACACAACTGCGCCTGTGGGGCGCGCTGGCACCGTGGAGTGCCGCACACAACTGCGCCTGTGGGGCGCGCTGGCACCGTGGAGTGCCGCACACAACTGCGCCTGTGGGGCGCGCTGGCACCGTGGAGTGCCGCACACAACTGCGCCTGTGGGGCGCGCTGGCACCGTGGAGTGCCGCACACAACTGCGCCTGTGGGGCGCGCTGGCACAGTGGAGCGACGCGCTTAACACGTCAGTAGCGCGCTGGCAGCCTGGAGCGACGCGCTTAACACGTCAGTAGCGCGCTGGCAGCCTGGAGCCACGCGCTGTACACGCCAGTAGGGCGCGCAGTCGGCCTGCAGCGACGCGCTCGGCCTGCAGCGAGGCGCTGGGCTTCAGCGAGGCGCTCGGCCTGCAGCGAAGCGCTCGGCCTGCAGCGACGCGCTCAGCAACGCCAGAAGGCGCGCTCGGCAACGCCAGTAGGGCGCGCAGTCGCCTTGCAGCGACGCGCTCAGCAACGCCAGAAGGCGCGCTCGGCAACGCCAGTAGGGCGCGCAGTCGCCTTGCAGCGACGCGCTCTGCAACGCCAGAAGGCGCGCTCGGCAACGCCAGTAGGGCGCGCAGTCGCCTTGCAGCGACGCGCTCAGCAACGCCAGAAGGCGCGCTCGGCAACGCCAGTAGGGCGCGCAGTCGCCTTGCAGCGACGCGCTCAGCAACGCCAGAAGGCGCGCTCGGCAACGCCAGTAGGGCGCGCAGTCGCCTTGCAGCGACGCGCTCAGCAACGCCAGTAAGGCGCGCTGGCACCCTGCAGTGACGTGCACGTTCACGGCGTCACTGTGGCAAAGCCCTGGCAACCACTGCTAAGGCCAAGCAGCGTTGCGTTGCGTCCATCCTTGTGTAATGGTTACTCTGCAAACAAACAAATTTACATCAGAATTTTGTTCCGCTCGATCACTCCTGACCAAACTTTAGTTCCATTGGGTGGCACCAAATTAGACTCTCATTAATTAAATCAAATGTACTGGAAATTATCGAAAATACAACACTAATAACTCAACTACCTTGAGTCATATACCATAGTCCTTCACACCAACCTTAAAAATTCTATTGCAACAAAAACTGCTGAAATCATCGAGTAAAACCTTTAACACCAAGGTTCTCTAACCGAGTAGTACAACAAGAGAGTAATCTCATTCATTAAGGAACATTCAAGTCGAGAATCAAATTCAAAGAAACATTCACCAAACAAAACTTGTCAGACAAGAATACCAATAGGCACATAGGGATGTATAAGCACATTGTTAGCATATCACACAGACTTCTTCCACAACACTGTAGGCATAGGCTCCAAGTTTGCATACCCCTCAGATGTCGACTTCCACACACACTGTAGGCATAGGCTCCAAGTTTGCATACCCCTCAGATGTCGACTTCCACACACACTGTAGGCATAGGCTCCAAGTTTGCATACCCCTCAGATGTCGACTTCCACACACACTGTAGGCATAGGCTCCATGTTTGCATACCCCTCAGTGGCTGTTGACATAGACACATTGTTAGCGTATCACACAGACTTTCACACACGCAGCTGAGGCCACGCGCTTGACCAAACCACACGTTCATAAGTAATGGTTACTATGCAAAGAGACAAATCTACGACAGAACCTGACCAAACATCCATTAGGTCCCACTCTCGTTGATAAAATCAAACGCGGCTAAACTGGAAATTATCGAAAATACAACAATCAACCACCCTGGGTTATGTACCATTGTCGTTTAAATCAATTTAAAAACATTATTGCGTCAAAAAAAAATGCCAGGTTCACAAAAATCATCGAGTAAAACCACAGATCTCTAACTGACTAGTAAACAAGTCTATCTCCCGTGTGTATCACTATTTGACTTAACACTACGGTCTTTCCAGACACTGACCTCAACCAGAGCTAAACGCACAACGCACAACATACAACAAACACACCCACTGTCTACTCGAGTTTCCTCAAAAACCTTCAATTTTAATCGGACTACGACTACACAATAATTACTGGTACTGCCTAACACAATACAGCCGATAGAATCTCTTGGCTTGCAACCACAACTTTACTTCATCAAAATCCTTATAAACATCAACTGATACGTAACTCATTGGCATCTTTCTTAGCCTATCATGTGTATTATAAAGCAACTTCTATAATAAAGCAAAACTTATCAGACTTTACAGTGCACCTGTATACGGCCTACGTCTTCACACGAAAACAAGTCAACTGATCATATTGCGTAGGGGTTTGCATTTACGCAGACCATGATTATTCGAGTTTGATGTGCCAACAACTGCACTTTTTGGTTTCAAATATACGGAAAACGACTTTTGACTGTATTTTGTTTTGTTCATAATTGCGGCTTTTATTTGAGCATCAGATATCACAAATCACAACGTTGCCCCTCACCAGGAATTTCTCCTGTATCGTGGGTACCTTCACAAATTTTAAACTAAACAAGTACCCGACTTAAAAAAAAACTATCTGTAGGTCATACAGATACTTGTATTGATAACGTCATTATAGCACAGTGACCATATCGACTTCACGCGGACACAATGACCGAAATTCGTGTTTAAAATGAGTCCACGTGCTGTTATTGGTCAACCAATCGTTAAGCGACGTATTAGCACCACCATGTAAATAACCACCAATGCGTCCGAGGCATTGCCAATCACCCCAGTGACCTTATAAACACACACATAACATCACGCCTGCAATCCCCGAAGGGTTAGGCAGAGGTACCCAGTAAACCCACATTTCGCCAGTTATGTTAAGACATAAGCTTAACCATGTAATAGGGGTGAGCCCATTGTCACCAACAGGGCACAAATCCAGAAAATAACACTTTGCCCGACTCGGGAATCGAACCCAGAACCTTCATGGTCATAGTCGCGCTTACGACTACTAAACCAACGAAATATTAAAATGGTTCGATCTTACTTGTATCAGGAACGAAAGTAAACCAATCCTGTCCGGAGCGTCGCCTCAACCGCGAGAGCGGTTACACAGGACTTCGCGTCCTCACGCGGCTCCTACCGCGATCTCGTTCGCGCTTGGAACGGCGATCGGATCCCGAAACTTGCTACGTACGTGACCTTCCACTTCGCTTATGGTGGCTACAAGATCGCTTAGAACGAGAGGCACTAGTTTTTGAACGCGAACAACTCGATCTATCCATTGCCAACTACTACTCGCTTTTATCTAAAATTAAAAGCCTGAAAACTAGTTTTTAACTTGTGGGCGAAAAGAATCTTTATCCCACTTCTGATATTAGGAATCAGAAGTGAAATACGTGAACAAAATAAACAATGTTTAATATCTTTTGAATTACACTTTTACAAAAATATCAAGACAAACATTTTAAACAATAAACAAATAGAAATAGCACTAGCAAATGGAATAATCAGTACACGAGCAAAAACATAAACCAAAATTAACGAAGCACACGATAATAGTCGGGTAGCAAGTCCTTTCCGAGCGCCGTCCAAGCAAAAAGTGACCGTTGCACCGCCGCTCGCCTCGTTTTATGAACTTCTGTCGGTTGCCGCACGTCGACCGGATGCTAACCGCACGGCTACTGGCTGATGTCGTGACTTTGAGCCAACAATACTATACTATCTATACTGTTATTGTTATTAGTGTAAGTTAATTTTATGATTAATTATTTGATCTCATTAGTTTAAGTAAAAAACGTTTTGTTTTGTATAATTTTATGTTTAAATTTCATTTGTTTAATTTACGATGATAGCTTTATTGTATCTGAGAATGTTGTGTATACCTGTAATTGGTACTTACATCAGAACCCTAACCGGTATATTTTTATTATTCAGCGTGAAATGTATGTACTGTTGGTGTACCTGTTTTTAATAAATAAATAAATAAATATGTGCCTATGAATTTGCCCTCGACTTTTCTGGGATCCCATCACCAGGTCCTGGTTTCCATATCATGGTACCATCCTTGAAATATCTCCTTTCCAATAAAAAAAGAATCATCAAAATTGGTTCATAAAACGACGAAGTTATTCGCGAACACACAATATAACGAAAAATGTTCATAAATTCAAAAAAATGTTCATAAAATGAAAAGTACAGGGTCAAACTTTCTAAAATTTTTATGGGACCAAATGGCAACTATTCCGCATCAAACAAAAAAAGAATCACGTAAATCGGATCATTAATCTCGGCGTAATCGGTGTACATACATAGAAAAAAAAAAAAAAACATACCAATCGAATTGAGAACCTCCTCCTTTTGGGAAGTCGGTTAAAAACCGGGACATATTGATTACCACAATGGAACCGACTACGGAGATTGCTACTGACTTTAATTACGAAACTCAATACTTGTAAACAAACTTTGTTTGGCCGTTATCTATATTTCTATGATTGTTTGTGGCCTTGTTGACATTCTTATCTGTGTCGTTGTATTTGGTATTCGTGCTAAGTACTTAATTAGTACTTACAAGTTCCATGCCGTGACGTGCTTGACACTGACATTGGCTGCGGTTTAAATTGTACGATCCTTTACAAACGTGCCAACGCTACGAACTAGCTGTTCAAATTGAATGTTTACCATCGGTACACTTTCAATTTGAACCAGTCAATAGCCCTGTAATGTCACTTCTGTCAAAAATTATAACCTCGGAACTAAGCCGAAAGCACAGAACATAATATTAAACCCCTCTCGGAATTATTTATTTACGTACTGCGACATTTTTCATTGAATAATATCTAAATAATGGTGCAACAACACACAACATCTAAAAGCAAAATAAAAACAAGTCAATTGCTTTCCTTGACACTTGTCAAATTCGAATTTGACGTCTCCGCACACACTGTACTACCAAGGCCGCGTTCCGTATTACAAAATAATCGCTCACAGCGCTCACGTCGATATTTTGCGTTCCGAATTAGATATCACGATTATGACAGCTAAGACCTGTCATCAATTCGGAACGCTCGATATCGCGCTTACAGTGCTCACTCGTCACGTGATAACAAAAACATAACCTGCATGAGAGAAATTCGTCGCCCGTTAGGCTCGTCTTGTATATTTACTTGAATACTCATGGTTAAGAGACTCCAAAGATATTTCAAAGAACTAATTGAATGTATTTGTGCGACTCCAGCCAGTGAACCTCAGCTGTGAACACACGCACACACCCAGCCTCACACACACACGCATCAGACATCTGTCACTTTTTACTTTGATTTTGACAGCGCTCACGGTGATATTTATTTGGGGCATGGTCGGTGTAATCGCTGTCATGACGTCATCTATGACGATTCAAGGGACATCGTTAGCGCGCTCACAGTAATTCGGTACGGGTTTATGGACGCTCAAATCGATTACAGCGTAATTCGGAACGCGGCCCAAATTTTTGTGTGCGCCGTTGGTAGCGATCGATGACGTCAATCATGACGTCACACTGCTAAGAAGAGCTCATGTTTGTACAAAATAAACCGATTTTATGCACGAACACAGTACCAATAGCGCACATCGTACAATTTAAACCGCAGCCATTGACGTCGGAAGTGTCAACGTCAAGTGAAGACACTCACTTCAGTGCTGTCAGTCAGTTGACATCATTTGTGTTTTGGTTAGTGTTTATAATTTTTTTAAAGAGGATAAATAAATAAGCCCTACCATGAGTTACATGCTAGGACATCTACACAACGGTTGGCAAGTAGACCAGGCTATTTTGTCCGAAGAAGACCGAGTTGTGGTGAGTTTAGTCTTGTCTAGGTTAAGAATTTTCCAGACCAAACATTCATGTAGTAGACTCTGAATGAATGTACCTAAGTATTGGTCTGGTAAACTCTTTGTTTTTTAAAATTCTTTATTGTAGCATTTTGGAAATTAGAATTATTTTAATGTAATAATAGTAAACATACGTAAACATTATCTAACATTCAAAATTATAAATTACGGGCTGCGCACCAAGGTATGTATGCTACATACAAACTTTCCTATTTAAACACTCTATCTATTGCTCAAAACTGCATTAAAAGTCATAGGCATAGTTTAAAAGATTTATGCGGACAAACAACAGGGTCGATTTTGTTTTAGAATATGTAAAGATTATCTGTATTAGCTGTAGGTACTATAGTGCGCGAGGAACTAGTTGGCCGCTCCTTAGGTTGCGACAGGGGTGAGGGGGCGGGTTGCCTACAGCTCGCAATGCACAGGAGACTATAATTAGACAGTGATGACCAATCTCGAGATATCGTGAACAATAATTGTTCAATTTATTGAAAAAAATACTTAAATAAAAAATAAAAACTTGCCTAAGGCGCGGCCAACTAGTTCCGCGCGCACTATAGTAAAGCACATGCATTGTGATAACTTGTTGCTAGTCACCAATTATTACTTTTGTTGATAGTAAAGTCCATATAATTTTGTCATGGCAGGTAAAACCCCATGAAATTACTGAAATATTAATTGTTGTGTCTCAGGTGATCAGATTCGGCCATGACTGGGACCCCACCTGCATGAAGATGGACGAGGTGTTGTACAGCATCGCAGAAAAAGTCAAGAACTTTGCAGTCATTTACCTCGTGGACATTACTGAAGTCCCAGATTTTAACAAAATGTAAGTGTTTTTTAATGTTATCAAATACATGTTGAGGCTTATTGGTAGCACTGACACACAGGTCTAACATTAACATATCCAGACCAAGCTATGCTGGTTACATTTGAACCAGTACACTGAGTTTGACCTAATGTTTATTTTGGTATTGACACAGTTTATTATTATTATTACAGCTTTATTTTCCATTTAACAAATTACATAAATATTTATTATACATTAAATTACATTTCAAATTAAAATAAATCAAATATCAGATTAAATTATAATTATTTTCTCTCCATTTCATTTTTGCTGAGTGGCCCCTCTATGGGTAAAAGCCTCCTCCATTTCTTTCAACCTTTCCCTGTCCTTAGCCATTTGCATCCAATTATTTCCTGCTGTGTTTATTATGTCATCAGACCATCTTTTCTTCTGCCTTCCTACCTTCCTTTTGCCTTTTGGGCCCTGCCATTTATAGAGTACTAGTGACCCGCCCCGGCTTCGCACGGGTACAAAAAAGGTATTAAAACCTTCCTCTTGAATCACTCTATCTATTAAAAAAAACCGCATCAAAATCCGTTGCGTAGTTTTAAAGATTTAAGCATACAGACAAACAAACAAATAAACAAACAGACGCGACTTTGTTTTATACTATGTAAGGAAGGAAGATCCCAGGGCCGCCAGACGTCACGTATTTTCTGACGAAGGAAATGTGGACGATTGAGTAGTGTTAGTATGAACTAAGAACACACTACTACCAGCTAGCTTGCTTGGACGGCCAATTTTCAGATATAAGGTCATCAAGGTACACAAAAAAATTACTTACTTCACGTATTTTCTCCTAGTTGATTTTTACGTATATTGTAGGCAATATCCTTAAAAATAAGTTGTCAATACTCCCAGACACTTCCTAGCGGCCGTTTTGCTTAACAGACGCTAAAGCGTCTGTACGCTAAAGTGTCTGTGTGTGTGGCGTGTGTTTTTGGGAACTTTAAAAAGTTCCCAAAAAGTTTAGACTTAAACGTATTGTGACTGTTTACCCGAGAACGCATGGCATCGCTCTTGTGGCTGACATACAGACCTCCACTGGACTCTGGACTCATTCGGTGGGCATTCAACAGGATCTGTCCATTGCCTGTGTCTTCAGAATTTTGTTGAAAACGTTGCTTTCAACGCTGGGGTGCATGTTGGAGCGCCTGCCCAATATAGCATGGCAATAACCCGATCAATTAGCTTTTAATATTAAATCATTAGGAGTTTAGAATTCTTTAAAGCGTCTGTTATGCAATACGGCCGACAGAAAGTGTCTGGGAGTATTTGCGACTTATTTTTAAGGATATTGCCTAAAATATTCGTAAAAATCAGCTTGGAGAAAATACGTGCAGTAAGTAATTTTTGTATGTACCTTGATGACCTGATACCTGAAAATTGGCCGTCCAAGCAAGCTAGCTGGTAGTAGTGTGTTCTTAGTTCATACTAACACTACTCAATCGCCCACATTTCCTTCGTCAGAAAATACGTGACGTCTGGCGGCCCTGGGATCTTGGACTATTAGTGGTTTGGTAAGTCCATCGCTTATCTTTATATCTAGACAAGTGCCCTGCCCAATTCCATTTCTGTTTCAAACTAAACTGAAGAGCATCTGATATTCTAGTTTTCATGCGGATGTCTGCGTTTCTCATTTTTTGTATTTTTCTCAGTCCCAGCACACTTCGTTCCATTGCATGTTGGCAAGATAATATTTGCTTTTCGTTTTTCAGTGAAGACTCATGTCTGACTAGCGTAGGTTAAGCTTGGCAGAATGCTCAAAGGAATTGCAAAAAGAAATTCTCAAAGGGATTATCTTAGTTTTGGATGCGTTCATGTGAAGGCCGACTTTTTTGCTCTCATAGTTGTCTTTGTAACTTGCCTCTAAATCTGTCGCGGATTCTCTGAAAAGAGCAATGTCATCAGCAAACCTTAGGTGTGTGTGTTAATGTATTATTTTGTATCCATATGCCTTAATTCCCCCAGTTTATGTTTCAGAAAATGTCTTCAAGCACAAGCTGTTCATAGAGCTTTGGAGACAGCGGATCTCCCTGCCGCACCCCTCTGCCAATTGTGAACTCCTCTCCTTGTCTTTCCAGTTTTACTCTACTCACACATTTGGAATAGATTTTTTTGATGATGTTAACATAAATGTTTTGTTTACATCGTTATTTCTTAGGGCAGTCCATAAAGAGGTGTGTGCTATTGCAATGCTGTCAAATGCTTTTGAGTAATCCACGAAGGCTATGTAGAGTGGTTTATTTTCTTTGAATTTTTCTATTATTTGTTCTATTGTGTGGATGTGGTCTATAGTTGAGTAGCGCGGCCGGAAGCCCGCTTATTCAATTGGCTGATTATTATCAATATCTGGTGCTATTCTTTTTGGTATGATTGATGTAAAGAGTTTATATATCGTTGATAGTAGGCTAATAGGCCTGTAGTTGCTGATGTCGAGCGGGTTCCCTTTTTTGTATAATAATATTATAATATAATATAATAATTTATTATGTTTGATTTACTCCATCCATTGCGTTGGTACTTGCTCTTTCTCCAGTACTAAGTTGAACAGTTCTGCCAGATATACTTTCAGGGCTGCATTTGTGATGTTGTCTTTGCCTGGGCTTTTCTCGGATTTTAGTAGTTTGATTTGGGTCATTATTTCACCTTCCGTTATTGGGTCTAATAATGTTTCTACTATATATTTATCTCTATCTTCATCATCAACTTGAGTCGTTTCAGGTGTTTGTTTTCCGTAAAGAGAAGTATAGAAAGCCGTTGCGCATTTTATTATGAGGTGGGCTTGCAGATTTTTTGTTCCTTTTGATCACGCTTGTATCCTTTGTCCTCATAATTCTAAGAAATTAAATAACAAGATATTCACCTACCTATCTTGATGTTTAATGATTTGTCACAAAAAAGTCGAATGTAAAACCAGCTTCTATCCATGTCCATGATGCGGTAGTCAGATATAAATGGTTTCTCTCTCGCTCGGCTCAGGTAGACTATCAGAAGCCACATCCAGTGGCCCACTGTTTTCTGTACAATAGTACAGTTCGCAACATTAGTAGGCTGAAAAAGTCACGCACATTAGGATGGTGAAGTAAGATTAGTTTGGTTTGCACTGTGCAGGTACGAGCTGTACGACCCGTGCACCGTGATGTTCTTCTTCCGCAACAAGCACATCATGATCGACCTGGGCACCGGCAACAACAACAAGATCAACTGGCCGCTGGAGGACAAGCAGGAGATGATCGACATCATCGAGACGGTGTACCGCGGCGCGCGCAAGGGCCGCGGTCTCGTCGTCTCGCCCAAGGACTACTCCACCAAGTACAGATACTAAGCGTGTGTCCCTACACCTGCACAGCATGCCTGTGTTGGGTGGGCTAGGAGGCGGGTTACGAATTACGATATTCCTGTACCTGATGCGTATTTGTGTATCTCTTCTATGAATAGGTGTAAATCCTCCACCCTTCCCCTCTGTATGCCTCTGTAACCTATTTAGAATATTATATTTTGTAGTCCATTGCTTTGTTGTACAGTCAGCATCAAACATTTTTAGGTACAGATTGACCATAGTTAAAGTTTATCGAATGGCACCGCAAAAAGGAGGTAACTTATTTAAAAAGTATCAAGAATTCATCAAACTCGCTGACGACGGGAGTTTTTATCTGAAAAGTAAGTCAGCCAGCTGGTCACTGACATTAACTGTTGCTGACTTTACTACTCAATATAATTATTATGATGAATAGAGTGGGTATTCATGTGTATGTGTAGTTAATAAGATTCTTTTCTATAGTAGTGTTAGAGCATTGTTTTAAATGTTCAACATGGCAAGTTCTGTTGTATCTGACATCCTCTTTGTCTGAATTGAAATTAGAGCAAAGCTAAGAATATTGTCAGCCGCAATTTTTTTTTGTAAGTATTTTATTAATGTAAAACAGTTAATAAATAACAATATAATATTATGGTCTATTAAAGTGCTTTTTTTTACTTTTAACCAAATATTCAGTAATATAATTAAGATATTTATGTTCTCGCCTCGAAGACAGCCATATACAATTTATTAATAAAACTTTTATTTTATTTTGTGGGGTGGGAAATCAACAAATGACTCCGGAGGAGAGGAGTGTCAGACATCTACTAACCAGAAACCACCCATGTTCCTTCTTAACTGTTGCCCCAACAAGGGGCAAAGTGGAATAATTCTGAACAATGTACGATAAGAGGCTTCGTCTTCAAGGACCCACCAAGCAGACCCACTGGTGGGTATCCGAATACTGATGTGTCTCCCAAGACCTACTAGTGGGTCCTCTGAGATTTTATTGTCTTTGAAGACCCACTGATAACAATATCGTTACTTAACGTGTACGCCAACTGGCAAAACAAAGAGCGCATATGAAATCTCCTGCCTACTTCTGTTCTCCTGGTAGTTTGTGGGACTTTACTACCTACCTTTTTTTTTCATCTCCAAAAAAAAAATGTTTTCAATTTCTTCTGCCTACTTCTGTTCTCCTGGTAGTTTGTGGGACTTTACTTATAACTATCATTTTTTTCATCTCCAAAATAAATATTTTCAATACCTCCTGCCTACTGCTATTCTCCTGGTAGTTAAACAGGTTACATTTTCATATGCGCTCTATGTTTTGCCATTTGGCGTACACGATATAGTAACGATATTGTTATCAGTGGGTCTTCGAAGACAATAAAATCTCAAGAGGACCCACTAGTAGGTCTTGGGAGACACATCAGTATTCGGAGACCCACCAGTGGGTCTGCTTGGTGGGTCCTTGAAGACGAAGCGCGATAAGACTACATCTGTGGAAGGTTGGAGGTAAAGTAGAAATGAAACGAGTATTTCATCATCATTTGAGATAGTAAGTTTAATCTTCAGTCTGGAGCAGACAATCGAGTAGGGAACACTGTAACACGTAATGACGTAAGTAGAGGCGGCCGGTGACTAGCGAGCGCCTAGGTGTCGGGCTCGGCCGGTGACTAGCGCGCGCCTAGGTGTCGGGCTCGGCCGGCTCGGGCGCGTCGCTGCGCCAGTCCAGCGCGCCGGGCGCCCAGATGGACGCCAGCGAGCGGAACGGGTCGTACGGGCGCACGGGACGCGGCGGCGCGCCGAAGCCGGGCGGCGGCCGCACGGCACTGACGGCGGCCGGCGGCGCGGGCTCGGCGTACCCGCCCCACAGCCACGCCGCCGCCGCCGACCGCGGCTCCAGCGTGGAGCTCCACACGGAGTTCAGCGAGCGGAAGGCGCCGCTGCCCACGGCGCCCGGCGCGCCCACCGGCCCCGCTCCCACTGCTCCCACCGCTCCCACCGCTCCCACGGGGCTCGGCTCGTCTGCAACCGAACGACACGTTTTTATTTCCAGGTAGCATACAGATGTATAATGAAAGAAGACCAATTACTAGTTTTCACTGACAATAGGAGGGCAGCACTAGAGAGAGACAGTAGCTTGTGGCTAAATAATGAAAACCGCTCGGGTTGATCTTCAACGGGTTTTTGACAACCAGTCTTACTAAAACGTATCGTATTTTCTAAAACTTGTAATTGGCCTTCTTCTACATGGTAATTTGACTACAAATGTTTTAGCTGTAAGTTTCCTAATAAATAAATAATTAATCGGTTGCTAACAAAGAAACTAACACGACAAGTTTATAAAATTGAAGCAAGTTTTACCCAAGAAGTCGCGTGCGGGGGTGAATGCGGGGCGCTCCAGGGGCGGCGGCGGACGCCACGAGAAGTCGGCGTCGTGACACGTGTGTGTGTGGGCAGCGTCGCCGTTGAAGTAGAACAGCGAGTGGTCGCTGCCGCCCGCCGTGCCAGACCCGCCAGGCCCGCCAGACCCGCCCAGCCGCGCCTCGGGCTCCGCGCGACGCCGCACGTCCGACCCGATGGGAGCCAGCGGACCCCGCGCCGCCACCACCGAGCTCCACGACGCGCCCCAGCGCAGCCCCGGCGCGCGCGCGTCCGGCGCACGCGGCGGGGAGCGCGGCGGGGACGCGGGCCGCGACCGGACGCGCTTGGACGGCTTGTCCTTGCGTGTGTGGTGCTTGCACGTCGCCGGCCGCGTGCTGGGGGACGCGGCGCGCGCGCGCTCCGTGCGGCGCGGCGTGCGGGCGCGCGGGGGCCGCGGGGTGTCGGGGGCGGGGGCCGGGGGCGGGGTGGCGTGCGCGCGTGTCGGCTGCACGTCGGGCTCGTCGCCGTCGTCTGCGGTGGGCGAGGAGGACGACGCGGACGCCGAGCCGGAGCCGGTGGACCCGGCGTCGTCGTCGCCGCTCCCCTGCGGCCGGTCTTCGGTCTCGGGATCCGCTTCGTACCCGTCGGTGACGGCGGGCGGCTCGTCGCACGGCGCGGGCTCCTCGCTGTCCAGCAGCGGTGAGCGGTCGCTCGGTGCGGGCTCCGGCTGACAAAGCTCGTCGTCCCTGTCCGCGTCCTCGCTGGAGCGCGAGTCGTCGTCGTCATTGCGGCCCAGCACCTCCGCCCGCCAGCGCTCGAAGGCGCGACGCTCCGCCTGCAGATCCAGAGGCGGAACGTCGCGGCGCGGTGTGCGGCGCCGGCGCGCGGGCGGGCGGCGCGGGGCGGGCGGCGGCGGGGCGGGCGGCGCGTGCTGAGCCAGCGCGCGCAGGTCGAGCGGCTGGCGCGCGTGCGGCGGCGGGCGGGCGGCGCGCGCACGGCGCAGCTCGCGCTCGGCGTCCAGCGCGGCGGCCGCCAGCACTATGGCGAGCGCGGCCAGCGCCAGCAGCGCGGCGGCGGCGCGCGCGGCGGGCTCCCAGGGCGGGCGGCTGGCGGCGGCCTGGCAGCGCGGCAGCAGGCGCGCGGGCGCGGCGGCGTGCAGCAGGAAGGCGGCGCGCGCGGTGTCGGTGCGCGCGGACAGCTCGGCGGCCACGCGCGCGAGCGTGTAGTCGGCGGTGAAGGCCAGCGTGAGCGCGCGCGACTCGTTGGGCGCGAGCGCGAGCGGCGCGCAGGGCGACAGACGGAACCCGCGCGCCTGGCAGGGCTGCCCGGCCAGGCGCCAGTCCCGCAGCAGCAGCGCCACCTGCCCGGTGTTGCGCGCCACCACAGTGCGCCGCACGGTGGCGCCACACTCGCTCACCTGCACACACACACACACATCGCTACAATACCGCACTAGACACACATCAGTATGTGCCGCTGGTATGACGCTCACCTCAAACAGTAGCGGCGAGTTAGTACCAGGTCGTCGTCCGCCCAGTTCGAAGCTCGGGTAAGCGCCACGTCCGGACAGCAGCACGCCCTCGATGATAGTCAAGTTATTTCTGTATAAACATCATCCACGTTAAACTATATCAACTGGAAATAAAACTTTGCAAAGAAAAAAGGTGCAACAACATGCTCCATGCAAGCTGTCAGCATGATCTCCGTAGAACTCGATCCGAACCTGACTCTAGTATTTACAGAATGAAATCTAAATGTTTTCAATTTCCGCCGCACACTGGCTTGTGATTCCAACACTTATAAGTTTTTTATTTCACTTTTTTTGTTACATGTTACACGCTTGTGACATAATGAATTTATGATGTGTCAAATATAATAATAGGTCTTTACCTATGAAATTGCCGTTTTGTTTGAAAAAAATTAAACGATTTTTTTTCATGTATTTTTTTATTTGTATTAATCAAAGTAATCACCCATGCAATCAATGCATCTTTGCCAACGCAGTGGCAGTTTATTGATGCCCTTCTTAAAGAAATCAGCTGTTCGGGAGGCAACAAATTCTACAAAGGCATTTTGTACTGCCTCTCGGGTATTGATTTTTTTTCCCGCCAAGAAGTTATCCAAATTCTGGAAGTCGTAGTAGTCTGTAGGCACGGCCACCTGGTGAGTAGGGCGGATGACGGAGAGCTTCCAACCCCAGTTCTTGCAACTTGGAGACCGTCTGCTGTGCAGTATGAGGTCGCGCGTTGTCGTGCAGGAGCAGCGGAGACGAGCGATTGACCAATGCTGGTTGGAGATGTGCCAGCTTCTCCATCATTGTGTTCAGTTCTTCACAGTACACATCTGCAGTAATGCTCACCCCGTTTGGTAAGAAGCTGTGATGAATCACACCGGCGCTAGACCACCAAACAGTGACCATCACTTTTCTAGGGGTAAGTTTTCGTTTAGGGCATTGTTTAGGTGCTGAACCAGGATCCAACCAACTTGCTGAGCGCTTACGGTTATCGTACAGGATCCATTTTTCATCGCAGGTAACAATGCGGTTCAAAATTCTTTCATTTGCGTGTCTGTTGAGCAGTGCAAGGCACGTCTCGACGCGTACTTCGCGCTGGCGATCATTGAGTTCGTGGGGCACCCATTTGTCAAGCTTTTTACCTTGCCAATTTGAAGCAAATGGACCAATATTGTTTTGACGCTAACGTCGAAAGCTGCTGCTAATTCAGCCGTAGATTGTGTATCATTAGCTTCCACAATCGCCTTTAATTCGTAATTGTCGACCAAAGTGAAAGAACGGTAATTTCATAGGTAAAGACCTAATATTATAATGAAGAGAGGTTCGTGTCGGGTGTCACCTGAGGTAGAGGTATGCGGCGAGGTGCGCCGCGGTGTGCGGCGTGAAGCTGAGCGTGAGCTCCAGCTCGGCGTCCGGCGCCAGCAGCAGCAGCGGCAGCGCCTGGCGCGACGAGTTGCCGGCGCGCCACTGCGCCACCGCGCCCCGCGTGCCGCGCCACTCCAGCAGCGCCCACGCGCCCGGCGCCCAGCTGCAGCCCGCGCACGCCGCCGTCGGCTCCGAGCCGGCGCTGCGGGGAGACAACGTTGTACTGGCGGCACTACACAGCGCGCGGGCGGTAGGACGGAGGGAGACACGCACAGGTCGGGTAGCGGCGCGGACAGCACGGGCTGCAGCAGCAGCGCGTGCTCGGCGGACGGGTTGCGCGCGCGCACGCTGAGCTGCTGCGCGCCGGCCACGGGCGCCAGGCCGGCCAGCGCGCGCGCGGGCGCCAGGCGCGGCCACCAGGCGGCCACGGCGCCGCGCGCGCCCAGCTGCACGGCGTGCGACGTGTGCACGTGCAGCGACACGTTGCGCGTGCCCAGCAAGGCGAACACGGCGTGGCGCGCGCCCTGCAGCGCCACGTCGGCCCGCAGCGACGTCTCCGTGGGGCTGTGCGCGCGCCGCACCCACGCCGAGCCCTCTGCGGAGAGCCGAACGTTACACCGACATTACTCTCACATATCTATTTCATTATCTCCAATATTGCTGCTCTGATCATTAGAAACGTTCCTCTTTACGTTTCTTTATTTTTTTATTTTAAGTTTATTTTTATAAAAGTTAAAACAGCAGTTTACAAAGGTGCGAGTCTAATTCATGGACGAAGAAGTATAAGTAATTCGTAATCCAGCATCGATACGTGTGTATTGCTGTGTGTACGTACCGGGCGTGGTGACGTCGAGGCCGGTGTAGCAGTCGGGCTCGCACAGGCGCTCGGGCGCGTACAGCACCGTGCCCACCGCGTGCCGGCCGGCCGCCAGCTCGGCGGGCGCGGCCGGCGCCTCGTAGTGCAGCGCGCGCTCGCCGGGCGGCAGCGTGACGCCCAGCACGTGCATGCGCAGCGCCATGCTGCTCTCCAGCACGAGCGGCGCGCGCGCCCAGGCGTAGGGCGCGGCACGGCCCAGCGCCAGCGGCAGCGCGGCCACGCGGCCGGCGTGCGCGTGCAGCGACACGGCGCGGCGCGTGAGTGCGGGCGGCGCGTCGTTGCGCGCGGTGTGGGCCCACAGCGACACGGTGCCCCGCACGGGCCCCTCGCGTGCCGGCGCCACCACGGTCAGCACGCCGCCCACGTCCGCGCCGCCGGGGATGCAGCGCTGTTCAGTACAACAAAGTATATTATATTTAATATTGTCATTATTACCTAACGAGTTATTACAGTGTACTATTTGGTTCTCGTAGAGAAACCCGCCAGCTCCAGCGTGTACTCCGGCACGCACAGCGCGGCGGGCGCCGGGTTGTGTATGTAGTGTTGTGTACTCACGCAGGCGTGCTTGGGTGGCGGCGCTTGCAGATGTGCGCAGGGCTCGAGTGTCAGCGTGGCGCCCGCCAGCTCCAGCGTGTACTCCGGCACGCACAGCGCGGCGGGCGCCGGGTTGTGTATGTAGTGTTGTGTACTCACGCAGGCGTGCTTGGGTGGCGGCGCTTGCAGATGTGCGCAGGGCTCGAGTGTCAGCGTGGCGCCCGCCAGCTCCAGCGTGTACTCCGGCACGCACAGCGCGGCGGGCGCCGGGTTGTGTATGTAGTGTTGTGTACTCACGCAGGCGTGCTTGGGTGGCGGCGCTTGCAGATGTGCGCAGGGCTCGAGTGTCAGCGTGGCGCCCGCCAGCTCCAGCGTGTACTCCGGCACGCACAGCGCGGCGGGCGCCGGGTTGTGTATGTAGTGTTGTGTACTCACGCAGGCGTGCTTGGGTGGCGGCGCTTGCAGATGTGCGCAGGGCTCGAGTGTCAGCGTGGCGCCCGCCAGCTCCAGCGTGTACTCCGGCACGCACAGCGCGGCGGGCGCCGGGTTGTGTATGTAGTGTTGTGTACTCACGCAGGCGTGCTTGGGTGGCGGCGCTTGCAGATGTGCGCAGGGCTCGAGTGTCAGCGTGGCGCCCGCCAGCTCCAGCGTGTACTCCGGCACGCACAGCGCGGCGGGCGCCGGGTTGTGTATGTAGTGTTGTGTACTCACGCAGGCGTGCTTGGGTGGCGGCGCTTGCAGATGTGCGCAGGGCTCGAGTGTCAGCGTGGCGCCCGCCAGCTCCAGCGTGTACTCCGGCACGCACAGCGCGGCGGGCGCCGGGTTGTGTATGTAGTGTTGTGTACTCACGCAGGCGTGCTTGGGTGGCGGCGCTTGCAGATGTGCGCAGGGCTCGAGTGTCAGCGTGGCGCCCGCCAGCTCCAGCGTGTACTCCGGCACGCACAGCGCGGCGGGCGCCGGGTTGTGCACGCGCAGCGCCACGCGCCGCGTGCTGGACGTGCCCACCACGCCCAGACGCAGCGAGCCGTCGTCAGAGTTCGGCCACTCCCACTCCTGTGCGTAAACAGAGGTTAGACACTGCACCACGCGTGTATTGCACCGCATGCACTGTATGTACTGACCACGTGCAGGCGGCCGGTGTACAGCAGCAGCGGCAGGCTGTAGTCCGTGAGGTTGGTGCGCAGCGTCAGCGTGGAGCTCAGCGTGGCGTCCGTCAGCGCCCGCAGCCGCACCCGCGCCGCCACCGCGCCGCCCTCCGCGCCCACCACCAGCGGCGCCAGCGACTCCACCTGCAACCCGCACAGCGTCACACACGAGCACTGCGGCCGGCAGCGCGCGGCGCCAGGCAGGCAGGCAGACTCACCTCGAAGTACTTGTCGACGTCGGGCCCGAGCTCGACGCGCGCGATGTGCACGGCCACGGGGAACTCGTTGCGCACGCGCACCTCCCGCACGCGCAGCGAGTCGTCGCGGTTCGCCGTCACGAAGCTACACACACACACACATACGTTAGGAGTGCAGTACATGTTGCTAGCTAGTGGTACAGTGGGTGGTGGGCGGTACGTACTGCAGCGCGTGCGGGGTGAGGCGCAGCGTGCCGGGCAGCAGACGCAGGCTGTAGGGCAGCGCGGCGCGGCCCACCCGCAGCCAGCCCGCACACCAGGCGCCGCCGCCGCGCCCGCCACCCACGTAGCCCGCCCACAGTGCTGCGTCTGCACACACAAAATAATTCACACCTCCCCCTAGTAGGATAACTTGTAGACGCCCTTCAAGTCATACCGATACACACTATGTTTCAGAAAACTGAACTCTTATTTAACAGTGTACCGCTGCGGTGCAGCCCATTAAACTGGACCGCTTTCTTAATGAAACACGAGTTACCATGGATAACCTGGACGTCTTTAAGAGCGTTGTCACAAAATCGAGTAACTTCGAAACGAGCGGCGACTGACGGTTCTTGCGCCTGTGTGCGTGATGTACGCTTCTTCATACACACACGTGCAGAGGCAGAGGTGCGTAACACGTTTCACTGCGGTTTACTTAGAATTGAATTGGGAAAAAATACAAGTTATGGATGTTTTATTTTATTATTGTGTGTGATAATGAAATACAAATATTATAAGACAGTGAAAGTAACAGAAAATTTTTAGTTGTCCATCATGGGTGTCGTTTATATGGTTTAGGACTTTAGGCGCAAGGTTTTCGGGGTCGCTGATTACGAAAATGAGATCAAAATGAAAATCCAAGATGGCGGCCAGGAATTTTTTTGGTTTTTCCGTCATGAGTGTCGTTTTCATGGTTTTCGGGGTCGCTGATTACGAAAATGAGGTCAAAATAAAAATCCAACATGGCGCCGACAAAAATTTTTGGTTTTTCCGTCATGGATGTCGTTTTCGTGGTTTTTGGGGTCGCTGATTACGAAAATAAGGTCAAAATAAAAATCCAAGATGGCGCCGACAAAAATTTTTGGTTTTTCCGTCATGGGTGTCGTTTTCATGGTTTTTGGGGTCGCTAATTACGAAAATGAGGTCAAAATAAAAATCCAAGATTACGCCGAAAAAATATTTTGGTTTTTCCGTCATGGGTGTCGTTTTCATGGTTTTTGGGGTCGCTATTTACGAAAATGAGGTCAAAATAAAAATCCAAGATGGCGCCGACAAATTTTTTTGTTTTTTCCGTCATTGTTATCGTTTTCATGGTTTTCATCATCATCATGGTTTTTGGGGTCGCTGATTACGAAAATGAGGTCAAAATGAAAATTCAAGATGGGGCCAGGAATTTTTTTGGTTTTCACCCCTGACCTCGTTTTCACCCCTGACCTCATTTTCGTAATCAGCAACCCCAAAAACCATGAAAACGATACCCATGACGAAAAAATTTTCGTCGGCGCCATTTTGGATTTTAATTTTGAGCTCATTTTCGTAATCAGCGACCCCAAAAACAATGAAAACGACACCCATTCACCCATCACGGAATCATCATTCTCCTGCCCTTATCCCAATTCATTTGGGGTCGGCGCAACATGTCTTCTTCTTCCATACTTCCCTATTTCTCGTCATCTCAGCAGTCACCTCCTTTCTAGCCATATCATCCTTCACACAGTCCATCCATCGTTTCTTTGGCCTTCCTCTCCTTTTATAGCCATCTACATTCATACTCAACATAATAACGGAATAACCAAGAATTTTCCTGGCCGCCATCTTGGATTTTCATTTTGGCTTCATTTTCGTAATCAGCGACCCCGAAAACCATGTAAACGATACCCATGACGGAAAAACCAAAAATTTTCCTGACCGCCATCTTGGATTTTCATTTTGACCTCATTTTCGTAATCAGCGACCCCAAAAAACCATCAAAACGACACCCATGACGGAAAAACCTAAAATTTTCCCAGCCGCCTTCTTGGATTTTTTTTTCTCGAAAGATTCATAAAAGTGAATATTTCAATGCAACATTCGAAAGATTCCTCATTATTTCTAAAATAAAGATTTCTGTTACCCGTAATTTATTGTTTGTTAGGTACCTATGATTTTTTATCGACTAGTAAGTATCATTTACGAATAAACTTTATAATAAGGTTGCGCAAAGCGTTCCTTTCCAACATAGAACATGACTACAATTTTATTTTATCATAATAAATTACAAGAATACTTACGTTTAAACTGTGGACAACCTCTGGTTTACCTGTATAGATTACGTAACTCACACTAAGGCGCGCGGGAGCGCGAGCGACATAGGTCCGTCCTTCACGAGAACTTAGGCGTGACTGAGCGTATGGCGGCCGTCATGAAGCACATAACCAGTGGAGAGCGTGTGCGGGGGCTACCGCGGGCGCCAAACACACGCTATATCAAGCGTACGCGGCGAAATTTTGCTCAGTCGCAAAAATTGTAGGCTAACGCACGAACGTCACGCGCTCCCGTTTTGAAAGCATTTATTACGAAAAATAATGCCTAGTTGTGCAATTAAATGGTGTGGAAAGTGTACTACAACTTCAAGTTACACAAAAGATGGGTTAACATTGCACAGTTAGGTGGTTTTCTATTCAATTTGATCAAAACAATGAAAAAAGAATCATATAATTGCTGTCTCTTTCTGGTACACTGATTTGCACTAATGCAGTTGTCTCTTTCTTTCATGGTAGTGATGTTCGAGTTCGCAGTATCGCGACGGTTTATGGTATCGATATAA
Organism: Diarsia mendica; assembly: GCA_949316265.1. Taxonomy (NCBI): domain Eukaryota; kingdom Metazoa; phylum Arthropoda; class Insecta; order Lepidoptera; family Noctuidae; genus Diarsia; species Diarsia mendica. The sequence goes on along the minus strand of OX438889.1, from coordinate 27,112,867 downwards.
TTTAAAATATAAGTTCTTAAAATACCTTACATTTTTTAGTTTCATTATTGCTATATTTTCAAATATGCTTATTCCCTTGGCTTTACTCGCAAATGTGTATAATACTGGCATAAACTTGTACATAACAGTAAAAAATTTAAGTGTATGATATCTCTGCCTGCCTTTTACACAAAATTTAGACGCGTTGCTTGGAATCTATTTGAATCATTGCAATCCTAGACAAATATGTTTTTTAAATGTTTTTATATAGGCCAGTGTAAGTATGGAACAGACGTTATCAATTTTAGTTTTGGAGTAAAGGTGGCCAATACGCGCATCGGCATGTGAACACATTGCTGGCAGTGGCGTGCGTGCAGAAAAACGGAGGCAAAGGCCTATGAAAAAACTGACACGATAGGGATAAAAAAAAATTGGTTGGATTGTGTAGCCTAGCTATGGAACGAGGACTTAATTTTTTTTTATTACCAATTTTATTGCAGTATCGGGTTAACCTGCGCCAAATACACCATTTAGGGTCCGATAAGCATGGTCCTACGATGCACCGTTTCCGAGTTATGGGCGTTTTAAATTATTGTACCAAAATAAGTTAAATACAAATAATATCTTGAAAACGGATCGTCCTAGGCAAAAAATGACCGAAATTTTAACCCCCCTTTGCTACCCCCGTGATATCATGATCTTAAGGCCCCGAGTCTGCTATTCAATAGTGTCAGAATGGTCGATTATTGATCTCATAATGGTTGATTGATGACAAATCAACTATTATGAGATCAATGATCGACCATTCTGACACTATTGAATAGCAGACTCGGGGCCCATTAACACACAAAATTAATTTGAACTAATTTGAGGTCCTTTTACTTTTTTTTTCACCAATTTGACGTAGAATCGACTAACCATTTAATTGATTTAGCTTCATGTGTAGCAAAAAAAAATATTGATACTCGACTGACATATAATACAAATCCAAAGGATTATTATGAAAAACATATTCAAAACTAATCCATTTTAAAAACCAGTAAATATATTATATTTTTTTAAATACAGTCTTCTAAGTTTAATAATTACCTGTTTTATTTCAAAATCGAACTCGTAATCTCTGTATTGAAATTTGCAAACAAATCGTTATAATACTAATAAGTCAAACAATTATCGATATCGATACTTTTTCAATTACTTTTATGGAATCCCTAGAGAATGAGTTGTCATTTGGTTGTCAGTTCGTCAACCAATCACAGAGTCCGAAACGTACCTCTCCCCCCGCAGTATATTAGTGACTTTGATTTAGAACAAAAACGTACCCATACTTTCTCCACTGGTTATTTTGCTCCATGGCGGCCGTACATCAACTAATAAGGCATTATTTTGGAAAATCGTAATAAAAAAATGAGACGGCGTAAAATTTCAAAAAAATATAATTAGGGAAGGTAAAGTGTTGTACTATAAGTATGTCTAAATCTTTTTTGTTAATTTTGTCTTTATCCTATGTTTAAACCATATTTAAAACGCATAAATTTTAGCTCAGTATTGCTTTTGAATATCCTTTTTTTTTTGCTGCGATTCCATTTCTATCTCAATTCTAATCAGGACAGGACCTTCAGGACTATAACCAGTATTTTGACATTTTATTCAGATTTTTTTGTGTTGCCAATTTGTCACAAGTAGCAGGGAAAAACCAGATGTTTTACGTTTGTTCGAAATTGGGTGTCGGAAAATTGCTATTTCTCGAAATATTAACATTTATAACGAAATTCTAATCAGGACATGACCTAAAACAAAGTCAGATTTATAATTTTTCATTGAAAAATTATGCCATTATCAATAAATACGACGTGTCCAGGACTTGTAAAAGTACGTATTTTCGGTAAATCGCCCAAAGTTTGTGACAACGCTCTTAAATAGACCCGGGCACAGGTAGGCCAAAACAAGGAAAACCTGTTCTGTAGGTGGAAATTCATAGATGACTCTGCTTTGGAGTATAAATGTGGTCTCGCCCCACAAATTACATTGAATTCGTTTATTCGACAGAAGCTGGGTGTTGGGACATACCGGTACTGATATATATCAGCAAATTCAAGTTTTTGATATGTATTTATATAGAATACATAGAGACATGTGCGCGGCGGCAGTCGTGTATGTAGTACTCACAGTCGAGCGTGAGCTGCGCGGCTTGCGTGAGCTGCTGGTGCGGCTCGAGGTGCGGCCGCAGCAGCGACACGTGCACGCCCGGAGACTTCACGCCTGAGGACAACATATTCTATTAGCTTACGGACACACGCCATCAATGTCATACAACGTGCACTTTTGCATCAATGTGAAAATTCAGGACATTGTCACAAAAAGACAACAATTCACAATAATTTACCGATTTTTCGAAATAAGAAAAGAAATATCTACCTAAATATTGATTCGGGTCTGAATGGAGTATCAATTGTATCATAGACCGAAGTATAATGTGCGTGTAGCTCACCGTTTCCATTAGCGGTGCCCTTCCCGCTGCCCCCGTTGTGTGCGGGCGGCGCTGGCGGCGCGGGCGCACTGGCCGCACAGCGCGCGCCCCACACCGCCGCGTGCAGCGCTAAGTATAATGTGCGTGTAGCTCACCGTTTCCATTAGCGGTGCCCTTCCCGCTGCCCCCGTTGTGTGCGGGCGGCGCTGGCGGCGCGGGCGCACTGGCCGCACAGCGCGCGCCCCACACCGCCGCGTGCAGCGCTAAGTATAATGTGCGTGTAGCTCACCGTTTCCATTAGCGGTGCCCTTCCCGCTGCCCCCGTTGTGTGCGGGCGGCGCTGGCGGCGCGGGCGCACTGGCCGCACAGCGCGCGCCCCACACCGCCGCGTGCAGCGCTAAGTATAATGTGCGTGTAGCTCACCGTTTCCATTAGCGGTGCCCTTCCCGCTGCCCCCGTTGTGTGCGGGCGGCGCTGGCGGCGCGGGCGCACTGGCCGCACAGCGCGCGCCCCACACCGCCGCGTGCAGCGCTAAGTATAATGTGCGTGTAGCTCACCGTTTCCATTAGCGGTGCCCTTCCCGCTGCCCCCGTTGTGTGCGGGCGGCGCTGGCGGCGCGGGCGCACTGGCCGCACAGCGCGCGCCCCACACCGCCGCGTGCAGCGCTAAGTATAATGTGCGTGTAGCTCACCGTTTCCATTAGCGGTGCCCTTCCCGCTGCCCCCGTTGTGTGCGGGCGGCGCTGGCGGCGCGGGCGCACTGGCCGCACAGCGCGCGCCCCACACCGCCGCGTGCAGCGCTAAGTATAATGTGCGTGTAGCTCACCGTTTCCATTAGCGGTGCCCTTCCCGCTGCCCCCGTTGTGTGCGGGCGGCGCTGGCGGCGCGGGCGCACTGGCCGCACAGCGCGCGCCCCACACCGCCGCGTGCAGCGCTAAGTATAATGTGCGTGTAGCTCACCGTTTCCATTAGCGGTGCCCTTCCCGCTGCCCCCGTTGTGTGCGGGCGGCGCTGGCGGCGCGGGCGCACTGGCCGCACAGCGCGCGCCCCACACCGCCGCGTGCAGCGCTAAGTATAATGTGCGTGTAGCTCACCGTTTCCATTAGCGGTGCCCTTCCCGCTGCCCCCGTTGTGTGCGGGCGGCGCTGGCGGCGCGGGCGCACTGGCCGCACAGCGCGCGCCCCACACCGCCGCGTGCAGCGCTAAGTATAATGTGCGTGTAGCTCACCGTTTCCATTAGCGGTGCCCTTCCCGCTGCCCCCGTTGTGTGCGGGCGGCGCTGGCGGCGCGGGCGCACTGGCCGCACAGCGCGCGCCCCACACCGCCGCGTCTAGCGCCACGCCCGTGCCCGCACTGTTGCCTGCCAGGATGTCCAGCTGGGGGGATGTACACACGTGTTACTGACAGTTAACAGGGAGCTCGCACCGCTCGCAGGTCGCACACTCACCACGTCGGGCGGGTCGCGCGAGCCCCTCGTGCGCAGGCGCAGCTGCAGCGGGCTCACGTACTCGCCGGCCGCCACGCTGCGCGCCTCCACGCACACCACCAGCCCGCCGCCCGTTATGTTCGCTTTGATCCTGCGGAACAGAGCACCCGTGTAACGACAGCTTCACACGAACAGTACAGGCTACAGCATGGCAGAGCGGCGCGTACCGTACCTGATGTAGGCGGTGAGCGGCGCGGGGTGCGCGGGGTGCGCGGGGTGCGGCGCGGGTTGCGGCGCGGGCGGCTGTATGCGCAGGCGCACGAGCGGGCGCGTGGCGCGCGGCGGCACGCTCCACACGCCGCGCGGCGCAGACTCGCCGCCGCCCGGCAGCACCAGCCCCAGCCATGCGCCCGACGAGTACACTTCACTCACCTGTAACCATCCACACCACAAATAACTTTACTACAATTTACGTAAGGTATACTTTTTACCACGGAGGTCAGACTTAAAACCGCAGTTAGACTGGAAGCCGACCCCCAGCATCGTTTGATAATGACTAGACTGATGATGATAAGCGAAGACGAATATGGTATGGTAACATGAATGATTGTAATAAGCTGAGTTAAGAAGTTTTCGATAACATTACTTGTATAGTTTGGTCTGTGGGGTTGTGAATGGTGAGCATCGGCTCCACGGTCGCGTTGAGCGGCACGCGCACGCCCACCAGCGGCCACACGCCCCACTCGCTGGCCACGCCCACCGCCGACACCTGCAACCATAATCACACAATTAGACAATCGCACTGCCGACAAGCAACCAGACAGGGAACTCGATTTACAAGCAGATTGACACACTAGTTCTATTTCCCATCTTATACAACTAATAAAAAATACAGTTGAAATTGGAGATAAACTGTCGCTTTCCAAGCATCCAGAATAATCCAGATAACTATGATCCGATCAGAACTGCTCCCAGCCATCAACTGCCATGATGTTCCTGGATATTTCTTATCCGACTACGAAGCCAGGCGGGCCGCGGTACAACTTAGTCAGATGGGGGTATTCCGAGGAAGCAAAGCATGGCTGCAGATCTAATGCCCTGCTCCTTGTACAACTGCGTCTGGATCCACTGGCAACGCCGCTGAAGTGGCACAGTTCTGGTCGAAGCTCATCTAAAGGGTTGTGGTTAGGGGGCGTACTCACGGGGTACTTGTGCACGCCGAGCGAGGTATGTATGTAGAGGTGCGCGGAGACGGGCCCCTCCCGCCTGCCCAGGTACACCACGCTGAATGAAGTGTTGGCTTGCGGCGGCAGCGTCTGCACACACACACACAGGTCATATACAAGTCTCAACAAATTAATATGCATTACAACATTCACATGTTTTTATTTCAATAATCGCTTTACAGTGAATTTCTGTTTAACGTTTTTATAGCTGTCCTAAAATTAAGTGCAGAAATGAAAAACGTACTTAAAGAAAAGAGAAAGATAATTTTTTGAAACAAAAGTTGTAGTTAATTTAATTCTCTACAATATTGATCGTAAATACAAATAAGTAACGAAAAACCCATAGGAAACAAGATATTTGCAAGAAAACGATTTTTGACCTTTGACCTTAGATTTTAATTGACGCGCACTCTCTAGGTAGGTAGGTAGGTTTTGAGACAACTTTTAGAATGTCAAAATACAAGTAGTAGGTATAAGAGAGTTTGTATCTGCCGGGTATCTCAAATTCTGAGGTTATTACCTAATTTTGGCTTATTTGACTGGACTAATTACAATGGGTGTTAGAGGGATGAAAACCAGCAAATGACGCGTCTATAATAACATGAAACAGGCGTGACAGTTCCTTGCATACAACGCGCTAAATATATCGCGCATGCCGTGCATCCGCGGAGAGAAAGTGCAACACCGCGCGCCGGCGCCACTCTGACCGGCGCGCGACGTGTGTGTGGCAGTGGCTGAGCGCTGTCTGCGTTGTAACCAGCAGCCAGTGTTACATCATGCGGTCCTTTACACGTCTCTAATCATTATTTATTCATTCGACCCAAACAAGATTTTCAGCCGAAACCAAACCGTCGAAAACCATCCGTGATTTTCCTAGCTGGCTAGCCGGTAGCTCATACGTCTATTGTTTACTACCGGCGTAGTACACATGGCGACCTTTGTTTTTATTGTAAGTACGTTACTGATAATCGCGGCGAGTAGGTGATCACGATAAGATGTTATGTAAAATGAATAACATTATTATGTGAGTATGCGATAAGTACGGCGCGGAGCAGCGAAGAAAGTCAATCATTTTAATTTGTTAATGTAGGACTGTAGCGGCCTAGCGGGGTGGTCGGGCCACGTGGGCGCACTTCGCTGGTCGTGTGAAGGACATCACCCCTCGCGGAGAGGAGGCGATGTACTTCCGATGAGCGTCGATACAGGCGCACGTGACCCTCTTCCACAAATACCCGCCGACTCGTACTTCCGCGGCACGACACACTTAACAACTCTTTCATTCATATTATATCTCTTATGTTTTCGCGCAGCATATCTCACGCTGGACAGTTTGCCACAAATCCAGAGATAATTATATCTAAGAAAGTATTAATTAGGATATTGATAGACGTAGTAAATATTTGATGTAAAATCCGTCGAGCATACAATTCCATGACGCGTTGTGTTCTCGTCATCAGTCGTCACTGCGAGCTTCCCACGCAAAAAGACTTCATTTTACTTTCGTTATCATTTGTGACGCTGCACTCAAACAGCATACGGACTCTCCGAAACTATACACAGATAGATCAAACAGTTGGCTTTTGAAGTTTTGAAGCTACATTTCAGTCGTTTGTCTTTGTATCAAAAGTGCAAGAAGCACAGCAAAGTGGTTACATGTAGTACATACATAATTAGCGAGTATCAACCCGGAACGTGTTGTTGGGACGAGGCGGAGTGCTAGGTGAGGCGATAATGAGTAGCGTAAGAGTTGCGTCATTGATAGCGACAAGGCCGCGTGGCCACAACAACATCTCACTCGCGCTGGGTCTGTGCCTCACACTCGCAGCCTCACTGTCTCAGAGCCACTGTACCACTACAGTACCACCGTGCAGTGTCTGCATCCCACACAATATGCTATAGTACTTTGAAACGATAGCTGCTGCAATGTAGTTTCGTTCATCAAGCACGGAACTGCTAGCTGTAGCTAAGTTTTACCAATTTCCAAGCATATTGCCCAAGTTTTGGATGATATGTGCTTTTGTTTGTTCTGTGGGTGGTTCGTATGATAGTATCCAAAATTCCAAACGCTCCAGAGTTTTCCTTGAGTTGTTTGTGTGTAGGAAAAGTTTGAGCGGTTTCATAGCATTTGCAAATTGCTTGTTTGTGTAAATAACGTAATATTTTTAACTTGGACAGTGGACACGTCAGACATTGTCGGCGCGGGTAAAGTCAACAAGCGCCACTGAAATGTTTGGATAGCTCAACTTTATAGTGCAATAAATGTTGTATCATACATAAACATTAATTTTGAATTATACAAAGTTTTATTCTATGTGTAGTGCTAAACCGTTGCACATCTGGTGTACGGTGGTATTTAAACCTCATACAAGCTGCTATGGGGCTTTGTTAAATAAAAAACGCAGGTAGTGTCATAGATCAGCGCCGACGCCCGTAGTGAACTTGGTAAGATTTGTACCTGCAACTACTATTGTTGTCAACTTGTCGGGGACGATGGTTTGAGTAAAACGCAACCTAGTTTATTTTGTTCTACTTCACCTAGTTTATTTTGTTCTACTTCTAGACAACATAACTCATATCATAAGACTCCTTAAAACACATAGTCGAATCATATGTTGTAGGACGACGTCGTATACACATTGCTCTTTGTTTTGTATCAGATATAAATAAACCCAATTCCGACAAAGTACATGGTTCATTAGAATTGACAATGTTTGTCCTGTCATGAACTCATGACAAACGATAATAATACTATGAATAGCGAGGCCTAACTAAAGTAATTGGTTGTTCATAATTACTTAACGATTAGGTGCGTGGCGAAGTGGCGACTACGCTCTAAATATGCTTCACCAATATAGAAACGAGCTCGTCTTACTTTGTGTTAGCGAGCCATCTCCATAACAACAGAGTAGCAGTACTGGGCACTGAGCAGAGTAAGTCAACACTGTGGAGGCGCTCGCCTGTTTGTTCATGAATATGTAATGAGGAGCTGACAGGCCCACAGCATGCATCGTGACAACATTGGATGATTTTAGTTATAAGATTGCCTCGTAGGTGTAGTAGGTCGCAAGTCTGACTTCTGAACATCTTTGTCTTGGGTTCAATTCTCAGGGGACATGTCAGAAATTAAGTGATGGCCAATGGGGTAGAAAGTTCTGGGGTCACCATCATCATCATTTCAGCCAAAAGACGTCCACTGCTGAACATAGGCCTCCCCCAGGCGTCGCCACATTGACCGGTCCCGTGCGTCTCTCATCCAGCGGGTTCCTGCAACCTTGACCAGGTCATCGGTCCACCTAGTGGGAGGCCTTCCAACGCAACGTCTTCCGGTTCGCGGTCGCCATTCGAGAACTTTTCGGCCCCATCGGCCATCCGTTCTGCGAGCAATGTGCCCTGCCCATTGCCACTTAAGTCTGGCGATTCTTCGGGCTACGTCGGTAACCTTGGTTCTCATGCGGATGTCCTCATTTCTGATTCGATCACGCAAGGAAACTCCGAGCATAGCCCTCTCCATTGCCCTTTGGGTGACTTTGAGCTTTCTGATAAGGCCCATTGTGAGCGACCACGTTTCGGTCCCGTATGTAATCACTGGCAACACACACTGGTCATAGACTTTCGTCTTGAGACACTGGGGTAAGTTGGATGAGAAGATACCGCGCAGCTTCCCGAACGCTGCCCAGCCGAGTCGGATTCGACGATTGACCTCTTTCTCGAAGTTAGATCTACCCAACTGGACCGTTTGTCCCAGGTAGACATAATCGTCCACAACTTCGAGCGTAGAGTCTCCGATCTTGATAGGAGTGGGTGTTACATGAACATTCGACATAACCTTGGTTTTGTCCATGTTCATTTTAAGACCCACTCTTTCAGAAGCTCTACTGAGGTCATCGAGCATTTTACTGAGGTCTTCCATGGTCTCAGCCATGACCACTATATCGTCGGCAAACCGAAGGTGAGTGATGTACTCGCCGTTGACATTGATGCCAAGTCCTTTCCAATCCAGAACCTTGAAGACATCCTCCAATGCAGCGGTGAACAGTTTCGGAGATATGACGTCTCCCTGTCTCACACCGCGCTGCAGAAGGATAGGTTCCGTGGTCTGGTCCTGAAGTCGGACTGACATGGTGGCGTTTTTGTACAAACACTTCAACACCTCGATGTACCGGTAGTCAATTTGGCACCGTTGGAGAGACTGCAGTACAGCCCAAGTCTCGATCGAATCGAAGGCTTTCTCGTAGTCCACAAACGCTAAACAGAGAGGCAGGTTATACTCTTCGGTCTTCTGTATAACTTGCCGCAGCGTATGTATGTGGTCTACGGTACTGAAGCCTTTTCGGAATCCGGCTTGTTCGGGAGGCTGGAAATCGTCGAACCTGCGTGCGAGACGATTCGTGATGACTCTTGAAAACAACTTGTAGACATGGCTTAGAAGTGAGATGGGCCTATAGTTCTTCAACCGGGCATTGTCACCCTTTTTGAAGCCACCCTTAGTTCTGGGGTGACGACCGCGAACCGGAAGACGTAGTGTAAGACCGGTGACCTGGTGAAGGTTGCGGGGATCCGCTGAATGCGAGACGCACGGGAGCGGCCAATGTGGTCTATGTCCAGCAGTGGACGTATTTTGGCCTGAAATGATGATAAGGGATGAAAGAGTTAATTACGAATCGTAATAATAATCCTGGATAGTCCGAAAGTTGTGTGTCTCGAATCTAGCCGAAGTTTAGAACGCATCTATAATTGGGTTGCGCCCGCCAGAGCAGCACCATCAACCGCATTCTGTGATCAATTGTGTTGGTAAGACTGCAGCCGATCCATCACCGGAGACAGTTGATGACTACAGAGAGATTATCAGAAATTTTTTAATCATCGTAAGCCCTAGGTCTTAATCTCGTAATCGATTGTAATACAGAAATAAAACGAGTCAAAAAATATGATTGTGTATGGTCAATAGTTGCGTACAGATACAGACGGGTGACCTCCCACCCTACATGGCGCCGCGACGATGTGGCGATGTGTGCGATAGTGACCACAACGATGCCATGTCAGGACACCGCGACACCGCGAGGTCTCACTATACTATAAGCAATATATGCATGTTACCGAGTACGGTCATCCTATTTGTAACCACACGTGTTCCGATATGTTTATTTTTAATATGTACGTATCGATTTTCAGTTATTTTTATCACTGCTACTAGTTTTTATCTGAAACTACATAAGTATATGAAGTTATATGACAACTATTGATAATGACTCTGATAGAGACATGTCAGCATAACTAGGTCATATTTGTGTAGGTCAAGAGGTTGAGGAGCTCGTGGCTGGATAATAACAGCCGCTCCGATCAATCGACAGGTTTAAGCCGCGCTTGCCTAGGTTGGTCCTTGGATGGGTGACAACCCATTACTTACCGAGTATTCCGTGTCTCGGAAAGCACGTTAAGTTGTTGGTCCCGGCTGTCATTTGTATATGTCTGACAACCAGCCTTACCAAGGGGTAACGTATTACCCAGTGCTAACTGGGTTGTGGAGGTCAGATGCTGGTATTCACCTTCATCCGGTTAAATTGGAAGCTGACTCCAACATATGGGTTTAGGCTAGCTAAGCAGATGATGATGATTGTGTAGGTCAAGTGATGTCAGTTTCTGGTAAACTTACAGAAAATGTTCATCATTTAATATTTGCAAGCATTACTGAAACCTTTCAGCAGCGAAGCAACATTAGCTTCTGAAAGTCATCAGTACATCGCACTAGGTGTGTTTCAGTAAAACGTCACACATGTCATAACAACAGGCCGAGTTCATATTGCACCACGTTTATGTAAATTTGCTCACATTGTATGTATCGTCCATCAATACATAAGCGGTAAGATAAACAACTGTCTTGTTGTTGCGAGTGGCTTGCGGCGGCCTCGCCAGCGGGTGGACACGAACATGCTGAACATCTGCTACTGATGGACGCACAGCAGCCGAGTGTTTTTTAGCGCTGTTCATTACAACAACAATAGAACTAGTGCCTTTTTTTTGGAGGGTGGGAAATCATCAAAAATGACTCCTGCTCTGGGCAGAGCGGTATATATAGGGAGTGTCAGAGTCCTACTGACTAAAAACCACCCATGTAACTTCCTAGCCCTTTGTGTCGAGGCCTCGGTACCGTATGTCTTTCGAACAACCCGCAGCCCCGACGGGATAGAACCAATGCCTTTTTTTTTTTTTTTGGTGGGTGGAAAATCATCGAATGACCCCCCCGCTCTTGGGCAGAGCGAAGGGGAGTGTCAGACTTCTACTGACTAAACCAAATCCATGTTCCTTCTTCGCCCTTGTGCCTAGGCCGCGTTATGCCTTTCGATAATCCGCAGATCCGACGGGTAGAACCAATGCCTGACCTTTACAATGCACGTAGTGTTCTCTCGCGAAACGTAACATATGCAGAAAGTTTTATTATAGAACATGAAATATGAGTCATACATAATCATAATTATGTTGATTTAAATCATGTATTAATTGAAAGCGTGCATAAAATCACTTTCTATTAAATACCCCAACAAAGCTGCGGAACAAACTCGCTAACGTTCTGTGATCTACGTAATATTTGTATCAAATCGCCGCTCACTCTCGTTTTCACATGTAATTGCCTTCTAACAATGATTTGATATATTTAGACGCGGATAATAATAAACGACGCAAAACTGGTTTGACTAGTGAGTCAGCTACGTCACACTCACATAATAGGCTTGTCAGTGGAACAATGGCTACTTGTAGGAAACAAGGAGTTCCTTGGCTCGGGTTAGTAGCAGTGTTATCAGGCGCGCGGCCGGTGGGGGGGGGGGGGGGGGTGGCAGAGGGCGCGCTATCAGCAGCAGCACGGTCTTTGGGTATATGACGTCACAATGCACCGCGCCGTCTTCGCGACCACACACACTCATTAAGTTACAGACCAATACGAACATAATATGTCACGGTCAAACTTCTATCCTTTCCTAGCTAAACCGTTTTTTATTTACACACCTGTTACGTAAATGCATTAAAAATCATGTAAATACAAGTCGTTATGAACGTATTTTATTATCATGTTTGTCTGCCGGGGGCCGGACACTCGGGTATCATTCAGATGAGCGAATTTAACCAAATTGTTAACATAGGTACAGTCAGCATCAGAAGTAGGTAACACTACTCAAACTTTCAAAGCAGGTGACTCTTAAAACATGTTAAGATGACGTAAATATTGATGATTTATCTATTTTTTTAACTTATTTATGTAAAATGACTCATTTATCAAAAATCGAAGGAGGCCTGAGTCCCTGCAGTGGGAACATTATAGGCTGATCTTCTTATTGTGTGGGCAGTAAGGTCTATGACCCTGCACACCCTAGTGTCAGAGTTTCGAAACCGCCGCAAGGGCCTCTGGCATGGTTTTGACGACCGGGACCACCGGCTTATACGTGCCTTCCGAAGCACGGAACCATCTTTTTATCAGACAATCAGGTGATTCAAGCCTGCAATGTCCTAACCAAACTGGAAACAACTTCACAAAGTATGCTTCCCGTGGGAATCGAACCCACGACCACCGGGTCACAAGGCAAACGCCTAAACCACTCGAACACGGAGGCAGTTAGGCTGATGATGTAAAATAATTAAATTAGAATCGCAGTTATGAGATCAGCAATAATTAGCTAACTTACAAATCATACTAACTATCATCATCTTGTGGTGATACGACCAGAGCATTTCTGTATATTATACTATATAAAGTCTAAATATATGGGCGTACCCTAGACAGACCAACCCAACTCTACTCATGTGTGACTTAAGGCCAAGGCTAGTATAAACGGCCTTTGCTGTTGCTATCCGAGATCCAACGCGCGCCGCGCAACGCCGGACCCAAGGACCATCTTTTTTTTCTTCTAAGGGCCTTTTACTGGTGGTCATCCTAGTTGGTAGGCTACTTTTTAAGCGGGCAAATCCTGTCGATGCCTTGAGTAAAAGGCCTACAGCCAGGGGAGATTCTGATGTTTTTAATATAGTAAACCCCATCTTACCAAACTAAAATAACAATTAACTTATGTCAACTCACAACTGTCAGTATCAGGAACAGTGACTAACTTGTATGTTTATGAGTTAAATGTCGCAGGTTCGATTACCGTAACAGCACACTTTTAAGTTTAGACGTTTAATTTCGAACGTGATCGATGAACGTGTAAAGGCCGATCATGTGATAACCAGAAGCTTTCATCACTAAGTGTAAGTAACCACATATACCTATTAGTGGGACATAAGGCATACCTTAGACTCGAAGAAGGAGGCGTGGAAGTCGGGCGTGGTGCCGGCCACGGAGGCCAGGTGCATGGTGGTGTTGGCGGTGTTGGTGAGCGTGACGGTGAGCGCGTGCGCAGACGCCAGCGCCGCACGCCCGAACTCTAGCGCCGGCGGAGACAGCGACAGCGCACCCGCCGCCACCGCGCGCCCGCCGCGTCCCGTGCCCTCCGCACCTGACTCTTTGCCCCATTCCTGCGCACATTTAATATTTCACTACAGAATCAACCACTACAAAGATGTTCATTGCTTGTTTCTGTACATTGTTGCAGTAACGGCATTTTGTGTTACTAGTAACATGTTGCATACTAAACCTGTGTGTATTGCTAAAACAATTCTAACAAAATACGAAATGGTCAATGACAACATTACTGTAGGTAACTTTAAACCATATTAATATTTGAGGCCAAGTAATAAAATTAGTTTGGAACTACTATAACAGCATTATCAATGTTTAGTTTTTAACATAATTATGACAATGACACAATAGGAGAGAATATTTAACATGTTTAATATATTATGTCTGATATATTTAGGCGAGTATCCAACAAGTGGTTAGCAAGTGATCACTGCTGCATGCAAACATTGTGGCTTGTGCAACTGAAGCCCCACACATACCGAGGCCATACAGTATGTCTTAACTAGACTAACCTAGAACCAGGGAGAACACATCAATTCTAGCTATGTGAGAATATTATAACAATTTAGTACAGTGATGATACCAACAAACATGCATTATTATGAGTACATTAACCCTTATATTGATTTAATTATTCTGTTCAATTAAGTAATAATGGTCTTTTTCCTCAGTGGGGAATTTTATAAACAGCAATTGTATCATCTGCCTATTGTCCTGTTGGGGTACAAGTAAGGAAAACAAATTGTTTTATATGAAGGCAGGATGGCACTCACACAGTGCTGGACCACTTACATACCATTGTTATAGTATTTGCAGTTTTGTTTCATAATTATACATTACTAAAACAGACACTTGTGCTAGCTGTTCAGCATAATGTAAACACACACAATAGTTAGGACAAGTCAGCAGATGGTGATTATACCAAGGTTATGTTCAACTGGAGACATCATACTTATTATTTTATGAGTAACCAGAGGACGCTCTGGAGATAAGAAATTAGTTCACATGTCATAATGAAGTTGTAAACATGTTGTATTTGTAAATGAACACTACTTCCCAGGGTTCGGAGAAAACATGCTGGTTTTGCATAATAATAGCAGTACGAATAGTAGGTTCAATAGATATCAGTAGCACTGCAGCCAATGTGGGCCGAGGTGAGTGACCGCAGCCCACAGGGCTAGCCTAGGTGCCGCACAGGAAACCACCACAAGGAAACTCACTAATAACTGATAGCAACATGACACATGACATTTATGACCACTATATTATTATTCCAGTACAAGTTCAGATTATTCTCTCTCAACAAAACAGTAGTTATGTGAATATTTATTTTACATTCTTAATAGTATAGTTGAGTACCCACTGTAGTATTGGGGGAAGCAAAGTAAATGACAATAAGTAAATATTATCAATGTTTTTTAACAAGAATGTATGTGTATGAGGGCTTGTCTAATTTGAGAGATAATAGGATAAGCTTGTAGTTGACATTTAAATGATAAGACCCCCCAAGACGACCCACTGACCAAAACAATGCTATGTATGACCAGCTGAGCTTATCTTTTACGATTATGGTTTAAATATTTGAATCTTGCTTACCTGAAATGTTATTCCCTCTATAAGGGAATCATGAACTGTGACACCTGCAAAGATTTAATTAAGTATTAGCATTACATAAATCTACTTTGTACATCTTCTAACACATTAGAGATTTAACTTAATTTGAATTAAAAAAATATATATATATTTTGCCAAATTAGGCTCACTTTTTATGAATGGTGGGTATTCAGTGGGGGGTCAGTGTGCGCGCACATCTGCTCGGCGCGACTTGCGGTGCACGCGCACCCCCCCCCGCGTGCACGCCGGCGGTTAAAATTTCCATTAAGAACGGTCGCTTTTTAAGGCGGGGATTGGGGGGGTGGGAGGGGGGGGAAGAGGGCTACCCCCTAGTACCACCCCCAAATCCCGGAGCCCCATGGTTATGGAGATATCCATGGTTAAAGTTTTGAGGTTAGAACAGCGCTAAAACGCGAAAAAGGTCAAAATTTTGCACCTTTTGACAGGGGAAAGGTGAGGGGGTGTGCCCACTGTGCTCTGGCACCACTCCCATGTAAAGGCGACGCACCATTCTTGAGAAAAAATCATTTTTTGGAACCCAGTCGACGGAGCCCCGCTTCGCGGGGCTCCTACTTCTGGGTGGTTTTTAAAAAAAATAACCACGAAGGGGATGGCGGGGTCTATTCGCTCGCTTCGCTCGCTCATTCGACCCCGCCATCCCCTTCTAACCTAACCTGTCCGTGTCGGGGTGCCCCAAGTCCCGAGCTCGCTTCGCTCGCTCTTGCATCCAAGTTTTCCTAGTTACGTGTTCGGTACCCTACAAACCTAACCGCCCCGCTGTTTTTGGTATTATAATACAGCAACAATTATTATGCACACTCTTAATACATCCAAAAATACAAAAAAAAAAATTAAAAAAAAAACTGTTACTTGACAATTTCCAAAAAGCTTTCTAATAATGAGTACTATCTACAAAAAAAAAATGAACTTCCTAATCAGCCGTTCTTAATGGAAAGTCTATCCACGCCGGCTCCCTAGCGTCTCTCAACTTACTAAAATACCATACAAATAGTTGCAGAAAAACGACAAACAAGCGCGCCTCGGCCCCGATCTAAAATAACATCGCCGCACACTACCGCCTCACGACGAACCTGCCAACTTATTGTTGCTAATCCGCACCTATTTTATTTGACCTACCCCACTAGTTTTCCCTGCAATTTGCGACACACATTGAACTAGGACGATTGCAGAGTAAAATAAAAAGATTTATTTAGTATTTTAAAATCGATTTTACCATGGCTCTTTCCCTGGGCTGACAGTTTCGTGTTCAGCGATATATCCAACAACGTCAACACAAATACATAACACCACACTATTTTACGATACATTTTAATGCAACTGTTGATTGCAACAAGCACTGTTTATTCACATTTCTCCTCTATTTCGATATTTTTATCATATCAGTCAACACGAGACGTGCGTTCGGGAAATCGTGAACATGAATGACATGAATGGCAACCACAGACTATGTATTAATGGCAACCATGAAGAAATAGATAAATATGGAGGCCACACTTAGAACAAAAGTTTGAGTCAAATACCTACGATTCTCTATCTCACTCTCTGTGGGCTTTCCTCTCTTTCTAAGGTGGACGATAGTATTGCTATCTCGTTATTAAAATCTCCTTATTCATTTTTAAAAAGAGTCACCACACAAATGTAATCAGAAGTTAAATACTGTCAAATAATGTGCTAATAAATAAAAAGCTAAACTAAGATTACTGAAATTAAAATTCCAAAATAGTATGTCACGAATGCTTGACAAGGTTGGCGAATCAGTGAATTATTTTCCCATTTCCTAAGGATGTGGTAATGTGGCAACATTGGCCCCACATGTCAACATAAATCGTACCAATATGCATGAAGGTATAGATAAAATATGGAGGCCACACTTAGAACAAAAGTTTGAGTCAAATACCTACGATTCTCTATCTCACTCTCTGTGGGCTTACCTCTCTTTCTAAGGTGGACGATAGTATTGCTATCTCGTTATTAAAATCTCCTTATTCATTTTTAAAAAGAGTCACCTCACAAATGGAATCAGAAATTAAATACTGTTAAATAATGTGCTTAAATAGTCTCCTTCCAGGCAAGACAAGACAAAGAAGTTGCCCGACGCACCGAGAACGCCTGGAAGAGCTATTGGTCGATGAAACAAATAATGAAAGGAGCTCTCCCTCTCTCCCTAAAGAGAAAACTCATGGACATGTGCATTCTTCCTACCCTCACCTATGGAGCGCAGACATGGTCATTAACCAAGCGTCAAAAGTCCGCACTCGGGGTCTGTCAGCGAGCAATGGAGCGTAGTATCCTTGGAGTCAAGCTTACTGACCAAATAAGAAATTCGATACTGCGTTCCAAAACTCACATTGCCGACATAGGTCACACGGCTGCCAAGCTTAAATGGAACTGGGCTGGCCACATCTGCCGCATGCCGGAGGAGCTATGGGCTAAAGTAACCACACAATGGGTCCCAAACAGCAGTAAACGGCAACGCGGCAGGCCCAGAAGAAGATGGCGAGACGAACTCGACTTTTTTCGCAGGGATTGGCAATCAACAGCATTGGATAGGGATAAGTGGAAAGAGGGAAGGGAGGCCTTTGCCCTGCAGTGGGACACAAATGGCTAGTAATAAATACAGCAGTATATAATTATGGCTATCATTATTATAATGTGCTAATAAATAAAAAGCTAAACTAAGATTACTGAAATTAAAATTCCAAAATAGTATGTCACGAATGCTTGACAAGGTTGGCGAATCAGTGAATAATTTTCCCATTTCCTAAGGATGTGGTAATGTGGCAACATTGGCCCCACATGTCAACATAAATCGTACCAATATGGCGGTTGTTTACTTTGCGGTTCACAGTTTCGTTAGAGATATTTGCCTGTAATCAAAGTTATAATTGAAAAAATGGTGCAAACTTGTGTAGTGTGTGGTTGTGGTAGTACGTGGTGTTAAGATTTCACGCGTAAGTGTTTAAATCGGGATTTTTGACACTGAATAATTGTAAACATATTTCTGCATATTTCTTTGTATTTTCAATTAATTACTTCATAAAAGCTTGTTCTATGATTTAGTCAATGATAACTTAGATAACTATGTAAAGACCAAACAGTTTTACATTGAATTTCATGGACTTACTGCAATTTTATTTGTTTTTGTTTTTATGGAGTCATACTGAAGTAGTGTGACCATATTGGGGATATATCTGGGACTTTCCGTGGGAAGGTCCCAGATATAGGCCCCTTTTCATAGTCATTATCATACTCGCATTATTATTTTATTAATTTTTTCACACACCGTGTTATTTCTGTTAGTTCTTTGAAATAACATAACATTTTCGTGAATTTTTAACAGTAGTCAAATAGCCAATTACTATTTCAATAATACAGTAAAAGTAATTAATAATATAAAATTATGTTCTGATTTCACACTCTTCTGGTTTTAGGTCAACAGCGAAGCCCAGGTCTCTACGAAGTATGATAGGGGCGTACAGGTGTAAATAAAATCAACTAAAGAAAAAATACTGCAGAAGAAATCTAAGATTCTTAAGCAAAAAGTTTTACGACAGACTAAAAAAATCAGGACATGTCTTCGTAATATAATAGAAAATATTATAATAAAATGATTTTAATTTAGAAAGTGTTGAGTTTCTTTTTGAGCTTTTATACATATGTATTACCGTTCCTATTATAGCCCCGTATTTAGATGAAAATACATAATATTAAAAATTCCACAGTGGTAAAAAACCTTAACACTGACTTACCCAGAAATCTTTAAAAAAAAATCATCTTCTATGTATCATTTTCATTAGTCTACAAAATAAATGAAACAAAAAATAAATAAATTAATTAAATTAATTTAAATAAATTTCTTTTTTGCGATTTCATGATTTTATAGTAAGAGTTGTGCTGGGCAAAAATCTCTCCCAAATCCTTCCAGATTCATTATCTTGAGCCACCCCACCAGCTCTTGCGGTAGGCAACCACCGTGGTCGTGTCACCACCTCTTCCTATGCCATTATGATCTACTAGCTTTTGCCAGCGGCTTCACCCGCGTGAAAATGACGATTTTCCATACAAACTTTCATCCCCTATTTAACTCCTTTAGGGGTTGAATTTCAAAAAATCCTTCCTTAATCCTTGTCTAGAATAAAAAGGAAACCTCTGTGCAAAATTTCAGCTTTCTAGGTCCAAGGGTTTGGACTGGGCGTTGATGAGTCAGTCTGTCAGGACTTCTCTTTTTATTTATATAGATAGAAGATCATTAATTTCGTATTGCTACATACAGGAACTAAACTTTTGTACTGGCCATGGTTTATATTCTATTTCTGTGCGAAATTACGCACGTATACGACCTAAGACTTTTTTGCGTGATTGAAAATGACAAACTGCCAAAAAAAACTTAAATACTTTCACACTGTAAGCAAACAGCTTCTTTCGTAATTTATCATTGGCATCTTTCATCAATCTAGAAGTGAACAGAGATGTGGATATATTAATTTAATCAAACACAAGTTATGAAAAGGAACTACGTAATGTCCTAAGTAAAATAAAATAAAGGTTACCCTACTTAGAAAGAGAGGGTCAGCCCACAGAAAGCGAGATAGCGATGCATAAGTTTTGCTTCAAGTAGGTATTCGAAGTGTGGTCTCCATATTTTATCTATACCTTCATGCCAATATGGCGGTTGTTTACTTTGCGGTTCACAGTTTCGTTTGAGATATTTGCCTGTAATCAAAGTTATAATTGAGAAAATGGTGCAAACTTGTGTAGTGCGTGGTTGTGGTAGTACGTGGTGTCCAGGAGGTGATATAAGATTTCACGCGTAAGTGTTTAAATCGGGATTTTTGACACTGAATAATTGTAAACATATTTCTGCATATTTCTTTGTATTTTCAATTAATTACTTCATAAAAGCTTGACCTATGATTTAGTCAATGATAACTTAGATAACTATGTAAAGACCAAACAGTTTTACATTGAATTTCATGGACTTTCTGCAATTTTATTTGTTTTTGTTTTTAAGGAGTCATACTGAAGTAGTGTGACCATATTGGGGATATATCTGGGACTTTCCGTGGGACCTTCATTAATTATATAGTCATTATCATACTCGCTTTATTACATTTTATTACTTTTTTCACACACCGTGTTATTTCTGTTAGTTCTTTGAAATAACATAACATTTTCGTGAATTTTTAACAGTAGTCAAATAGCCAATTACTATTTAAATAATACAGTAAATGTAATGAATAATAAAAAATTATGTTCTGATTTCACACTCTTCTGGTTTTAGGTCAACAGCGAAGCCCAGGTCTCTACGAAGATTGATAGGGGCGTACAGGTGTAAATAAAATCAACTGAAGAAAAAATACTGCAGAAGAAATCTAAGATTCATAAGCAAAGAGTTTTACGACAGACTAAAAAAATCAGGACAATATGTCTTCGTAATATAATAAAATGATTTTAATTTAGAAAGTGTTTTTGTTTCTTTTTGAGGTTTTATACATATATGTATTACCGTTCCTATTATAGCCCCGTATTTAGATGAAAATACATAATATTAAAAATTCCACAGTGGTAAAAAACCTTAACACTGACTTACCCAGAAATCTTTAAAAAAAAATCATCTCATATGTATCATTTTATCATTTTCATTAGTCTACAAAATAAAAGAAACATTTAATTTCTTTTTTGTGATTTCATGATTTTATAGTAAGAGTTGTACTGGGCAAAAATCTCTCCCAAATCCTTCCAGATTCATTATCTTGAGATTCTTGAGCCACCCCGCCAGCCCTTGCGGTAGGCAACCACCGTGGTCGTGTCACCACCTCTTCTGTCATTATGATTTACTAGCTTTTGCCAGCGGCTTCGCCCACGTGAAAATGGCGATTTTCCATACAAACTTTCATCCCCTATTTAACTCCCTTAGGGGTTGAATTTCAAAAAATCCTTCCTTATTCCTTGTCTAGATTATAAAGGGAACGTCTGTGCAAAATTTCAGCTTTCTAGGTCCAAGGGTTTGGGCTGGGCGTTGATGAGTCAGTCTGTCAGGACTTCTCTTTTTATTTATATAGATAGATAGATAGAAGATCATTAATTTCGTATTGCTACAGGAACTAAAGTTTTATACTGGCCATGGTCTATATTCTATTTCTGTGCGAAATTACGTAAGACTTTTTTGCGTGATTGAAAATGACAAACTGCCAAAAAAAATCAGGAACTTTCACACTGTAAGCAAACAGCTTCTTTCGTAATTTATCATTGGCATCTTTCATCAATCTAGAAGTGAACAGAGATGTGGATATATTAATTTAATCAAACACAAGTTATGAAAAGGAACTACGTAATGTCCTAGGTAAAATAAAATAAAGGTTACCCTACTTAGAAAGAGAGGGTCAGCCCACAGAGAGCGAGATAGCGATGCATAAGTTTTGCTTCAAGTAGGTATTCGAAGTGTGGTCTCCATATTTATCTATAACTTCATGATGGCAACAGATCAACAGATAAAATATTGATTGAAGAACTTCGACATTTACGTTTGGATATCTGTCTTGTCATTGGTATTTGCGTTGTAGAAATGGACAAAGGGGACGAAAAACCGGTAACTTCCTAGTAACCAAGGGCGTAGAGGTATACATTTTGGAACTCATTTGTTGTACACATGGCAAAAGAAGGCTAAGCTCCAGAGTCGGCAGCAAGTCGGCAGTACGTCTTATGTCAAAGGAGACGTAAAATTTTTATATCGGACTTCGCCCATAACTTGTACCTTTTAGGAAAACTGAGAAACTAACCCCTGAAAAGAATAGTAAAGTAACATTTTTTTAGGCTACATCATCCCACTGCTGGGCAAAGACCTTTCCCAATTCGGTTACGAATCTAATTTAATTTAATAAATTGCAAAATTAGAAAATCTAATTTCATGGGCTCAGGGCTACCATGCAGCATCAAACTTAAGGCCACGCGGCTCCGTGAGGCCCGAGCCGTGCGGCCGAGCCTCGTGTACTTCCATATTATCTGCGTACCATAGTATTATAAGCTTATAGAATCTCTTTGCATCTTTGCTTATTATTATTATACAAAGAGAATGTTTATTATACTCCATGGTCGTGCTTGTGGACGGACGCGAGCGAGGCCTGAGGTAGTGATAACGGATTTGAAGATCAAAGCGGCGATGATGAGCGTGACAGTGGAAGTCCTGGGGGCGCTGGAGGCCCCGGGGGAGGAGGCCCTGGGAATGTTGGAGGCCCCCAGGAAAGCAGGCCTCCAGCAGCGGTGGGCTCGGGTTAGAGACCTCTTGCGTGTGGACGGACGTGAGCGAGGCCTGAGCCTCGCAGGATAACAGGGCGTTGCCAATAAACAAAAAAGCCATGGGGCTGGCACATAATGGGGACGCACCTTTACAATGTTCTAGATCTATTTTTTCTTCTTCAATGGTTGTAATGTTGTAATAGTAGATTTTACAACAAGTGCACAAAACAAACCATTTTTATCCGAGACTTTTAGCAGCCCGCAGCCGAAGGCGAGGGCTGATAGTAATGTCGAGGATAAAAATGGTTTTGTGAACGAGTTATAAACTCTGCTTTTCACTTCGAATGCGAGGAAATAAAACAGTAATAACATATTTCTTTAATTAAAATTCAAAGTAAAAGGGGTTTGGCTAAAGTTGGCGTCGTTTTGAAGTTGCGCGGCCAGTAATAAAACTTGGATATTTTGAAAGAACAGATTAAAGCGATCCAAAAATATTATGGATGCATTTCTCTAAATGTAATCGGAACGGAGATATTTGGTTTTGAATTGCTCATTAAAATCGAAGAAGTTATTACAGTCTATTGCACTGTTTAAGGTTCCAGTCGTATTTTTTCAGAATTCAGACCACACGGTAGGCGCAGTGGCTCAAGCAGTTGACTGCTGCGCTACGTGTCGCGGGTTCGATTCCCACACAGGGCAAATATTTGTATGACTTGCAGATAGTTGTTTCGGGTCTGGGTATTTGTGTGTTTGAGTTTAAATGTTTGTGAATGCACCCACGATACAGCAGACTGAAGTTCCTAGTGCTGGCCAACGATGAAAAAATAATCAAAATAAATTAAATACGTACGTAGATTGCATGGCTCGATGTCTGTTATCTATGGGCTGATGCATTATAAAGACTTGGCATTGTGATCGTTTGTGTATTTTGACAGACCCAGCATACCTCTTTAGACTCTTATATGTTTAAGATTTGGATGTATAACACCATGGATGTAATTAACAGTGCATTTTGCATTTGTAGCCAGCGAAGTCTGAATCGTGTCGGCGGGACTCGTATTACACATTCATCTAGAATTCTAGACGGACATTTACGTGCGTGTACATTCTCGTAGAAACTGCTACACAAGGGCTGGATGCAATATTGCTCTTGTATTATTTATTCCTTTTCCCAACTATGTAGGGGTCGGCTTCCAGTCTAACCGGATGCAGCTGAATACCAGTATTTTACATGGAGCGACTGCCTATCTGACCTCCACGTCCCAGTTAATACTGGGTAATACGATACCCTTTGGTAAGACTGGTTTTCAGACTTTCAGGTCACTGACAACCAGTAACGACTGCAAAAGATCTTTAAATGGCAGCCCGGACCAACAGCTTAACGTGCTTTCCAAGGCACGGAGGAAACTCGGTATATAATCCACACCCACCCATCCACAGATCAACCTAGGCAAGCGTGGCCTAACCTAAAGATCGACCCGAGTAGCAGTTATTATATATAGAACAGTAATTGAAGAAGACATTTTTATAATCTTCAAACGCAAATATCTCAGCTTAGAAATGACTTAGGACAAAAATAATTTAACATGTATGTGTATTTGACACAGCCAGTACCGTCTTTACCATAAGGGCACAAGGGGCCAGTGCCCAGGGCCCCCATCCTCAGAGGGCCCCGAAGGGCCGACAATTTCTCTCACATTTAATCTCAAAAAACTCATTACACTTTTCTCAATGCCCG
Source organism: Diarsia mendica (assembly GCA_949316265.1). Classification (NCBI taxonomy): domain Eukaryota; kingdom Metazoa; phylum Arthropoda; class Insecta; order Lepidoptera; family Noctuidae; genus Diarsia; species Diarsia mendica. The sequence goes on along the minus strand of OX438889.1, from coordinate 27,088,712 downwards.
AATATCGATTATTTTCAGATTTATTCGAATCAATATATTTATATGAATTTGAGTGACATCAAGCCTACAGGGTCTCGGTTGTGTGCGGTATATAGACACTGTAGCTTCTTGCTTAATTTAAACTTAGTGCGCTTTTTGGCTGTACTAAAGGGCTGTTTTTGGTCTGATATAACTTACCAGACATTTACTTGAGTTTATAAATTTTATAATCTAGAGTCTATAATGTCTATTTTCAAGTTACATATCATTTGATTTTTTATTCAGTTATTCAGTAATTTAAAAGTATTTCTGAACGCATCCTACCTAATTTACTAAGAACACCATCTAGCGATCATCCATGCAAACCGCTCCAATGCCAAATTCAAGCGACCATAAAAAATGTCGACTTTGTCTATGGTTGGGGCTTGGGGGAATCCCCGGATAAATTATGAAAAACTTTCAATCGGAACTTTTTACCTAAAGTTATTACTTATTATATATCACTTATTTTCACAGAAGTGTCGTGATTTAATTTTGTTTAATGTAATTTGGGTAAATTCCAAAAGGGCCCCAAATTCTTGTGTGCCAAAGGGCCCCAAATTCTTGTGTGCCCAAGGGCCCCAGCACAGTCTAAGACGGCTTTGGACACAGCACAACAAAATAACATGAAAATTAAAAGTGGCCGCTCAAAAAAAAAATGACGCCACTAGCCCATACAAAGTTAGCCAAACCCCTTTGTACAGTTTTGATTATTGAAGGAAATTGTTTTTTTTTTATCTTACGAAATTGATATTAGGCTTGCAGACCTATACAGCCTACTAATTTTTAACAATAATTAATTTTGTAACAATAATTTTCATTGATTAATTAAATAACTTACCGTACTTAAATTTTAATATCTTTTAAGTCTTAAAAAACACATAAGGCAAATAAATTAAAGTAAATATTATAAAATAACAAATTCTATCTATGAACTTCTTATTGTGTTTGGCTGTATGGCTCATTTTCTTTGCCTTAATACAGATACATTTATGAGTAGATACGTTAATGCCCTTGTGCACAAAATCGAATTTTGTGCAGCCTATATCCTGCACAATTATGCACTTTCAGAGCATGAGAAGTGAAAAAGCTATTGGTAATTAACAAAAATTAAGTATAATACCTATTGTATTGATACGAACAATTCGTAGTTTATGATTAGTAAAAATAATATTTTGTCTAATGTCACGTTAGCATTAAAAAAAACTTTTCACGATACTGGATTCGTAAACACAACTAAACAAGAAAAGTGACGGGGTGACAGGGGCTCATCTGTATTTTATTTTTGTAAAACAAACAAAAATACAATCTGCTTTCTTCACCTAAACATTATTTATATACAGAGACAGCAAAAGTTGGGAAAGATTTCGTCTTTAGAAGAATTATTTTCGAGGGTGATGGATGGTAACGGTGAGTAAAATTAGATTATCATACTCCTGAAGTCCTGAGTGAAGATACTGCGTTGCCTTTTTACTTCACGTTGTGTGTCATAAGTGTGTAATATGTCATAATATTGTTTTGCTTCAGCTGCTAGCTGTAACTGTTATTATAGGATATGTCTACAACATTGATGTTTAATTTTTTCGGTGAGGCAAATGCAGAGAGTGATGGTAGTGATAACGAATTTGAAGATCAAAGCGGTGATGATGAGCGCGACAGTGGAAGACCTGGGGGCGCTGGAGGCCCCGGGGGAGGCGGCCCTGGGAATGCTGGAGGCCCCCAGGAAGGCGGCGGGGAACTGGACGAAAGCCGACATGATGACAACAATGGCAATGGCCGCACTGGCGAGGCCGAGGATCCTGAAGCGGTTATCTACGATATATCCATAGCTGCATCGCACTCAGTAAGTACTATGCTGTTTAAAGGGGTGACTGGGAATTATCAATGTTTTGCTCAAAGAAAAGAAATGGTATTTGGGACATGTTCACAAAAGTACACAAATTTAGATATCAAACACCTACCAATATACCTTGTGATGTTTTAAATCATAATATTCTTAAACAAATATACCAGTACTTTAGGATCAACCTTAGTATTCATAGTTGTTTGTAGCAATCCAAAATATGGGAGTATTTTATGTTGTTGTATCAATACTGTACCTACAGCAAAACTGCCCAGACTAGGCCAAGCAAACTTATTTGATTTAGCCCACCAAGAGTTTTAGCTGGAATATCTTTCGAGAATGGATTTCAGGATTTTAAAACATAAAAAAAAAAAATTATTGCTATCAACTCTTCAAGGCTGATAATATAGTGCTAACTACTGGGGCTGCAGTCTCTACACTAATAACGACGCTACGAATGTCGCTAAGTAGTAAAATCGTAAACTTTCTTTAATAGATTTTCAATCTTATGCTGTTGAAATAAAGCTGAAAATCTATTAAAGAAAGTTTACGATTTTACTACTTAGCGACATTCGTAGCGTCGTTATTAGTGTAGAGACTGCAGCCCCTGGGCTGGCTCAAACTGGCAAAATCTTGCCAAGGACCAGGAAAGATGGAAAAAGATGGAGGACTTTTTTGGTGGGTGGAAAATCATCGAATGACCCCCCGCGCTCTTGGGCAGAGCGAAGGGGAGTGTCAGACTTCTACTGACTAAAAACCGAACCCATGTTCCTACTTTGCCCTTGCGCCGAGGCCACGTAATCTAGTACAAAAATCCGCGGCCCCGACGGGCGTCGGCCCTTGTGGGCCCCTCCTTGCTGACATCTCTTTGAGGCGCGCGTGGAACACGAACGCGCCGCCAGATGGAGGAAGCCTTTAGGACCCATAATGGGACTACAGCTCTAAGTCAGTGCTTGACATGAAAGGCCTCGTGCAGATGAGTGTCTGTTTGACGCGTAATGGTGGATCCACATAGTCCAGCGGCCAGGCCGCTGGGTGTGCGTATGGCAACCACAGCATAGCCGGCGGGCGCCCATTTTGCTGGCGAGGCAGCCGAACTGCGCAGCAATTCACTTCACAGAACCTTACAAGATAAGTGAGAATATCGATTTGCAGCCGCACTTGCCGGCTTCTACCGGCGCTTTGCTTGGCAGTGCCGACGGGCTGTGTGGAACCGCCATACCAGTGTGAGTGTCCCCATATAAGTGTGTGTATGTGCAGTACCTGGGCCCGGGGCTGGTGGAGCTGGGCGGGCGCTCCGTGCTGGAGGCGGGCTGGCGCGGGCGCGTACCGGTGGCGGCGCACCACGGTGTGGTGTTCCCGGGCGAGACCGTGCCCATGCTGCTGCCGCACGCGCCCGACGCCGCGCTGCTGGCGCATGCCATCAAGCGCGACAAACTCTTCGGCCTGCTCTGTCCCGAGTGCGTAACAACTTACAACACATTTATTACACCATCTGTGCTGAGCACCTCAGCCCCCTAATCTGTGTGCTACCTGCTGTTTATTCATGTGAAAGGATATGCTCTGCAATTTAATTTGTCCTAAAGAAATGTCATGAAAATCGGTTCAGTAGTTCAGTTTTGAACACGTTCATTGCCACATCACGCGACGTGTGAAGCTGATAGATAACATTAATTAGGATTGTGGAAGTCGCGAGCATTTCCGATAACAAAGCCCAGGGGCAGCAGTCTCTACACTAATAACGACGCTACGAATGTCGGTAAGTCGTAACTTTATTTCAACAGCTTAAGATTGAAAATATATTAAAGAAAGTTTACGATTTTACGACTTAGCGACATTCGTAGCGTCGTTATTAGTGTAGAGACTGCAGGCACAGGTCCCTGAAAACTTCCTTCGTGAGAGTATAAAGGTCTTTAAAAGTCAGTCGGAAGTCACTCCTAAATCGTTTGCGTTGGTGACTCGAGAATAACTTCATCAGCCAATCTGTAGTTATATAATTATAATGGATGATTGGTCGCAAGCGCAACCCTCTTCCGTGTGTCATGAGTATGACGCGGCACTTCCTTGTATTGAAAAACAGCCTGTTTGCAATCTACTCATAGACGACAATAATATAATTCAATATCTCGTTATGGGAGTTCGCAATCCTCGTTCGTTCGATTGTGCAACCAGTCGTCAATCATTGGTCATGACCAGTAACAGCGCCACAGCGGGGGTTCCAATACGGATCCCTCGCTCACCCCCGAGCGAGTGTTGTAAGGATTCGTTGATTTCCTCATGGTGGCACAGTGACCAGTAGTGACAGGCTTGGTTATGTGTGTGCAGTGACCAGTAGTGACAGGCTTGGTTATGTGTGTGCAGTGATCAGTAGTGACAGGCTTGGTTATGTGTGTGCAGTGACCAGTAGTGACAGGCTTGGTTATGTGTGTGCAGTGACCAGTAGTGACAGGCTTGGTTATGTGTGTGCAGTGACTCGGGCAGCACGGTGTCCGGCTACGGAGTGCTGTGCGAGGTGATGATGGCGGATATCGTGGGAGACGAGTTGCCCAACGCCGACGACCAGGTGGTCACGTTCAAGGCGCTCGCCATCCACCGCTTCCGCCTGGTGAAGGTCCCGCGCGAGGGCGTGCCGGTGTACGACTACGCGAGGCAAGTATCGCAGTGCACCCACACTATAATGTGTGGAGATCAATAAGTAAAGTGTCGTGTTCGGTGTGGCAGGATGCGCTTTGTGGAGGTGATGGTGCTGCCGGAGATGTCGGCGCGGGACACGCTGCGCGCGCGCCTGCCCTCGCTGGACTCCCTGCGCTCGCTGCCGCACGGGTGCGTACCAAGTGTTGTATTGTGGCAGTGTGTGTGTACAGTACAGATAGTAAGGTGCGTGTGTGTGCAGTGCGACGGTGGCGCGGCGACTGCGCGGGCTGGAGGCAGCTGGCACACCATGGCCGCGCTGGGTGTACGACATGTTCGACCTGGAAGCCATGCGCCGCACCATCCACGCGCACTTCCGCTCGCTGGCGCTGGACGCGCGGCTGCCGGACGAGCCGGTGGCGCTGTCCTTCTGGGTGGCCTCCAACCTGGCCGTGTCGGCGGCCGATAGACTGGCGCTCTTCGTTGTCGACAGCGCGCTGCAGCGCCTGCGCATGGAGTGCCTCTTCATCAACAAAGTAACGACACTATTTCCTAATATATATATTTTTTATTTAATACATTCCACTGTGTGGCTTTAGGTGGTAGGTACGAAGACCCGACTACAGCAAAGTAGGCGGAGGGAAGAGAACTTAAACACATAGTTTAATTTAATAACAACCAAATTAAAAAAATATACAATCAGATCAAGATATTTGTTTGTCATGTCTCTCCGAGGGTGCACTCGTATATTGAAATAAAAATTTTCAAAGTATAACAATATTTGTCGGTATTCCATTTATTTTCAGAAAAGCGTGCTGTGCTGCACGGCGTGTGTGACGCCCATCGCGAGGAGAAAACATATATTCGCTATGTCTAGCGAGGGGGTGCACTCCAATTATACTAATTTCGGTAATTCTGCTCATAATAACAAGTTTCGAAGCTGATCAATAGCCCACTATATGTCGCTTACACTCATCCAATCTTGCTGCGTTGAAAGCGCAGTCTCGCCCTGATCATTGACCATAACGTGTTGCTCTTGCAAAGCAATTCATAGTACATTATGGTACAAGTGTGTAATGTTGGTGATTACCGCAGAGGCGCCATTGAGACCCGAGCCGTCAGGTGAGGGTCTTAAGAAAGCCGAGGACGGTAATCATCAATACACACGTGTATCATACGACGTTTTTCAACACACTTGTGAAGAAAATAATACTAAAAAGTCATCTTCAACAGTTAAAACAAGTTCTGTTTTTTTTTTCACAATAGCGGGAAAAATTTATGCGCGCGCATCTACAGTTCTACCAACTTCAACAGTTAAAACAAGTTCTGTTTTTTTTTTACAATAGTGGGAAAAATTAATGCGCGCGCATCTACAGTTCTACCAAGTTATCTATGCAGGCGGGAAAACACGGAACTAAAATAATTGTACTAAGTTTGACGTAGCGATGCATTTTTTCTTGACCAGTGGCGCCACTACTGTAACAATGACGATCGGCCATAGACTAAAAGAATGTGGTTTCTTTATTTTTGACTTTTCGCGGATAGAGTTTTAGCCACGGACAAAATGGGGATTTTTTTTTTCTTTATTACAGAGAAAACAAAAGTTATATTATTTGAGTGAAAGATTCATTTATTAAAAACGTATTAGTTGAAATTATCTATTTAAATTCAAAGTTGCATGAAATGGGGAAGCACTAGGTACATTAATTTATTTTTACTATTGAACACGATCTTTTTTGTATCGAAACTTTTTTAAGAACATACAACTCAACCAATAAAATTTTAAAAAAAACCTATAACTCACTAGTGAATAATAGCAATGAAAAAGTCACAGTTTGATTATAGGTGTCATTACGTGCCTAATTGCGGTGAAATTATAGCCACTTTATGAGCAAGTGTGTTGAAAAAATTTTATACTAGCATATCGCCCGTAACTTCGTGCGCAAAAAAATTGAGAGCTTGGCTGCTAATTAATAGTCTATAACACGCACGAATAATGTAGATTTCTGCCAGTAAATTTTCCTCAATATACACTTGACCGTTATTAGAAGCTTTTATAGTATGAGAGATGGCAACACTAGTTTCCCGTTGATGAGCATTGATCTTTCGTCTCTTTCTACCCTATATAGCTATCTCTCTCGCACACTTATCGCCAGGCGCCTAGCGGGGAGCTGGTAGCTCGTAGCACTTTGTTGGTCATTGGCGTGAAATTTCCCGTTGAGTTCACTTGTGCTCCAAAAATCCTTACGACCTTTGGTTATTTCTTACTTTTATTTTAGATCTAACTTTATTGAATCATATGAAAAATAAAAGACAAAAACTAGTTTTTGAAATAAACCAAAGTATCAGTGATTTTGCCCAGGTGAGTTGCAAATACATTTATAATTTATCCAAACGGTGTTACCGTTCGTTATCTAATTGTGGATTTGTTCCACGAACTTGTTAAAGTGAAAATTTTCTACCCTCAAAAATTTTGTTTTTGTGTTTTGCACTTAATTTCTTTTTAGAACTGTGGTGAAGTGTTATCACTTTCAAAATGAACGGAGAAAAGGATAGTGATTCAGTAGAAGTTGGGCCTAGTACTAAACTTCAAGACAGTAATCCACAAAGAACCCGCCCGCCGCGGTCACGGCGGCGGCACCGGCGTCGCACGCCGTCGTCGAGTAGTAGCAGCAGTAGCAAAAGTTCTAGCTCGAACACTTCATCTACATCTAGCTCTTCTGAATCTTCGCAAGATTCAAGAACAAAGAAAAAGAAAACGCTACGCAAGCGCCCCAAAAAACAAAAGAAACGCGATCGCCGTCGCATTGAAAAATTGTCGAAAGATGTTGGGGTTTTACGAAAAACTATTGCTGAGTTCGAAAATTCTCGTTTTCACGCGGAGGACGAGTATGTGTCTGATGTTAGTCGCAATCTTTTTAATGATGAATGCTGTGCCTCGCAGGCACAGCCATCCCCTAGTACTGAGAATCAATACACATTGCCCGAGGTAGCTTTCGAAATCGAAACTAAACTCAAAGAACCGTCAGTACCACCAACTCCCGCGGAGTACTTGAAAATGTTAGAGGTTATTCAGAGGTTCGGCAAATCGACATGGTCTGATGTTAGGTACTCCGAGACTCAAAAACTGTACAATCATTCTCCAGGATTTACCGAGCTCGAAACAAACGAAGAGGTGAAGGCGTATGACAATATACGCCACTTGGCTTACTCCGATAAATCATATGCGGCTATCACATTTTGCATTCTAAAGCAAAAAGAAGTACTTCTTAACAGCGTGCGAAACTTATTAGCATGGTCTAGGAGCCCTGATGCCTCACTTTCTAACCTTAACGAAAAAATCGAAGAACATTTTCTAAAAGGTGACTTTCACAAAATTTCCTTGGATTTGCTTCAATTGGCATGTGGGCATAGAGCCGAAACTATAGAAATGAGAAGAGATGGTATTTTAAAGTTTGTCAGAGACCCATTGGTTAAAGTGGCGGTAAGTAAAATACCTCCTTCTAATTCGCATATTTTCAACTCTGAAGATCTTACCTTAGCATTGGAAAAAGCAGGCGGGGTTAAAGGCTTTTTGGGCCGTGAATCAGCCTAGCACAGGGAATGCTTCGCGAGCAAAACCCAACAGAACTACACGGAACCCCTCGCAGGGGCAAAACCGTTCTAACATACCAGAACATGTTCATTCCTGTTCCTACGATTATGATGAATCGCATCGCCATCATTTTAACCAACCCTCGAGAAGTTATGGACAGTCACAATTCCATTCAAAAAGTCAGAACAAGGGTGGGCTTGAACAGCGGAACTACAACCCTAATAATAGGCGATCTTCCTTTCGATCTCGCGGATCAAAACCATATAGGCAGTCACAAAGAGGACAAAAGCGCCGTAGTTCGCCTTCGGCCTATAAAGACTATAAAAGGCAAAAACAATGACTCGAAACTATTTGTGGCCGGTCGGTTAGCACAGCACGTCAGTCGCTGGAGAGCAATGGGAGCTCCAAATTTCATATTGCGAATAATAGCAGGGTACCGCATACCTTTTCTACAAAAGCCACCATTATTGGTACCAAATGTAAAAAGCGATCGCCATCGCACCTTAGAATCAGAAGAAATGACATTGATCATAAATCAAATGAAACAACAGGGCGTATTGGCGCCAACTTCGCCCAGTCCGAGCTTTGTATCTCCCATGTTTTTAATCCCAAAAAGCGACGGGACTTACCGTCCAATATTCAACTTAAAACTCCTAAACAAGTATGTGCTAACAGATCGATTTCGATTAATAAACATGTATCCAGTCCCGGATTTTCTACAAAGCAAAGATTGGACATGCAAGGTCGACTTGTCACAGGCTTATTTCAATCTACCGGTGGCCCAGTCACACAGGAGATTTCTGCGTCTGCTGTATCAAGACGAATTTCTGGAAATGACATGTTTACCGTTCGGTCTCAGTACGGCGCCGAAAGTTTTCGCTTGCCTTACGAATTGGATAGCACAAATCCTTCGAGAAAACGGTGTGAGAATAATTGTATACGTAGACGACTTCCTTCTTGCGCATCAAAATCCAAGAATGATAGCCAATCATGTACGTCTGCTGCTAGAGATACTAGAGTACCTCGGATTCCAGGTGAATTACAACAAATCGGTACTGTTGCCGCAAAAACAAATAACATAGGTACCTTGGAATTGTCTGGAACACTTGGACCAATCAGAAAAAACTCCCAGAAGAAAAAACTGCGGTCATCGTAAAAAAGGTCTCTCAGGTCACACAAACTGGGAAAACGACCCAGAAAAAACCTTCAAAGCATAATCGGATTGCTAAGTTTTGCCAGCTTTGCTATTCCTCGCGGCAGATTACATCATCGGTGTGCACTCAGCTTCCAAAACAGCTTGCTCATAGACGGCGTGTCGACTCAATACCATGTTCCTCACGCAGTTCTAGAAGAAATGTACTGGTGGATTCAGAATTGCCATCTGTTCTCTCTGATTCACATGCCACCTCCAACACATTTTTTGACCACGGATGCTTCGGATACTGCTTGGGGCGCTCAGATAAACAACCAAGCTCTGTCGGGCACTTGGAGTATAGAAGAGCAGCCGCTTCACTGCAACCTAAAGGAGTTATTAGCCATTCTAAAAGTCCTAGAGACCCAAGCAGCACACATGACAAAAGGGTCTGTCTTAATTCAGTCAGACAATCGGTCTGCGGTGGCTTATCTCCGAAACGAGGGCGGAACCAAATCTCAATCACTCAGGGACCTAACGTTTCAAATTTTAAAGATTCTCGATCAGTATCAGATTCATTTCAAAATTTATCACATTCCCGGAAGGTTCAACAATCATGCAGATTGCTTATCCAGACACCGAAAAGCCCCGGAATGGCATTTGGTTCCGAATTGCACAGAAATGGTTTTTGCGAAGATGGGAACTCCCGTGATCGATTTGTTTGCTTCGAAAACGGCCCGAGTCTTAGCGAACTACGTGTCCCTAGATCTCAACGATCAGGAAGCGATGTTTCACGATGCATTCAGCGTGACGTGGAACTTTCATCTGGCATGGATCTTCCCGCCACCGTTTCTCATACCCCGAGTGTTAATGCATCTCAATCAAGCCACAGGAATATACCTGATTGTGGTGCCGCGGTGGGAGAAAGTTTTTTGGCGAGCCGACCTGAAAGCACGAGCCATTGCTCCCCCATTCACCCTGAACAATCTGAAGCGGTTTCTAGTCGACACAACGACGGGACTACCACCTCCCAAAGTTCAGGACATGGTCCTAGAAATCTGGAAATGTGGGGGTGGAATGAATGTTTAAAGTCGTGGGACTCCAACCAAATTTCATTACTAAAAGCCTCTTGGAGACCTTCCACGTGGAGAACATATAAGACACCTTGGAAACGGTGGATTACATGGGCTACGCAGCATAATATAAATCCAACTAATCCTGAAGGTACAGAGCTAGCTCAATTTCTTGGTGATCTACATTTGAAATATAAACTTTCATATAACACTATTCTTCTATATAAATCAGTAATTTCCACGCTCTGTAATGCAGAGTCGTCTGGTAAATTAAGTGAACATACTCTTGTGAGACATATTTTAAAAGCCATATCCTTGAAGTGTCCAAAACCTCCAAAGCCTCCTATATGGGATATAAATATACTTACAGATTTTATGTCTAAATATTCAATTGAACCTACAAATATTTTCCAAATTGTCAGACATACAGCAGCTTTATTAAGTCTTTGTTCAGGCCGCAGGATTCATGACTTGAGCCTATTACTTGTAGATGCTGAACATTGTTGCATTGAAGAGGATTACATTATATTATGGCCACAGTTTGGGTCGAAAACTGACTGTAGAGATTATAGACAATCGGGATGGAAGCTTCTAGTTAACAAACATAATAAAAATTTGAACCCTGTTTTTTGGATAAAAAATACCATAGAAATTCTCAAAGAGAGGCGAGGAAATTCTGGGTCATCTAACTTATTTGTAACCCTACGGGGTACTCCAATGCCAGCTTCCCGTACAATAATAGCAGGATGGTTCAAGTCCTTGTTGAAGGCAGCAGGTATCACAGCCACCCCAGGCAGTGTGCGATCTGCTGTAGCTTCTAGAAACTGGATAGATAACTTTCCTCTGGATGATATATTGGCTAGAGGTAATTGGAAATCTGTAAAAACTTTTCAAAACTTCTACCGCCGCGAAGTGATGGTTAATTCAGGATATAACAATACTACTTCAGCATTGTTCAATCCAGTTCAATGATTGTTAGATTAATATTTAAATCAAAATTACCTCCTGCAGAGAAATTATTCATAAGAATTTCATGTTTTTGAATTTTGAAGTTATAGGAAATTGTTATCCTAATCCTGATCGTAACGATGATTTAATTCCTAAAAATGGTTATTAGTTGTGATAATGTAGATTCCTAAACTCAACTAGATGTAACAGTTGAGAATCATAGTTCATAGAATCATAGTTTTTTGTTAAACACTTTAAGAATGTGTTGTTTTTATAGATTATATATGTTCGAATGTTACATGTTTAATGTAAATATCATGCAACATTACATTTTTCGTTTATACAGGCAATACTTACCTGATTGTTATGAATACCTATCTTTCTTGAAAATATGGTTGAATGAATACCTTGTACTTATACGAGTATAACATTTGCCTATGTGTATCTTTCCTAAGGTTTTTGAAGCCAGTTTTGTTACTTATTGTATAAGAATATAAGATTTATGTTATCCGAATGACTCCGTTTTATTACTAAATACCTACGTTGCTATCTCTCCCTTTTCTGCCTCTACAGCAATCATATCACATTGGCGTTCAATCACCAGGCGATAACAAACAGGTCTCATACTATAAAAGCTTCTAATAACGGTCAAGTGTATATTAGACGCGTTTTACCTGAAATAAAACGCATAATATATACTTACCTTATTAGAAGCTTTGCTTTTTATTTCTGCCTGGTGGTATTCGACACAATGACCAACAAAGTGCTACGAGCTACCAGCTCCCCGCTAGGCGCCTGGCGATAAGTGTGCGAGAGAGATAGCTATATAGGGTAGAAAGAGACGAAAGATCAATGCTCATCAACGGGAAACTAGTGTTGCCATCTCTCATACTATAAAAGCTTCTAATAAGGTAAGTATATATTATGCGTTTTATTTCAGGTAAAACGCGTCTAATAATATTAATAGTATGTATTATATAGATGACTTAGTGCTCATAACGCGCAAGGCACAGAACACAGAGTAGCAAGTCATGTGCTCCCTCGTTGACCAGTAGAGATGTTCCAGGCGGACACATGCACGACATCCTGACAGTGAGTCGCGCCACCAACGTACAGCTGAGCGGCCCGCCCTCCGCCGAGTACTCCTGGTTCCCTGGCTACACCTGGACCGTGGCCATGTGCGCCACCTGCATGGTGCACGTCGGATGGAGGTAACCCACCAGCCACCATGCTTCACTATCACATCACCTACCGCCCTCCGCCGAGTACTCCTGGTTCCCTGGCTACACCTGGACCGTGGCCATGTGCGCCACCTGCATGGTGCACGTCGGATGGTGGTAACCCACCAGCCACCATGCTTCACTATCACATCACCTACCGCCCTCCGCCGAGTACTCCTGGTTCCCTGGCTACACCTGGACCGTGGCCATGTGCGCCACCTGCATGGTGCACGTCGGATGGAGGTAACCCACCAGCCACCATGCTTCACTATCACATCACCTACCGCCCTCCGCCGAGTACTCCTGGTTCCCTGGCTACACCTGGACCGTGGCCATGTGCGCCACCTGCATGGTGCACGTCGGATGGAGGTAACCCACCAGCCACCATGCTTCACTATCACATCACCTACCGCCCTCCGCCGAGTACTCCTGGTTCCCTGGCTACACCTGGACCGTGGCCATGTGCGCCACCTGCATGGTGCACGTCGGATGGTGGTAACCCACCAGCCACCATGCTTCACTATCACATCACCTACCGCCCTCCGCCGAGTACTCCTGGTTCCCTGGCTACACCTGGACCGTGGCCATGTGCGCCACCTGCATGGTGCACGTCGGATGGAGGTAACCCACCAGCCACCATGCTTCACTATCACATCACCTACCGCCCTCCGCCGAGTACTCCTGGTTCCCTGGCTACACCTGGACCGTGGCCATGTGCGCCACCTGCATGGTGCACGTCGGATGGAGGTAACCCACCAGCCACCATGCTTCACTATCACATCACCTACCGCCCTCCGCCGAGTACTCCTGGTTCCCTGGCTACACCTGGACCGTGGCCATGTGCGCCACCTGCATGGTGCACGTCGGATGGAGGTAACCCACCAGCCACCATGCTTCACTATCACATCACCTACCGCCCTCCGCCGAGTACTCCTGGTTCCCTGGCTACACCTGGACCGTGGCCATGTGCGCCACCTGCATGGTGCACGTCGGATGGAGGTAACCCACCAGCCACCATGCTTCACTATCACATCACCTACCGCCCTCCGCCGAGTACTCCTGGTTCCCTGGCTACACCTGGACCGTGGCCATGTGCGCCACCTGCATGGTGCACGTCGGATGGAGGTAACCCACCAGCCACCATGCTTCACTATCACATCACCTACCGCCCTCCGCCGAGTACTCCTGGTTCCCTGGCTACACCTGGACCGTGGCCATGTGCGCCACCTGCATGGTGCACGTCGGATGGAGGTAACCCACCAGCCACCATGCTTCACTATCACATCACCTACCGCCCTCCGCCGAGTACTCCTGGTTCCCTGGCTACACCTGGACCGTGGCCATGTGCGCCACCTGCATGGTGCACGTCGGATGGAGGTAACCCACCAGCCACCATGCTTCACTATCACATCACCTACCGCCCTCCGCCGAGTACTCCTGGTTCCCTGGCTACACCTGGACCGTGGCCATGTGCGCCACCTGCATGGTGCACGTCGGATGGAGGTAACCCACCAGCCACCATGCTTCACTATCACATCACCTACCGCCCTCCGCCGAGTACTCCTGGTTCCCTGGCTACACCTGGACCGTGGCCATGTGCGCCACCTGCATGGTGCACGTCGGATGGAGGTAACCCACCAGCCACCATGCTTCACTATCACATCACCTACCGCCCTCCGCCGAGTACTCCTGGTTCCCTGGCTACACCTGGACCGTGGCCATGTGCGCCACCTGCATGGTGCACGTCGGATGGAGGTAACCCACCAGCCACCATGCTTCACTATCACATCACCTACCGCCCTCCGCCGAGTACTCCTGGTTCCCTGGCTACACCTGGACCGTGGCCATGTGCGCCACCTGCATGGTGCACGTCGGATGGAGGTAACCCACCAGCCACCATGCTTCACTATCACATCACCTACCGCCCTCCGCCGAGTACTCCTGGTTCCCTGGCTACACCTGGACCGTGGCCATGTGCGCCACCTGCATGGTGCACGTCGGATGGAGGTAACCCACCAGCCACCATGCTTCACTATCACATCACCTACCGCCCTCCGCCGAGTACTCCTGGTTCCCTGGCTACACCTGGACCGTGGCCATGTGCGCCACCTGCATGGTGCACGTCGGATGGAGGTAACCCACCAGCCACCATGCTTCACTATCACATCACCTACCGCCCTCCGCCGAGTACTCCTGGTTCCCTGGCTACACCTGGACCGTGGCCATGTGCGCCACCTGCATGGTGCACGTCGGATGGAGGTAACCCACCAGCCACCATGCTTCACTATCACATCACCTACCGCCCTCCGCCGAGTACTCCTGGTTCCCTGGCTACACCTGGACCGTGGCCATGTGCGCCACCTGCATGGTGCACGTCGGATGGAGGTAACCCACCAGCCACCATGCTTCACTATCACATCACCTACCGCCCTCCGCCGAGTACTCCTGGTTCCCTGGCTACACCTGGACCGTGGCCATGTGCGCCACCTGCATGGTGCACGTCGGATGGAGGTAACCCACCAGCCACCATGCTTCACTATCACATCACCTACCGCCCTCCGCCGAGTACTCCTGGTTCCCTGGCTACACCTGGACCGTGGCCATGTGCGCCACCTGCATGGTGCACGTCGGATGGAGGTAACCCACCAGCCACCATGCTTCACTATCACATCACCTACCGCCCTCCGCCGAGTACTCCTGGTTCCCTGGCTACACCTGGACCGTGGCCATGTGCGCCACCTGCATGGTGCACGTCGGATGGAGGTAACCCACCAGCCACCATGCTTCACTATCACATCACCTACCGCCCTCCGCCGAGTACTCCTGGTTCCCTGGCTACACCTGGACCGTGGCCATGTGCGCCACCTGCATGGTGCACGTCGGATGGAGGTAACCCACCAGCCACCATGCTTCACTATCACATCACCTACCGCCCTCCGCCGAGTACTCCTGGTTCCCTGGCTACACCTGGACCGTGGCCATGTGCGCCACCTGCATGGTGCACGTCGGATGGAGGTAACCCACCAGCCACCATGCTTCACTATCACATCACCTACCGCCCTCCGCCGAGTACTCCTGGTTCCCTGGCTACACCTGGACCGTGGCCATGTGCGCCACCTGCATGGTGCACGTCGGATGGAGGTAACCCACCAGCCACCATGCTTCACTATCACATCACCTACCGCCCTCCGCCGAGTACTCCTGGTTCCCTGGCTACACCTGGACCGTGGCCATGTGCGCCACCTGCATGGTGCACGTCGGATGGAGGTAACCCACCAGCCACCATGGCTCATTTATATCACCTTTTTTTTTAATCATCAGATGACTCCTCCCATTCTAGGCAGCGGTAGGGAGTGTCAGACTTCTACTGACTAAAAACCACCATAATTATCTCTTTCGAAAAAGCCGCAGCCCCGGCGGATTCGCATCACCTTGACGTAACAATAATATGATAGTTGAGTAAGAGTGGTGTATGTGGCAGGTTCGAGGCGCAGACACGCAACCTACGACCGCGCAGTTTCTTCGGTCTGTGCCGCAACAACGTGCAGCCCGTGTCCGACACGCAGCCCGAGCGGGCGCCGCCACGGCCCAGGTTCACTATCGCCTACTACTCCACCTAAACACTGCGCTGTACCAGCAGTACCAAGTGTACTACGGCTGGTACTGATGATCTCCTTCACGCCGGTAACTTGGAAACTACATTTTTGTAGGATGGTATGTTGTGCTATGCATTTACTCTTGGCAAACTCACACCATTTGTAAAAATCATTAGTTACGTCAAATGTATAATGGATTTTACGCGACACAACACAATGTGTGTGGCTTGACGTTAACACTCGCATGTTGATACTATAAAAAAAAATATAGGTACCTATATAATATATCGATAGTAGATAGTCCCGTTGCGTTAGCGCACTTTAGTCAGTGCGCTAACGCAACGGGACTACAATATATTATGACTAGTTACGAATCCACGATTCAGCGTCAGGTTGTGGTGTTGGTAACTTCGACGACTGCTGGAGTGACACTGCTGTGACGCATGCATAGCCGAACGGAGATGACACGAAGTGACTCATCTAAGGTGTGGATACATATTCTCTCCGGTTCGATCTCCTATCGATATCGATATTGCATGTTTGAAGCATGCGGTGCGTTCGTAGTACCTACATGTTTTCTCACAAGAGATGTCGCGGTACTGTTCGAGTTCTCAGTGCATGCGTACTGTGTCGCTAACGTGTGTATTTAATAAATTCAATAAAGTACAATAAAGTTTATTGTATGCATAATAATGTTCTACAATAGGGGATCGGACTGAGTCAAAATAATATGATTCTGTTTAGTCCGTAAGTTAGATTATCGAAAAATATTGAATACGTGTTTTTTGTTTTATCAAATCAATAAAAAATGACGAAGATAAAACACGTCAAAGATCTAGGAGTGGGGCTTGAAACGTCACTTGTGTCGTCAAAATGTACTATCATATGACGTCACACGAGTTTTCGAAGCACTGTATCGTCTTCATTTTAAGTTTATTTGAAAAAAGAAAAAATACGTGTCCAATAATTTTTGGAAATCTATCTGACGGACTAATTAGTTTTTTTTGTCCGATCCCCTATTCTTAGACTTCAAAATCGCAAATGTTGAATGTACAAAAATTATACATAATTACAAATTATGTAACAGATAGTTATCAAAGAGACAGGTGAGGTAATCAGATGTTTTGTTAGGATAGGAGTCTGCAGAAGGATGATGGTAACTGTAAACCATAAGTTATCAGGAACAAGTGAAACAGGTCAATATGTGACAAAAATGCAATGTTTGTTGTAATAAATATTGTTTATTAACTGCAGCATTGATGTAATACATTCATAAAGCATCATTATAAAATCACGGTGGTTACTTAAAATGTGTAAATAAGTGTAATTAATTTCTATATAACTCTGCGTTATATTATTATAACAATTTTATATTAAGGTAAATAAAGTATTTAGTTGAATTAAGTCTTTTATTCAAAATAATAAAGGAGCACTTTATATACATCTTCTTTATGGGGTTTAGTTTCCGCACTTAGGGCTCGTTTACGGAGACGCGGGGCGGCGGCGCGTGCAGAATGCTCTTTTCGTGTTTTTTATTAATTTACTAGCTTTTGCCAGCGGCTTCGCCCGCATGAATATGACGATTTTCCATACAAACCTTCATCAAAAAAAAAAAAAACCTTCCTTATTCCTTGTCTACATTATAAAGGGAACCTCTGTGCAAAATTTCAGCTTTCTAGGTCCAAGGGTTTGGGCTGGGCGTTGATGAGTCAGTCAATCAGTCAGTCAGGACTTCTCTCTTTATTTATATAGACTGAGAGACAAGTCCTCCGCAACAAACGCTGCATTTTAAACAAACGAGTGAAAAATCGCTTTTCGTAAAATCAAGTAAGTATTGAAATCGTTAACTTTTTCATATTGAAATAAAAACGCTGCACGCGCCGCACAACGCCCCGCCTGTACGTAAACATGCACTTAGTCCTTGAAGTGGACCATTGTGCGTTCAGTATACATAACATAACGCGTGTAATTCCCGAAGGCTGTACCTAATAGTACACGCACATTACGAAATTCATGTTTAAGAGCGTATGCTACCTCAGATTAGCAACCCTATTTGTGGTGGTTCAAACTTCGCTTACAATACTGTTAGAATAAAGTTCTAATCAGCTTGCACTACAAAGCGGTTGTTACGTCTTTCGCTGCGGCCGAATAGTGCGAAATTAGTGGTATTTCGCGATTTACAAGAAAACTATTGATTGGACTAAAAAAGTAAAACACTATGACTTTAGTATGTTGCTTGTAGAATTATTTGGCAAAAAAATCAGAACGATGACATGTATTTTATTATGGTTTTTACTCGTTAAAAGAAATTTTTAGAGGTATCTTCGCGATTTTTTTCTATCGAGCAAAGTTAGTTGTATTATGTTTTCACAACACTATGGCACTAGCATATATCCTGAAGAATATCATATATTTTTCCGATGTTGATTACTGCAGTGAATCTTATACTTTTACGCATTATAAAACTTGCGTTTGAGGTACCATACGCTCTTAAGTCAGAGATAATCGGTGGCGTGCCTATTGTCATCGACTAATTCCTGATGGAAAAACCCAATAACCTGTTGCTCAACCTGGAAATCGAACCCGAGACCACATGCTCAGAAGTTGCGATTAATTCATTATTTTCTTATTAATCCAGGCTTCAATTAAGACAAAGACAGAAGCACCAAGCTTACTTAAACTAAATCACAGTATACAAACAGAATTCTTAGCTGTTGAAGACAACAATGACTACTCGATCAGTAGCGCCCCGCACCAGCGCCAGCGCCGAGCTCTCCCTGCGGCTCCAACTTACGCCTCAGCTGTCTCTTCACATTCCGTTTTACTTTTTGTTGACCTGCATACAGTAAGTGATTAATTAAATGATTTTAAGCTATTGCATAGCTTCTATCGCGGGCCTTGAGCGTGGAGAGCGAATCCAGAAATTCCCTAACGAAAATATTCAGTATTCAACCAGGTTGCTATGGTTACGGAAAATAACAAGGTTGTCAAATTAAATAATTAATTATTTGCTGTTGATAAAAATGCTATGCAATAGCTTTACCGCGGCAGTCTCCGAGTGCCACATTTAGTTTTTTTTGATAAAGGATGTTCTCAACAGAGAGTTGACCAGCCATCCTGATATCAGAATGGCTGGTCGCCTGGTTATTTTCAAGTCCCTGTATATTATTTTCAAGTTAGGTAGTAAAAAAAGTAGCAAATAAGTAGTAAGCAATTTTCGGTCACCAGCCTTATGTAATACAGACAAACAGCTGAACCAGCCATTCTGACGCACACGCAGAACTGGCGCCCTCAGAGTCGGTCACGCGACGACCTCGTCTCAATTGTGCTAAATACTTGGGTGTCTGGTAGCACCATAGAGATGAGAGTATTCGAGGTCAGAGGCAGGTATAATTGCAGATGTTAAGTTATAGGCTGAGGATGATGACATATAAATGGTACCTGCAAGCTGTGCTGTCCCCCTGGCGGGTGGCGGCGCGTGCGGCAGGTCGCGGTGCAGGATGGTGCGCAGCGTGGTGCGCGGCACCCGCAGCTGCAGCGCGCGCGCCCGCAGCGACAGCGTGGGAGCCGCGCGGAGCGACGCCGCCACGTCCTCAACGCGCGTGCGTCTGCACAAGTATATTAATAATACCATGTCTTGTTACATGATTGAAAGATGATATCGCTAGAAAGGGGGTAACTCATGAGATAACAACAAATGAAGAAGTATGGCAAAAGACATGTTTCACCAACACAAATTGGGATAAGTCCTAGAGCAGGTGTTACATACTGTTACTGGTAGCCTGTGTCATCCCACTGTTGGGCAAAGACCTCTCCCCATGATTTCCTTTGAGATCTGGGGCCAGAGCAGCTATATTGTGTATTTCTATGCTATTACATTTATACTTGAATCCACTGGGAGTAATAAGATGAGTGCAAACCTGTTAATGGGGCGACCGGGCCGTGGAGCATCATGTACATTCCCTGTGGCAAATAGTTTGCGTTCCCATGCTAGCAGAGTGTTCTTAGCTGGTGGATCTCGGCCGAATCTTTGCCTGAAGTCATGCTTTATCTGAATCAAATAAATACTAATGTATTATTGAAATATCTTATTGAAAGATATATATTCTTAATAATAAAAAAATTGAATGACTTACTCGGCTCATACTGTTCTTGGTATGTTTCCGCTCGTGCACCCACACCGCAGCTACCAGTCTCTCCTCGATGCTGAACGTGGATGTATCAACACTGCTCTTGTTTCGCACAACAGACTTCTTCTCAACAGCTGGTGTGAGGCTCTGAGGCTCAGGGACACATGCAGGTTGTGTGGTAACTACATGATGAGGGACAGTCACAGCTTCAAAGTAATTGTTTTGTGTAGCAACAAGAGCTGGAGCTTTCGAATGTTCAGCGAAAAGTTGACATTGTTGCTGATAAGGATTCGGGTGATAAAGGTCATGATTCTGAAAACGATACATTACATTTGTATATTATATCGTTACATTTATTTTGAATAGTGTTTACTTGAGATAAACCGTGAAATGCAACAATATATATTGTAGTCTTTGAAATGCAACGCCTCAACACCAAAACAATAATAAACAACCTGCGTTCCGATACACAGACAGTGTTAGGTTTTGGATTGACAGCGACAGGTCGATTTAAAAAAATATAGTTTTATTTTAAAAATAATACAGAAACATAAAGTTTTATTTTAAATAATGCTATTAGCACTAGAATTGTTCTTTTGAAAAACTGTTTTTTTTTTTACGAAGCTTATGATGCAATTTTAGATATTATTAGGGCCTCCGGGGATCCCATGATGCGAAGGAGAAACGGAACGCAAGTTTCCTTTTTTTTTATAAATGATTTTGGCTTGGATACAAAGTTTACCTTTTTTAATATGAGATGGTAGTTGAAGTCCGAGTCTTTTGGCTTCACGCTTTTCAACATCGGACTGTATTACATTGAGGTCATGAGAAAATAAAAACATTTAATCTCCATTGAATCTGTAATCAATGTTGTGTTGGTCCCGGTGTAGTAGCTATCACCTAATGAAGTCTCCAACGAGGTGGCTTGTGTACTGGCCGGATCCCCACCGTGGGACCTGGAAGCCAAGACCCTCGCAACACTGTTGGACTCGGGAGGAAGCAGGGCTTCGCGACGCAGGTACTCTCGGGACACAGCGGCTTCGGGAAGTACCTATGTTACTTATGCAGGGAGCCAGACGCCCGGTACCATCACTGCGTGGTATACGCTGGTGTACCACGTGGGTTGAGCTGCGCCGTGCTCTCGTTGCTTCATTGGAATAGACCTGTCGCTGCCGGCCGCCGAAAATATCGTATACAAGTACATTTTATATGTTGGTTCGTTAGTTTGAACTCTTGGTAAATAAAAAAATACACTTTAGGAAGTATAAATATATTTGCATAATATAAATAAGAGTTTTTAATGTAGTATTGTTAGTTAAACTTAACTATCTACTCCTAAGTAGCAATATTGGAAAGTTTTCAGTCACTAAATAATCGTCGTCAAATATAACTGCGATGTTGAGCTCGAATTCTGAAACAAAATGGGAAATAGTCATCTCGCATGAACACTAAAATATGATGAACATTTAAGACAATCCTACACTAATTAGTATTACCCTTTTTTATGTGGATGGGGTGACCGCTTTCTATGTGCGGAGCGGAAGGGAGTGTCAGACTTGTACTGACTAAAACTCACTTTCCTCCCCTCTGTCCCTGTCTCCTCCTGACCCTTTGTTCCGTTCGGTATCTTATCTCTTTCGAACGAACCCGCAGCCCCGGCCGGGCCTAGTATTGCCATTTGACCCGTGTAGGTGTTTAACTAGTAGTTACGGTAGTTAAGTACAATAAGTGTGTATGATGTGGTACCTATCTTGAAGTTGACGGTGGTGGTAGTGGGGCAGGTGAAGAGGCGCGGCAGCACCATGTACAGCGGGATGTCGCGCGAGCGGCACACGTCGCCCTCGCCGATCTGGATGTTCTGGATCTCCGTCGCTGGGGAAACAAACTCTTATGCTTACTGCAATACTTGTACGTCTTTCCGAATGGCGGTCCACGTAATTTAAATTTTAGTGCCACGAAAATGACCGGCGATTTCGTGATAAAAAAGTGCAGACTCTGAGGCCTTTTGTCTTTGCAAGTTTAATAATATTGGTTAAGCAAGTTGCACTGACCATCTTTGGAGTAGCCCTCCGCGCAGCCGCAAGTTTCCACGCGCACCAGCTGCAGCTCTATCGACCTGATGGCCACGGAGCACTCGTCCACGCGTATCTGACAAACCAATCATATTTAGCTCACTATCACTTTAATACAGGTACCGTAAAAAATAAATCACACCTGGGCACCTGCGCCAAAGAGGCTCAAGATCAGTTTATTTGATGATATGAACGCGTGAGTACCTTCCCAGTGAGCGGCTTGTCGAGCGGGCACACGGTGGAGTCGATCTCGGCGTAGATCTGGAACTGCGGCATGAGAGCGCGCGAGCCGCCCACGCCCGACGCGCGGATTGTCGCCGGGTTGATCTCGCACCGCACCGGCTTCACCGGCGCCGGCTCTTGCTGTAACACCAATACCATCAGGGGGTGACAACTCTATACGTCGAAACAGCGACATACCTACAAGGGCTATTTCAAGTGTGGCGATAGTTAAAAAAAAAACGGGATTTATGGGGATGCGAGACTAAAAAATTTCATTTTACGTACCACTAATGTCAAGCTAATGTCACTACTGACTGATGACGTACCGAATGGACCAAACCAAACAAGATGGAGGAGTTGTTTCTTTTGCCGTAGCGTCCTGTTGTCTTGTAAGATTTTTTGTTTGTTTCGACTCAGTGCGATCCAAATATCTTGAGATAGTGACTCTGAATTGTTTATTGCGAGATATTGACTCAGTTTGTGCGTTTTGAGATAGTGACTCTGTACCTATGTGTTTTTTGAGAAATTGACTCTGTTTCTGTTTTTTGAGAAAGTGACTCTGTGTACATATTTCGAGAAAGTGACTCTTATAACGTGACCATGTCGTCGGTAATAAACGCCGAAAGTCTACGACGATGTTTTAAGTGTGGACGTTCACCGGCTGAGGACTCACTAACTACATTGTTTCGCTTTCCTAAACCCGGAAAAACGAACACATTACGGTATGTATTTATTTAATAAATGATGAATTACGTATTGAATATTGTATGAATTGTATCAGGGCTGCGATTCGAATTGATTATAGATCAAAATGTATTTGAGAAACATTCTGCTATGGACATAGAATACCCTTCCTTCTTAATTTCTACCACACAAATACATAATATATTATAGTACCTAGCTTGTTTATCATTTAGATTGATTCTGGTTCACAATCAACCATCCTAGTCAGTTTATTTTGATTTAGTTATAATTTTGTTTCAGCTGTGAATTATGGGCAAAGTACTGCTTTCCTGATAAAGAATACTGGTCACCAGAATTCCAGAATAAACTTCATACTGAACATAAAATGCTCTGCAATAGACATTTTCCAAGAACATCATTTAGTGATTACCCGGAAACTTCAAAGAAGCTTCACAGATTTGCAGTTCCAGGTGACATCAAAGAGGTAATTAAGTTATTTATTTCGTTTATAACAAATACAATCTTTTAAAATTGTCACATAATTTGTAGTTAGTAGTTTCATATTAAAAATTTTGCATTAGGGAAAACAATAAATGTTGGTTCAGAGCTCTAAGAGATATCCTACTAATATTATAAATGTGAAAATTCATGAAGATGTTTGAAAGCTTGTTACTTAACCACACTTAAACTGCTAAGAGAATTTGGATTAAATCTGTCACTCAGAAAGAGCATAACCAGCTTAAAATATAAGTTACTCTTAATCTCAGGAAAATAAACCAGTTCCCGAGTGATACACAATAAGTTTTTCTGTATTATAAGCCAGCCCAGCTGGAACCGCATGCAAAGCATATAGAAAAACAAAGGTTTAAGGGATTTTGAGATTGTATGTTAGATTTTACAATTATTGTTGTAGTAGTAGTATTATGTTTATGATTATTACTACTACAACAATTTTTTACTTAAATTTCAGGCTGAACCTCAACCAGGTCCTTCATATTGTCAGGTGCAAGTTTTGAAAGATGTGACCAACTGCTATTCTGAACCAAAACCAGTACCAACCAATAAAAAACCAATACTTGAACCTCTACCTGGGACTTCACACGTGTTACATGCTTCATTTGAAGAAAATGAAGTGCCGAGTGAAATTAACACTCCTCAGACACTAACATATGAAAGGCAAACTAAAACCCCAAAAGAAAAATATCTGTTGGCAAAATGCAGAAAACATTTGCAACATATTTGCCAATTGCGAAATAGAATAAAAAAATTGAAAAATAATGATATTCTAAAAGAATTAAATAAAAACGAGTCAGTTGATAAGCTAATGAAAAAATTGACTCCTACATTTGCCTTGTTGCTGCAAGCACAGATAAAAAACTTTAAGAAAAAATCCAAAGGAAGGAGATGGACAACAGAAGAAAAAATAACAGCGCTGAGACTATATAAAAGATCACCAACTTGTTATAGACTGATGAGAAGATTGTTTTGTCTACCAGCTCAATCTACCTTAAAATTTCTTTTGAGCAAATTCTCCCTCGAAGTGGGAGTCAATAAATGTATTTTCTCTGTGTTAAAAAGAGCAGCAGAACTTCAATGTGCATCCGACAATGAATACATCATCATGTTTGATGAGATGTCAATTAAAAAAAATATAACATATAATCAAAAGACAGACACAATAGAAGGATTCCAAGACCATGGACTTCAAGGCAGATCACCACAATTAGCAACACATGCTCTAGTGTTCATGTTAGCTGGCATTAGAAAAAAGATTAAGCAGCCTGTGGCTTACTACTTATCCAGCGAGTATGTAACAGCAGACCGTCTAGCAGTCTTGATAAAAGAGGTAATGTTATCAAAACAATCCAAAATACTATAATTTTAAAGCTACATATCTAATAAAACACAGAACTCTATTTTTTACTGTTATTTTAATGTTAAAGAATAATTTTAGATACTGAAAGTAAGTAATACATAACCCAAATCAGTTTCCACAAATAAAATTAAATAATCATGTGTGTAATAATTGTCAATTTTTTTTTTAGATAATACGTGCATGTCGTGAGGCAGGTCTTAGCATAGCGGCAACGGTTTGTGACATGGATGGGGTAAATCGACGAGCTTTGTCCATCTTGGGTGCCACTAGTGAAAAACCCTCCATTACTATTGATGATATAGAGATTATCAGTATGTATGACCCGCCTCATCTTCTAAAGTGTTTCAGAAATTTATTTCTGAAATATGATATCCAGTGCACTACACAAATTACATCAAACAACAAAAGTGGAATAGGTAAGAACTAATATGTGTTCTCATTTAGTAGATCATATTATTGCTAATGCTAAATACCTACTTACACATTTTTTTTAAAATTAAATTAACTTGTTTATTTTAGGTGTTGCAAAATGGAGCCACATAAAAACTTTTTATGATCTGGACAATCAGAACCCCAATTTTGTATTTGCTCCGGGCTTAAAATTAGAACACCTCAATCCAAACAGCAAGCAAAAAATGAAGGTTAAATTGGCGGCACATGTCTTGAGCCATACAGTTGCTGATGGGATGTTGGCGAAAATTTCAGAAGGTATATAAATAATATATTTTTTAATAATATTATTTCAATCTATTAACAGAACTCTGTTTTTTGGGGTTCCATACGCAAAGGGTAAAACTGGACCCTATTATTAAGACTCCGCTGTCCGTCCATCTGTCACCAGGCTGTATCTCATGAACTGTGATAGTTAGACAGTTTAAATTTTCACAGATGATGTATTTCTGTGGCGGCTATAACAACAAATACTAAAAAAAAAACAGAATATTTAAAGGGGCTCTCATACAATAAACGTGTTTTTTTTGCTCGTTTTTGCTAGATATTTATAACGGCAACAGGTAGATGTTTGATATATTAATAGAATATTTAGTTGCTCTCTTTAAAAATAAATAATTAAATTAAAATAAAACAAGAATTAAGGGGGCTCCCATACAACAAACGTGATTTTTTTGCAGTTTTTATAGATAATGGTACGGATTCCTTCGTGCGCGAGTCCGACTCGCACTTGGCCGGTTTTTTTTATTATTCGCTATGCAAATAGTTAAAATACATTTTTACTTCCATTTTCAGGAGTACTGACTTCAGAAGCAGCTGTAACTGCAGATGTTATTTCAATAATGGACAAGCTATTTGATTCTGTCAACAGCGACTCCTCAGATTTGCGCCGCGGGAAAATACATGCGACTAATTTAAAAGAAAACTCACCACATCTCCAGTTATTTAAGGAAATGAAATTATTTTTTAATACTTTAAAATTCTTAGGCTGCATACGCACACCGCCTTCAAAAGAAGGATGGGTGTGGACTCAGAATGCAGTCGAACTTTTATGGAATAAACTCCGTAATAAACATTCAAATGTTCAAAGTCTTGCCACCCGCAGACTACAGCAGGACCCACTGGAAAACCTGTTTGGCTGCATTCGAGGTAATTGTGGTGCAAATTACAATCCCACTGCTGGACAATTTGTTGCAGCCTTAAAAACTTCTATCTTAAGCAACCTAGCTCACCTAAGCACTGGAAACTGCGAAAGCGATTACTGCGAAAGTATAATTGATAATTATAAAGAGGTATTGACCAAATCCACAAACCTAGGCACAATTAATGATACAATATCACAGAATTTTTCTTATTCCTCAAATTTCTCTGAGGAACTTGAAAATGTATGTAATGCTGAACCATCAACTGGTGAAGCTCAGGCATGTGCATATGTTTGTGGATTTTTAATTAAAAGACTTGATTGTACCTGCACAAACTGTCATAACATTTTAATTTCTAAGGAAAACTCGTCAGTAGAACATTTATTTATTCAATTTAAAGAATACTCCGAAAAGCAGAGCTTGAATTATCCCCATAAAAATATAATAAATTATGTGGAATCCTGTGCTTTGGTGGCAAACAGAATGTTAGAAGATATAGGACACGAAAAGCAAGTACTTAAAAGAGTAAAAGAAAAAATTATAGAATCAGTTGATCATGAGTTTTTAAAGGCTTGTCCAGCACATTGGGAAAAAAATCTCAATTATTTTGTAGACAATTTAACATATATTTGTATAAAGAGGCACTGTACATTAAAAAATCGTCAGTTCTCAGAAGAAGCTTCGAAAGCTTCCTTAAAGAGAAAAATGGATATTTTAAAACACAAATGAAATTTAAAAAATAAAGAAAATTATTATAATTCCTGAGTTTTTTTTGATAATGTTATTGTAATGTTTTTGAAGTTACATTTTTCTTTCTGGTTGTGCAATAGAAATGAAAAGTTATGTCAAATTAGCATATTATAATGACGTACGTCATTAATGTTAATTTGAGATAATTATTCATTAATATTGCACAACTAGAAAGAAAAATTCAGCTAAGATATCCCGCCCTGATCGCGTGCTTTAGTTGTTCTGGGGTGCCACTAGATGGCGCGCAGCAAAACTGTCTTTACTTTTTTTGTACGAAGTCGTCGTTCTTCTCCTAGAGTATATATAAAATGGTATATTTACGTCTTTACAGTTTCCACGTCAACGTCGAAACGCCGACCGCCGGCCGCCGGCCGCCGTCGTCGTCGTCGTCGTTTTTTGTCGTTTCGTCGTCATATGGAACAATAGATGACAGCCACAGCGTGCAGCGGGGCGTTGAATGGAACTGTCCATGTGACGCCCCGCTGCACGCTGCAAGAAACGCTTCCCCGAATTTGCGGCCTAAACATTAGACTGTGCCTGGCATCAATAGAAGATCTCTCTAAACAAAAAACATTTGAGTTTTCCTTACCTGCCTGTATTGAACAAAGAATTGACAGCTAGCATTGACTGGCTTGTTCAGGAATGATCTCTTCATGCTGCACTTGAGCGTGTACATGATGTTGACGAACACGCCATGGTAGGTCTCCAGCAAGCCAGGGTACCCCGGGGAGACCGCCTGTCGGGCTCGCAGCGGCAGTTCAAACGGTATCTCGGTTACCCCCACTGGGATCTTCCCGGGAGGAGCCAGCTCGATGCATGTGTTTATTAGATTTATGGGCTGAAAGTAATATGACTTTTATGTTTTAAATACCTTAGAAATGCCATGATCATAAACTTCTATTTGTATCAAAGTCAAGAACTACAAGCTCATTCACATACAGGCGCAATCTTAAATAGAAAATAAGGTGTCTGAAGTACAGTTCACATCTCTGGCTTGGACATAACATTTTATTTATATCAAGAAGTTAAAACAGGTAAACCTTTAAAATCAATTAGTTAATTTTCACTTGGATACTAACAGTTCAAAAGTTAGACTACAGGTCTACAGTATAAAAACATAATTATAAAGTACTAGCAGACGTCACGCGGTTCCACCCGCGTAGTTCCCGTTCCCGTTAGGATACAGGAATAAAAAGTAGCCTATGTTACTCAGGGTGAATGTAGCTTTCTAATGGTGAAAGAATTTTTAAAATAGCCGCCGTAGTTTTTGAGTTTATACATTACTAGCGGACGTCCCGCGGTTTCACCCGCGTAGGTCCCGTTCCCGTAGGAATACAGGGATAAAAAGTAGCCTATGACACTCAGCAATAATGTGGCTTTCTATTGGAGAAAGAATTTTTAAAATCGGTTCAGTAGATCCCGAGATTACCCCTTACAATTTAACAAATATACAAACACACAAACTTTACTTCTTTATAATATTAGTATAGAAGTATAGAAAACATACACACAAACATACAAACCTTTCCTCTTTATAATATTAGTGTAGATTATGAAAAACAAGCTTGTATAAAAAATGACTTAGGATGATAATTAACTACATACAAATACAAAGAATGAATTCAAATCAAAAGGATAAAAGTGGAAGTGAGATGATGAAAGTGCAATACTTATGTGCATTGATTCAATTTGTGAGCTAGTAACTGTTTAAGCAAAATTAAATCAGTTCATACAAATTAATTTTGTTGTTGTTATGCTGTTTCATTTCACTCGAAGATATTCAATGATTAGTAAGTGAATCATAACATGTACCTTAATGCTATTAGAGAAGGCCTCAAAGATGCCAACATTTTTGGTGCTGAGCTGCAGGTTCACCGAGCCCTCCATGGAGAGGGACAGGCCCTCGTGCCTCACATCACCGTTACTCTCCACCACTACCACACCTGCTATGGTCTCCTGTAACATTTAATAATACTAAGGAATGGTAGGTAATCTTATTTGTACCTCTAAATCTTAACAACATAATTTAAATTCGTTTTGATTGTGTAAATAAATGAAGAAAGGAAAGAATATTTCCCAATGATGTTACTTATTTCCTACTAATGTTAGAAACAAATGAAATGTTTATATAGTAGGTAAAGGAACTTACGCCCTCATGATAAACTTTGCTGGCTCTTTTTAGAATAATCACTGTCGAAATAGAAGACATTGTGACAACTGG
Organism: Diarsia mendica; assembly: GCA_949316265.1. NCBI lineage: Eukaryota > Metazoa > Arthropoda > Insecta > Lepidoptera > Noctuidae > Diarsia > Diarsia mendica. Next base: position 27,059,109 of record OX438889.1, on the reverse strand, counting down.
AAATGGTTGGATTTTCAAAGAAAGTAAAACCTTTTGTGTACTTATTGTCACAGCAATAAAAATATAATTATATCAATAGGATATATATCATTTTTGCGCTATTGATAGCACCCTACGATAGCACCATAACACAAATCAAAACAAACACGATTGACATTGACAGTTCTATCGGGAACCAGCAATGTACAACACAGCAATGTACGACACGAGAACGCGCGACATCGTTTTGACAAGTGTTTTGAATTCCAGTGTTGTACGTTGCTGTCGTGCATTCTCGGCCCGGACCTCGATCGTCCGGGCAAGAATGTACGACACGCCAATTGGAAGCATCACAAACAGTGACGTCACATTTAAAAAAGTAGTAAGCCATCAAGCCATGTGACAATAGGGACGGGTGATACACAGATTTTATTGATTTTGATTGAATACGGGTTGAAAGAGACGATTGATTTTGTAGTAATCATTACGATAGACTTATTTATATTATACGGTAATAAACTCTTTCTGCATTGGACTTTTTTATTCAGGTCCACCACCTGGCTTTTTAATAAGTAAGGCTACCTACTACATCTATAGCAAGGCTTATTTTTTTTTTTTTATTAAATTGCCGAAATATTTTTTTTACTTGCAATAGTTGCTGTTGGACTGTCAAACAAACTTTTTGTTTTTCAGCCTGTGCAATTTTTACACAACTGTCATACTGTTTACTTCAGAAATTGAACATAATAATAAAATTTTGCAAACGATATAAAACCTTATCCCAACCAGATACGGTATGTAATACAATTATCATTGATTTTCATAAAGTTCAAGTTGAGTGGCGATTACAGAAACTTGTTTTCTCTGACATGCGCAGCGGGAAAATAAAGTCAAATCAAATGGAATCAGTTGAAAAGTAATGTCCGCTTGTGGCGGTCGGCTGTTAGACGTCTTGTAATAATACATTTACGATTTTTATTTATTTTATTACGTTTCTAAATATTTAATCGTGTTGTTTTGGTTTTAATATTGTGCGTTTGTATCTCGGCTGTTCAGTTTTTGTTCAAGTACGTAATCTACTCGAACAGGTGATGCCGATAAGGGTTCCCCGAATGGATCGATATCGGTGACTTTGAGCTTGGACGAAAATTACGCAAAGAAAGGGGTTGTCCCAAGATGGAGAAGTCGGCTCGGCCGCGGACGGCTCTCAACGAGTGCGTGAAGGTGGTGGTGCGATGCCGACCGCTCTCCACCCGGGAGAAGAACGAGGGCTACGAGGAGGTGAGCAGCAGTAGATATTGTTTATGTCGGGCCGGTCGGGCACCAGCTCGTAGGCTGCGCAGTCGATCTGCGTGCCGACCGAACCTACGGGAGTGTTCTGTTTGCGTTTTACGTTGCCAAAATACAAGCAGCTCGCGATTGGAGTCGTTGACGAAGTGTTGTGGCAGTTGTTACAGCCGCGTCTGGTTGCTTAGCTCTTACTTGAAGAAAGGGGACAGGCGTGAATCAGGTGCGTGGGCTCGCATTCCTTGCAAAATTTACGCCTATGCAAACATGAAGTACTAAAACTCGACAGTTACACTCCCTTGCACAATGAAGCTCATTAATAAATTATATTCCTAGTGGAATACATTGTGTGAAGTAGTCTTCACACAATGTAATGACGTTATTAATCAGATGGCCACCTTGTGGAGCAGAGTTCAATACTGTTCAATAAAATTTTAATAACCTACCTTCTTAAATACACAAAATTGTAAACATTGGTGGATGCTAATGAGCTTTTAATCTATGACAACTGAATCTCAGCCATAAATGAAGACATTTCTAGTATACTCAGTTAGATGCAGACACAGAATCATCTTTTGTTGCTGATAAAATTAATTTATTAATATTTAATTAAATTGAGGCAGCAATATTCACAATTATTTACTGATTTTCTTTTTAATAGTAGATAGTATAATTTATTACACCATAAACAACACTAAAATTATAATAAAAAAATTGCTGAAATCATCAAGGATAAACAATAAAATATTATTCAGATAAGATTAGATACAATAATGTAATGTGAGTGAACAATAACAGTGCACTCTGTAAAGTTGTGATGTTTCATGCTTCCTTGTGACCAACTTATGTTAGACACAGTTGCTTCAGTGCATAATATATTCTGCAGGTTGTGTAGCGTAGTATAACAGCGACGTGTTTGCATCCACTTAGCACACTGATACAAATATTAGTATCTACTTCCTAGTGTGTGCAACGCAGGCAGCGGGCACCCTCAGCACTGAAGTGGCTTGAGTACCTAGGCTCAGCTCTGAATCATCTTATATGCATTGTGAATCACAATAACAAGATAATGAATGTTGAATGTCAACATTCTACTAAATAGGAAGAAGGCAGTTTATCTGTCATGATAGTTTTAGTTTGTTTGTTTACTTTTTATTTGCTGTTTGCGAAATAAAAATACTATTTACTAAATTTGAGTTAATTATGATTATGTGTGGTTTAGTTAAAGAAAACACTTTAAACACTTGTTAGGTTCTCAGAATGAATCCTGATGAATGCAATGAAATTCACGAGAATATAAGAAACATAAAAAGTTTCGGGAAATAAGGCAAGTGATGATACATACATTATATTTACTTACCAGATGTTACCCACAACCATAGCCCATGTGACGTTATTATAAAAATACTGCATAAATCCCTATTTGAATTGAATTTTGTTAACAATTGCCACGGAACCCTAAATGTTTTTATTAAATAAAAGTAAATTAAGTAGGTAACTCCTTAAATTATCAGCTACCTGCCAATAATTTCCCTGTCAAAATTGGTTTCTAAAGTACCATATTTATATTGTTTAAATACTTTCAGTCATCTGCCTCGTTGGTGGCAAGCGCGACTGCTGAGCATGAGGTCCTGGGTTCGATTCCCGAGTCGGACAAAAAGTGCTACTTATTGGGTTTTTCATTAGAAATTTCCCAGACTACTGGGAAATTGGGGCTTTCTTTTGAATATGTTTGAAGTGAGACGGCATGCGAGATAAACCAAGCGTAAGTTAAACCAGGTTTAACTATTTTTATTAATAAGGCGGATACAGTTTAGATTACTTAAAATCCTATGAAAGTGCATTAGACTTAGTTGCCACCCATCTCAGTAACAAATGATTGTCTTCTGAGATTTGTGTGCGTGTGTAATTTGGTCGCACTTGCAGAGATATGTGTCATAATTATGGTCGGGCGATCTCGAACAGGTTCCACTAAGTAGGCTTAATTACGTAAACGTGATCCTGTCTCACGTCGCTAACTGAGCTGACAAAGGAGGCCGGCAGTCGCTGACCGGCGCCACAGCTCGTCCCGCGACTTGCGTCCTGTACTGAAGTGCACTGTCTTCACTCGACAAATTATCTTCCTCGTATCGTAGTTATATCCTCGTATTGTTGTAATTACCTACTCGATATCCTTGTACCCGAGATTTGCGATGGTAATTAAGTAGGTAGTAAATGTTAACGAAGGCTTCCGAGACTAATGAGATGTTTGCCTGCATATCATTAAAATGCAAGTAGTTTTCTATGACCAGTTGTAGCAAAAGTCGTGGCGCCTTGTAGATGGGCTATGATAATACTTGCGTGCGTGTGTAACATAATTTGTTGCGTTTTCCTCTCCAGTCCAGATCTACATTTGTTTACAGCAAAACAGCAGCTTTCCACTTAAAACCATTTAGTCAGCAGCGTCCTTCGTAGCGTTAACTGTCTCAAGGTGTCCACTATGCCTATCAAAGGTCAGGGTCTTAGGAACCTGAAGGTGAATTCTAGCGTAAGCTTCAACGACCATCACGGTCCTAATACAAACGCGCCAAACGACTGGCAATTTCGTGATGCCTTGCAAGAGTTACAAGCTGTGGCGAATGGTGATGTATCTGGTCCCCCTTCCGGACATTATCTTATTGCTGAGATTCTGATTGATCTCTAGTGTGTAATATCTTCTCGAAGAAACCAGCTTAGGTCTTCAATCCATACTCTCAAACTACGACTTACTAGTCGATTTTATATGACAGTGAAAACTCCAAAATCCTGATTAATGTTGCACCATTTTCTTGATTCAGACGGTGTTAAATTAAAACCTTTTACTATGTAACGGGTGATTCATACGAAGATGAATGAAAAAATCATTATTTATTTATTTATTACATTTATCACTAAATTAACTAATCCTTATAATCGGTCTTCTCGCAAAACCACAAGCATTCTAACATTATCGTCTTCCATTCATCAGCAAACAAATCCAATCCAGGGTTGGTCTCCACGAGCGCGTTGAGCATCGTTAGCATACGCGGTATAGGGGAGGTGAACCGAGCTACAGTGCGACAAAATGGGACATTCAATAATTTATGCTTTCTAGAGCGATTATAATTATTTGGAACAAATAATTGACACAGCTCCGCATGTAAGTCTGAGGCGTCGGTGTGACCATGTATGATTTTATACGCTGTTGTTATTTGGTCAACAGCCCGCCTAACTCTAAGGGAATTAAAATGTAAACATCCTAAAAGGAATTTAGTACTTATAGGGATAGTATCCAAGAGGTACCTGAGAAAAGCTTTTTGCACCTTTTCCAGCATGAGCATATAGGTAACCTCGTGAGGATTCCACACACAAGCGCTGGTTTCAAGCTTGCACCGAACTAATAATGCGCTGAACAAAAGCCTAATAACTGCCTGGTTATTAAAACCTTGACCGTTACGTAAAACAAAACCTAAGCGTCGGAAAGATTCCTTAGCCAAACCTATATTGTGTGTTACACACATACAGTATGGAACGTCAGTTTGCTATCAAACGTTACACCGAGGTCTTTGGCTGAGGATACTCTGGCTATAGACTCATTGTTCACTCCGTAGTCGTACCGTATAGGACTCCGCATGCGGCCAAAGCTCATAATTTGACATTTGGATGTGTTTTATTCCATTTTGTTGGTGGCAGCCCATTCACTCAAGGCATCGATATCACGCTGGAGAGCTATACAGTCAGACACGGAGCCAACAGTTGCATATATTTTCACCATAATTAAGAAGAGCAAGGGCCCTAAAATGTAACCCTGACTCACGCCTGATCGTGTATGATACGCATGTGAGTTGTATGAGCCAAGGCGAACAAATTGCTGACGGTCACGGAGATACTCGTAGTCAGAAATCAGAAGAAGAAGACTGGGTAAATCGGTAAATCCTATGGCACTTAACTTACGTAACAAGATGTCGTTATTAATTCTATCAAAGGCCTTACGGAAATCGAAGTACAGCACATCAACTTGCTGTCCACGGTCCATTTGAGAATTATCATACAATAGATCCATTCTAGACATTTTTTTTTCTAGGTTTTTATAGATTTTCTAATTCCCATTTTCGATGACTCGTGCAAGCATTTCGTGTGATATTTGACGAATAACGTGGGTAATGTTGGCTACCAGCTGCTCAATTACGCCTCTTTATCCTTAAGTATAGACTTTGGACTTTACATAGTCCCAAAGGAAAACGCGTCGGGGTGTCATGCATGTCACAGGATCTAGGAGGCTTATTCACCGGTCCGATGCGCGAAATTAACTGTTCACCAATTTGTTCTTGCAATAATTCGATGTTACATAGCGTAGGCCGATTATGGTGACTATAAGTTCCTCTAAGACTAACTGTCGTGCCGTGCGGCAGTAAGTGCACGAAACAACGTCCCCATCCATCCATAGTACGCTGAGTTTCGCAATACAGCTGAATAATTTGTAGACGCTATGCCGGGCCCGGGATAGGTAAACTTAATGCCATGATGGAATGTCAAGCTATTCTGAACAAAAATACCATGGTAGGTTAACAAGATTTTCGCTTCCTCTGTCACAAAATCCATATTTAAAAAGCTATGTAGTTCTAAATAAATCACCTAGATACACGTCTCAGTTCCCATATGTTAAAAGCTGTATGATTGCTGCAGTGTAACATAAAGGTACGCAATGTGTGACTCTTACGTATGTAGGTGAGCCGTAATGTCCATACGCAGCTGTGCCATATTAGGCGCAGATCATCTGGTCATCTGGTGCACGCAACAGCCTCGCTCTGCTCGCGAGACGACACGTGAACACTTGCTTTGAATGTTATTGTAAGCCCAAATGAACTAAAACGACAATCACGTCGTAGAAAGGTCTCAGTTTGTGGATTTGCCCTTCTTTTTGGGGTTCCGTGATGTCATTTGCTTGCCACAAACGGAACATTAGTTTTTTACGACAAACCTCGGCAAAAAATGTCGCATTACAATGAATTCAAGTTTAATTGCACGTGACGTGGCCGACTGTTCATGTAGCTACAGAGTACAGTACAGCTACAGACATACAACAGTCCACGTCCAGCACATCGCCGTAACATTCAGAAATAAATTCTCTGTACCTAGGTACTTTGTGAATATTTTTTTCTAAACTTGTAATGACGGCGCGGCGGCGCTGGCTGTCCGCTGACGAATCGCCAAACAATTTACCTCTCGAGACTTGCGAAATTAAGTAGCGAATAAAAACGCGACAAAAAGATTTCACGTATCTACCACAAATTGAAGTTTGGTAGGTAATTTATCTTTTTTGGAACGATCCTCTTTCCAACATTGAGTATTAGAATAGAAGGCGAGGTGCCAAACACTAGTTTTTGCTGCGGTGGCGGTGAAACCTAAGCAGCGGTTAGCGGTTTCTGTATTGCTATTGCTGCACTAACTATACATTTTGGTCAGTATTCAGAAATCCACCAGCTTTGAAATCGACCTTGGAAGCAACGAGATTAATGATCAATTTGGTTAGAACTTGCGCAATAATTGCCTGTTCAATTAGGTGCATTACGTTGCGAAAATGTTATTTTCCAGTGTGGTTGGCGCGTGCTAATGTAGATGCAGTTTCGGCAACCTGGTCATAGAGATCGCAATCTTCTTCTTTATTCTTTTTTATGAAGTTAATGCGTGCAGCGTTGTTTGTGTTACTAGCGTCTTTGTAGTGAATCACGCTATAAATAGCGACTACTTACTATAAATACAATTGAGAAGACTTAGATCATTGAGATAAGTTTGCGATTAATGATTAAATTGACGGTAGAATCATAAACACCTTATAATGTTTCATGCATCCTTTCCTTACATAGTATAAAACAAAGTCGCGTCTGTTTGTTTGTTTGTTTATTTATTTGTTTGTTTGTTTGTCTGTATGCTTAAATCTTTAAAACTACGCAACGGATTTTGATGCGGTTTTTTTTAATAGATAGAGTGATTCAAGAGGAAGGTTTTAATACCTTTTTTGTACCCGTGCGAAGCCGGGGCGGGTCACTAGTTATTTATAAGCCCAATAAAATCATCAATGTTGAGCTCTACCCACATTATAAATGGACCTTGCGTTGCGTAGTTTCAGTAAAACTTTATGATAGTGTCGAAATAACGGTTATCTGGGGAAAGCCTATTCAGGATCCACCCATACTAATTCGATAGGGGTACAACAGCACTGAAGTAATGTTACGAAATTGCACAGATCTAGTAGTATGGTAATGATACTCCACCGGGACAGTGGCTCCTAGAGTGTTATGGAAAGTATAATTAGCGTTTTTTATGTGGTGCACATTCACAGCAGATTCGACCTAATTATACGGTCCAGTCATATCAGTCTAGGAGCCACTTTCCTGCTGGAGTAACGTACACAGCTGCAGCAATGCGGGCGCGTGCGGCTCGGGCGCAGCGCACTGCCCGTGAAAAGCGGCATTCTGTTTGATTTCCTGCTGCGCCTGCGATGCGACGCGGGGCACTTGTTGTACGATTCGTTTCGAGGTTCCGTGAATTTGCTACTAAATGAATATTTACGATTTTAGATGCGTCGCTTTTACCTTTCAGTCACTGAGTGGTTAGTTTCGTAGCCAGTCGAGGCACAGTTTGTACGTAAAGCAAGCATTACGGCTCGGCCGAGTCTTCATTGGCATTCGTCATGCTTCATTACAGTATGTCTGCACTCAATCAAGGAAACTGTTTTGTTCTTGAAATGGTGAACGTTTAACCTTCAGTCACTTCTAAATAAAGCATTTTTAGGGTTCCGTACCTCAAAAGGAAAAAACGGAACCCTTATAGGATCACTTTGTTGTCCGTCTGTCTGTCTGTCAAGACCTTTTTTCTCAGGAACGCGTGGAGGTATCAAGCTGAAATTCATATCAAATACTCAAGTCTATGGTCTCTTGGAGCTGTGAAAAAATCAAACTTCTAAGTCAACGCGATCAAAAGATACTCCCGTTTATGCCGCAAATTTTCGACACTCGCAAGGGAATCAAAACCTACAGGGTACTTCCCGTGAACTCAGAATCTTGAAATTTGGTACGAAGCAACGTCTTATAGCATAGATAAAGGAATAATTACGAAAACCATAAATTTTTAGTTACATCAAGATACTCCCGTTTATGCCGCAAATTTTCGACACTCGCAAGGGAATCAAAACCTACAGGGTACTTCCCGTGAACTCAGAATCTTGAAATTTGGTACGAAGCAACGTCTTATAGCATAGATAAAGGAATAATTACGAAAACCATAAATTTTTAGTTACATCACATAATATATTTTTTTTACGGAACCCTCGGTGCGCGAGTCCGACTCGCACTTGGCCGGTTTTTAAGTTCCTTCGTCATTCCCTTGATTTGTATATTTCCTAAATCGTGAAATAAGATAGATGTTAAGTACAATACCTGAGCTCAACACTACAATTTGATTTGCATAAGCGTATGAGTGTCCACACGACAATGATCAATGTAGTACGTCGGTAATAGATGTTTACAATATTGTAAATCAAAATTTACGCAACGCAGTGTGTAAAACCGCTCAGATGTGGAGAAATTGAGATACAACGATACTTTTGTGCGGAAAACTGGATTCCACTCTCTGGAAGTTAATCGGTGTAGCCCGGTGTAGCAGACATCTGATTGTAGTTTTTGGCACATTGTCAAGTGGAGTATTTCATGCAAGTATTGTTTGTACAGTTTTAGCAAACTACCTAGATACCAGTGCAGCGCTTACGTTACGTAATAGATAAACGAGAACTCCGCTAAACCCTGGAGAAAAACTCATTTCAAACAACATCCATCGCCACAAAAAACATAACATTACACAAAACCTTCTAATGTCTGTCCTTTACTTGGACAATTCTGAAATGTAGCCAAGTTCTTGACAAAATAAACGTTCTCTTTATATCGCCAACTTTGGTCTGTCGAATTTTAGTACTTGGCCCAAACTGCGCACCCAACGTCTTCAGCAACCTTTGAAACTAGTAAGCTTTTCTCAAGCAGGTGTTTGACATTGTGTGTAGGTGAAGAAGAGCCGCACGCGCACGGAACAGCCGTGGTACGAGCGCCTGTCCACGAAGACGCCGGTGGACAATAAAAAGTTTGATGCCCATTTACAGGTACTCGCCTGGTGTGAGGTGCTGGCAGTATCACTAACCCGGCGCAGAGTGGGAACATCGCACTAACACGGTGTGGTCGCAACACAAGCAACACTCGCAACTACCTGCTCATGGCCCCAATATTATTGTAGAGAACAAAAAGTTCCAACAGTTTTTATCGAAGAATTTGGCGATTGTGCAATCCAATACTGATTACTGTCGTGGTACACTGAATTCAGTTTCAGTTGATTCTTTGTGTATGATTGGATATCATTCCAAAATAGGGCACCTAGAAAAAAGTACATCATCACTGGGCTGAGCTGAGACATCATGGCATTCCGAACTACAAAAGTAGATTCGTTTAACTAATCGTAGATTACCGGCATTTTGGATGGAAATCTAATCTAGACTAGTTAATTAACATAATTATAAGATGGCTAAGTATACTTAATGTTATTAGAAGTAGACACAAGTTGTTAACAAGTCGGTGGTGGTCCTGGTTGGTATCGATGCTTATTCATTAGTTGAAGGAAACATGCCACAAATCAATACGTCGGCGCTTTCATATAACACGCGGTAGGAAGTGTACCACTAAGGTATGGTATTCGGCAGTTATTGCTCAAAACTCACTAATGCAACCAGCGCCATCCAGTGTGGGCTGCGGGCTGCGGCACTCACACTATTTATTCACCCTGTGTGGTTTTTGGAAATAGTAATTTCAAACCTTTTGGGGATCCTCTGCTAAATCGACTAAAAAGAAATCCGAAAACTCTTGCGAAAGATGACAATGACAATGATCTACTTTTGCTGTAAAAAGGAGGCACAATGCTCTTCAGAGGATATTGAGCTGATGATGCGATGACAAGAGATACATGAAGTGTCTTAGTCTCGGGGGTTGGACAAATGTGACGATTTATTACATGTCTTGAAACTACGGAGCGATAAACTGACGTCTAGACACGCATCATTTACTTTAATAACTTCATCGTAAAGTAAATCGGTCTCTACAAGTTTTCCCCGACGTCCTCTGGTCGATACCATTCGCCTGGGGCCTGGGACTGTTGTAATTGTAACTGTATTTTTCTTAGATATATTTGAGCGTCGTCACCTTTGTTCGGGTGCTCCTTTGTATCAGATCTTTGAATTGGAAATCGTTCAACATTTTCTTGTTTGCCAACAAAAAGAGTACCAGCTAATGCGGATGAAACTGTTATTGTTATTCAAGTGGGCTTTTTATCTAACAAGCTACGCGTAACATTTTGCTCCCTATCTTGTACGTAAAGGTTATTTACCTGCGCTTTGGAGATGGTTTAATGACACGGAGTATGGAACAAATGAAGTGATCGGGATGTTTGTCCTTCATTCGTCACATACTTTGTGATGTCATTCGTGAAGACTGTTTGTATAACATAAGTTGTTGTGCAGGTGGTGAAAGTATGGCCGGAGCGCGGCGCCGTGCAGGTGCTGAACCCAAAAGGCCAGGACAAGATGTTCACGTACGACGCCGCATACGACGACAGCGCAGACACGCAGACCATGTACGACGAGATGGTGAGTACATCACATTTACTAATCTTTAAAATCCTTTTGATGGCATAATATTCACTTCAAGGTTCTTTATTTCGTAGTGTTCCGGTCCAAAAGGCTATGCTAAGAGGATGGGGAGTAGCGTAGCGTAGCAGTCCTCCCTGTCTCGAAACTTCGAAAGTTTATTGACTGATGTGATAGCGGTCACCTGTCTTTAGTGTCGAGGTACTTAATCAACGCTATTCGGACTCTTATGTGTTTGAGAATCGATCGTCGCCATATTGATTTTTAAATGACAGAATATGGTAATGACCTGAACAGAGTAACTAGGTAGGATAATTATGTTCGTTCATTATATCGATCTTAACTATTTGTATAGGTAAGGATAGTTCTCAAAGGCAAAAGCAAGTGTCTTTCATTCTGTGAAATGATCGGCCGATTATTGTATAGGTATTGATATCAATCTACATGAAACGAAATTGATAAAAATATAAAATTACGTTCTGAGGAAATATGCAAAATACGCAATATATCATGCACAGTCTATAAAAGCAGATATTCTCTATGATGATTGATAAGTGATAACAAAGGCTCTTTGCTCAACAGTTCCTTTGCTTATTTATTTCGACCACAAGTGAAATAAATCAGAAGGCCCACTCTATTCAATCACTTAAGTAAGCTTACCTACATTAGCTAATCCAATTGTAACAATCTGGAGCTTTGTGTGTATGAAAGTAGCCTACTAACAACCCACTAAAATAAGAGTTGCCCGGCCCTGTCCGAAATATTTATCATAGGGGATGTGATATAATACGCTTATATTACGGATGGGAAACGTTAATTATTGCCTGCGTGGAGTGCGAAGATAGAGCGCATGAAAAGGACCACTTACCCTGTTGTTACAGCCCAAATGGCGGGTATTGAAGTTGAGGATTCAATTATGGAATAGATCGAGACAAGATCGTAGAATATGGTATTTGGTCGCCGTAAGGCCGTAACAAAGCGCTGACCGCTCAATACTGCCCCACATCAGCCGTCAAGGTGAGGGTCACGACTCACGCCTTTACGAACAAATACGGGTATTTGGATAAGCACGCGATTTAACTAAACCTTTCTGGTTAATATTAACAATGGACTATCGTATTTTCCAAATTTTTTACACGCTATGTTGTAGGTATAATTATACGTACGCAAGGCGACCAATCAAGCTATACACAACCAGTTTATAGCCTTGTTATAGGTACTGGAAATGTATAGCATATTTACGTATATATAATAGCGTGCAGTTAAAGTTCCTAAGTTCAGTTTAGTCAGTTCTGATATTGCAATATCTTCGTAAGTACATAATATTAAATACTTTATAGCGATTGGAAAGAATATACCATCCATTAATAACTTTGTGTGCGTCTAATACGATCACTCTGTAATTTAGTTCATTTATTTTCGTCTCGTATGTTTATGAAGTTTCGTGAAGTATCATCATCATCACTTGCAATATTATTTTAATTTATGATAGCTTCAGCATCTGCCTCAGAAAAAAATTGGTTCGTTCATTCCTTGTCTCTTGAATAATGTAGATTTATCGTGCAGGCGTATAAGTAGCACCTAAGAAATGTTTTTACATTTGTTAGGATTAGGTACTATGTACTTACTTTTATTACCTTTTGGTAATTAATACTAATTTTACTGCGCTGCATCTAAAATCTGCAACGAAAGACACTAGTTTTAGTACAGAATGTTTTATCTAGTGTTCACGTAGGAAGTGTGTCAGTTTCAGCGAAGCGTTGTATAATATATCGTAAACGTGTAAATATCAGGAGAAATCTGTGTGTACGAGTGTGTCCGCGGGCTTCGCATTCCCCCGCGCTGTGCGCACGCCGCGCCACCGGCTGCTGCTCGAGCATTGTTGCCAAAAATATTACTCCGACTCACTTACACCGCACAGAGCAGAGAAGGACAGAAGCTTCATCTCATACAACACCTAATTTGGTTCAAAATCCACACAAAAATCATTAAGAAACAGCTGATACAGAAGCTTCTCAAAATGCTTCACAGTAAGCAAGTTTGCGAGATTTTCGTTTCATGCGGCGTCTACATGTCTGCCAGATATTCTGATGCAAAACAGTATAGCTATGATGTTGGACTTCTGTACTGAATATTTTGTGTGCTTTGTGCTCAATGTGACACTATGTTTTAGAAATGTTCAGCACACTAGGAACATTCCTGGGAATGTACTCTGCATTACTCGAAAATATTGACTGATCAAGTGAAATATTGATCCGTGACACGTCTTGTTCTATAATTATGTATTTAATCGATAATTGCATGACAATGACAGTGATTAAGGTGTCGCCAGTCGCTTCTTTACGGCGTTATTATTGAAATAGATTCTACAGCTTCTTGAATTCGGGACCAATAACACTATAGATGAACTGACAATAAAGAGAATCGCCAATATTGCAAATACTGCAAATATTTGAATAAAACTCCTCAAGTCAAAGGGGAAAATATGCAAGTCCATGATTAGGCCTGTCGTACTTTATGGATCAGCATGCTGAGTTGTGACAAAGATGGATGAAAAACGATTGCATATAGCGGAAAACGAGAATGTTGAGATGGATGTGCGGCGGGCCAAAAATGGATTAAGTAAGAAATTAGTTTAAAAGAGGTTTGAAAATGGAGCCTGTTGAAAGGACATCGTCTATCGTGGTATGGACATGTAATGAGACTAAAAAAAATATGGATATTAATGTTGATGGATGGAGAGATTGGAGAGGGAGAAGAGGGCCGAAGAACATATGGATTATGGACGCATGGTGTGAGGAATGAAATGAAAGAGAAAGGTGTATATGACGCCGTGACGTCTGAAAGGGGAGAATGGAAGTTGAAAACGTGTTGCGCAGATCCCGAATAGAATGGGATAGGGACAGGAAGGTGATGATGACTGCTAATATTTGAAAGAACTATGCTGTGAGTAATCTATACCACATTAGTAATTCACAATTGGATTTGCAGAAGAAAGGTCCTAGACAAAGAGTAATTTGAGGCTGTTCGACAATGCTTATCATATAATAGCGTGCGGCGGGCGGTGGCTTGAGCCCAAATTGAGCAGTACTGTACTGACAATGGTGGCACGCGACAACGAACTGCCCGCGCGTGGGAGCCGAACAGCGAGGAGCTTCACCTCGCCGGACATTAGTACTTGTCACACTGGGACTCGCGCACGAAACAGATACCTGAAATTATATGAATCATGATTTTCAACAATGACAATCCACAATTAAAAACGGTTTACCAGAATGTCTAAAGAATCCTACATCAAAAAGCGTTTACAAACAAGGCTGCGCATTGTGATAAAAATTAAATAAACGTTGCAAGCAGGCGGGAACGAATGCCAACTTTTGTTTTATACCTTAGGCGGGTTTACCTTTATAATAACTTTTTTACAGTAGGCCTCAATATAACGCACTCAAAACATTGTGCTGTTGGAAAAGTAGGGTTGATAAGGTATTTAAAGTAAAGTTCTACTTATAACATTCAAAACTTGTGTGAAAAAGTTTAATCTTACCCCACCCCAATATATCCGTGTCTAGAACAAAACAAATATTACGTGCGAAACTATAACATCTACTACCACTAAAAAAAATCCGTCGAAGGGATTCGCAGAAAAAAAAATGGAACTACACAAAATGGCACCATTAATGCACCTTGGCCATCAGTGAATTGAATACGTCCCGGTGACACGTCCGCTACAGGGCTCCGCAGTGATCGCTCGTCGCGAGGTTATTAATGTTGTCCAGCTGATCGCTTGGCAGTGCCCGCCGCCGCTCTTGAGCTTGACTTTGAATATTTTACGACCCTGTTCACGATACTATACGTAGATCTATGTAGACTAGCGCTAACAACGTTTAATTCTCTTCCGGCCACTGTTAGTGACTGCTTGCTAATTGTCGCGGATCTTTTTCGCCTGGTTCGCATATTCCGAGGTTCTGATTCAGCGATGCAATACTAATATCTACAAATGTATCGGTACATAATCTCAATGTCAATTATCATGTAGTAGAGTATGGTTCGAGTGCTCGAACGCGGAAGGTAGCATCTTACGCTATGCATCCTACGCGAGCTTGTCGTCCGTTCCACTTTCAATGCGTCGCCTTGGCGTGATCGAAGGTCTCCAATGTTGGATGTTTTCTTCAAATTGCTGTGATTCAAGCGCAGTGTAGGTGTCTGCGTACAACGCCAACCTCGGCGCGTCAATACGAGTACGGGCGTTTGTTTTGTGTTAGCGATTAATACTCTATTGTAGTAGCACTTTATTAGGAAATAACAGATAGAGCGCGTGCAAATGCGATGACTCCTCAAGCTTCTCTAAGAACAATCACATGTATTATAAACTGTCATGTCAAAATGAATAGCACAATTTGCGAGACATTTATTTTCCGCATTGTCTTTATGTTCTTGCCATAGTTCAGTGCAGTTTACTAACATGACTTCATATTTTGCATTATGAATGCATTCACGTCGCCATTTAAACGTTTTTATGGCAAACTACTTGCTTTCAACTATGTTATTGCAGTTTGTAATACAATGTGTATCCCTGACATCATGTATACAACCGTGCTCGTTAACCCTCTATTGCATACAAAGCCAATTTTGGCTGCTCAACTTTAGTAATTTATTTCTACCCTAATTTTAAACAAAATTAAAAAATGTCAATGTAGGTAGTAATATTAAGGAATTCAAACTGAACCGAAACGTAATTTTTATTATCTATGGCCAACGTCATGTGTCATTATAACCTCACTTTTCTCCGGTGCGTACGCGACGTCGTTCTTAGTGAAATTTATTGCAGCTTTGTTGGTGGAAATTAAATAGAAAAGGTAAGAAAATTGATGTTAAAAAATGTAAATAATGTTCTGCAAAACCTCTGTTTTTGACCCCTATTACAGTTTATTCAAAATATTTGCTCCTTATACTTCATTTTCAATATTTTCTACAGGAGCCAATTTTGGCTTCGCATGCATTTACGATGAAGTTGTTTGCGCCTAAAATGGCTTCGCATGCATTCAGAGTTTTTTTTTTTATCTTTCCAGAATGCTTCCTTCACGCTTTTATGGCACTGCTAACCCTATTCCTGGTGATGGCTCTCTTAGTAACGATGATTCACTATCTGATTCCGATGACGATGTCCCGCTTTCCCGCTTGCGCAATCAAAAACGTAAAAAACCTATAATTATTCTAACATCCGATTCCGATACTTCCGGTGACGAAATAGTTGATCCTAGACCTAAAAATTTGAAACAGAAGCGAGCAGTTAAGGAAAAAATTATCTGGACTGAAGGAAAAATGCCAGCGTATGATGAAAATAATTTCAATTTTAGTGGTAGCCTGGAATTGCCAGAGTTTACTCAAGAATTAGAATCACCTGCCGAATTTTTCCAATTTTTTTTCACAAAAGATTTGATAACATTTATTACGGAACAGTCAAATCTGAAATCTACTCAGGTCTATGTTAACAAGCCAGCAAATATCACAACTACTGAGATTGAGCAATTTATAGGTATTGTCATCTTCACCTCATTAGTTCACCTGTGTTCAGTTGTGCATAGGAAGCCAAAAATGGCAGTCTCATACACAGACGTTATTGCATGGGAAGCCAATTTTGGCTTCTGTTTTTTTTTTCTAAAATAAGATACTTATATTTTTTTTCACTTTATATTTTGTCTTACAAGCCCTATTAAAACACAATAAAACATAAAAATATTTTTTTTCTTTTTAATTTAATAATTCATGCAATAGAGGGTTAAGATACAACTTCTGATAGAGCACGCTCTTAGTTAGTTTTATACGGTTAATGCTACATTCATTGTTGATTATTTACGCTACGTGATACTAATTGTTCCATGAAAATAGATATTCTTGAGCGAGCCTTTTGTTCGGCAAATAATTGATTGTCCGCGCGTGCGGCCGACACTTGTACGAATAATGTTGTGTACTCACTACAACTTCAAGAATAGAAAGTGCAGAAGGCTCAATCAACACAAAGCGCGAAGTGTCCCCACAATCTCACCCACCTAACGAGGATACATCTAAAGAAACAAAACTAAAAAGTATCAAGTTTTGTTTGTATTCCGTTAGCACGTGCGCTCATTTCGTACGATTATCGTATTAAGAGCATAGACGGGCTGCGCGGGAATGTATGGAAACCTTGACCGATCGACGTTTCGTATTCTCCTTTTTTCTCCTCGAAACCTAAGCCAATTAAATTATATTTGGTATCAAAATTTAAAGGAAGAATAGATCTATGCCCCTATTACTTGTTTTTATTTGGTTTTGGTTTCAATTTTCTTTGGTAGTCATCTGATTACGAAGGTAAAAACCGTTTTTTCCTTCGTAATCAGATGACTACCAAAGAAAATTGAAAAGTTTTTAAAATAAAAACAAGTAATAGGGGCATAGATCTATTCTTCCTTTAAATTTTGATACCAAATATAATTTAATTGGCTTAGGTTTCGAGGAGAAAAAAGGAGAATACGAAACGTCGATCGGTCAAGGTTTCCATACATTCCCGCGCAGCCCGTCTATGCTCTTAAATCGGTTGATCCTTCTGTAGTGTGTATACGCTATGGCACGCGCGCGCAACAAGGTTAGCAGTATGTGCTCAAAGCTTACGGTGACGTAACGCTTCATAACATCGCGCATCGTCGGATCGACGTTTTTCAGTACGGTGATGTGTTTGCAGTTATCGACGTCCATAAACTTATATTTACTTATCTCAATAAAATCATGCGCCTGATACGGACGTTGGCGCTATAACTAATGCAATCGATTACTGATTACTGAACATTATTCATTCATCATGCGCTTTGTGTATGTTTATTTATAATAATACTATTAAATAATATTAAGCATGAAGTACATATTTTAGTTTTTTTTACAAAAAAATCTCATATTGAAAGTGCTAATTTGCACAGACCAAAAACCACTGTTTGTTGGTATAGCCGTTGTACTTTGTTAAAAAAACACAACTGAGCACACATTTATAGGACTTTCCCTAAACGAATAAAAAATAGTTTTATTACATTCTGAATTAGTATTAAATATACCTAAGTTCTGCGTTTGGGTCATTTTCAAAGAGACATTGTATGAGTGGGTATTCGTTGGCGGACTGTGTCACTGTGCGTGCGACACACATAATAATATCTACAAAAGTACAAACTTCTACCCCTCCCTATTCCCCCGGGAATGAATCCCTCCGACAAAACTTTCCCTACTGTTGAACTATTTCTCAGTAAATCCCCCCGAACATCTATAAGAAGCACGACTGTTGAAACTTACAGTTTATGATAAGGTTCAAAGTTTTCTGGCAACGAATATTTAAGTAGGTGACGCGTATATTTGAAATTAAAGGCCAGTGCTTGGTTGTATGTTGATGAACATTTGATTCGCGACTGTAAGACGTATTTAGTTACAGAATTATAATCATCAAAATCATCAATACAACCCTCCAAGTTCATATAGATCGAGGAATAACTTTGACCTTGAAAAAATAGTTTCTCGATCTATATGAACTTGGAGGGTTGTGTTGGTGATTTTGATGATTATAATTCTGTAACTAAATACGTCTTACAGTCGCGAATCAAATGTTCATCAACATGCAACCAAGCACTGGCCTGCAAATTGCAAAAAACGTAAGAAAATTTGAATTTCGCGGGCAGGGTGTGAGCTTCCCCCTTAAAGAAATTGGCAATAATAATTTTATGACAGTGCAGTACTTTGTTTTTATGTACGCACGACCTCGCCCCCCGCCCTGCCGCGCGAGCGATATAATGCCTAAATTTTGACTGTTTTTTGCTTCTTGGAGAAAAACTATAAAGAAATTATACAATATGTTTTCAACATTTACTTCAAAATAAAAAGTTCTATCTATTGATATAACTTTTATATAAATTCATGATGAAATGTCTTAGCAGTACATGTTTGAAATTGTGATTTAGAGTCATGTTTGATAAAAAAAAAGTATCGAGCCGATCATTCTAAATCGCGTTTCTATCTTTACGATTTACTAGAGAGTAGGTATGTTCAATTTTTATGTAATGATTTTTATTTATTAAAAAACTCGTATTTAGTTCGATTTTTATAGGTTCAAAAATCTTAAAATTACTGCAACCCGGCCTTAGTGCCAATCTCAGCCTATGGGTGTTACAGTCGTGGGTAGCTCCAACTGAAGGTCAATTCTACGTCTTGGCCACGTCAAACCATTTGCTGGCATATACTGAAGTAACGTCTTAGAAACACTTGCAGTAAACTCTGAAGCCAGATGTCACCAATAGTGTGTGAAAAGAGATCCATCCTTCCTGTTACTGCATTCCTGCGTTATCCCATCAGCTGGGCAAAAGCCTCTCCCTACGACTTACAGTTCTTTCAATTTAGGGCCTAAAATGAACAACTGGTCTTTGGTTTTATTCAGCTCATGCCGCCGTCTTCTACGACCTCTGTTACAACGTCTCCTAATTGGGACAGGGCACTATTTAGTGGCTCTTTGGGCAAACCGATACGTGGGACCTATCCTGCTCAGATCCACTTCTGCTTAGAGGCAGCCTTAGTGATGTGTAAACTTGTAATATTTGTGTCAGGTGCGGCCGCTGGTGGCGTCGGTCCTGGACGGGTTCAACGGCTGCGTGTTCGCGTACGGTCAGACTGGCACCGGCAAGACGCACACTATGGAGGGCACGGCCGACCACGAGGGCATCATCCCGCGCGCCTTCCGCCACATCTGGGCGCACATCGAGAACAGCGCCTCGCCCGACGTCACGCACCTCGTGTCCTGCTCCTACATCGAGCTCTACCTCGAGGACGTGCGGGACCTGCTCTCCAAAGACTGCAAGAAACTCACCATTAGGGGACAGGTACTGTGGAATATTCACTTACTCTTATTTACACAGCGAGGAGCTCTTATAGCCAGAAATGTCGCAGCACCTATGTAGCAAAGTATTTGCGCATAATTATCACTCCTAACCTAACCTCTGGGAGGTCCAAGGACCTGGGTGCTTACTCTGGAATATAATTCCGTTAAATCGACATTGGTCAAACGTCAGTTGGTTGAGTTAAACGTCAGGGATTGGCTAGACTCAGTGAGTCCAGCCAATTGCTGACGTTTGACTGACAATTCCAATGTCGATCTATCGGAATTATATTCGAGAGTAAGCACACAGGTGTGATGTTATCTTATATTATCACACTTGTCACGCAAAGTAAACTCTTAACTTTGAGAACCTGGTTACTGAGCAATTATCGAACACTTGACACGTTCTTGTGTTGATCAATAGTTTTTTTTTACTCACTTTTGTTTGAAGTAAAGCAAATATTAGTATATGCAAAACGGCAGGTGCGTGGTTGACCGCGCTGTGCGCTGTGCGCTGTTACCACGTTATGTCCACCATCATCTGTGCCACGGTCATGTTTAATTACTTGTTTTACAAACATGTGCTTTGTTGTGTTTGTCATCGCATCATTATTCGGATTTCCATTATGTATGTTCAACAATGGTCATATTTTGTACTAAATAGGTTTCATGTGAATTTTGGAATACCACCATTATAATAATTGGTCAGTATTTAGCTACAATTGTGATAATTATCGTACGGAAATTCATTTATTCATTCGTTAGGTTTATCAATTTCCTTCTGTGTTATTATTGCCGTGTCGAATCGTATTGAATGCTTAATGCAGTTTTTGTTTTGTACGGGTTTAAGAGCGCTATTACAAACTCGAGTAACTTCGAAACGAGCGGCGACTGACGGTTCTTGCGCCTGTGTGCGTGATGTACGCTTCTTCATACACACACGTGCAGAGGCAGAGGTGCGTAACACGTTTCACTGCGGTTTACTTAGAATTGAATTGGGAAAAAATACAAGTTATGGAATGTTTTATTTTATGTGTGTGATAATGAACAAATATAAGTAACATAGAAATTTTTTAGTTTTTTTATTTATTTATTTATCATGGGTGTCGTTTTTATGGTTTTTGGGGTCGCTGATTACGAAAATGAGGTCAAAATGAAAATCCAAGATGGCGCCGACGAGAATTTTTGGTTCTTCCGTCATGGGTATCGTTTTCATGGTTTTTGGGGTCGCTGATTACGAAAATGAGGTCAAAATGAAAATCCAAGATGGCGCCGACGAAAATTTTTGATTTTTCCGTCATGGGTGTCGCTTTCATGGTTTTTGGGGTCGCTGATTACGAAAATGAGATCAAAATAAAAATCAAAGATGGCGCCGACGAAAATTTTTGGCTTTTCCGTCATGGGTGTCGTTTTCATGGTTTTTGGGGTCGCTGATTACGAAAATGAGATCAAAATGAAAATCCAAGATGGCGCCGACGAAAATTTTTGGTTTTTCCGTCATGGGTGTCGTTTTCATGGCTTTTGGGGTCGCTGATTACGAAAATAAGGTCAAAATGAAAATCCAAGATGGCGCCGACGAAAATTTTTAGTTTTTCCGTCATGGGTGTCGCTTTCATGGTTTTTGGGGTAGCTAATTACGAAAATGAGGTCAAAATAAAAATCAAAGATGGCGCCGACAAAAATTTTTGTTTTTTCCGTCATGGGTATCGTTTTCATGGTTTTTGGGGTAGCTGATTACGAAAATGAAGTCAAAATGAAAATCCAAGATGGCGCCGACAAAAATTTTTGTTTTTTCCGTCATGGGTATCGTTTTCATGGTTTTTGGGGTCGCTGATTACGAAAATGAGGTCAGTGGGTCGTCATAGGGGCGGATTTTTAGGAGTTGGAGTATACGCTTAGGGGCACTAGTAGCAGCAAAGAAAACACAAAAAAAAAATTTGTTCAAAAAAAATTTCGGGACTTGGTAAATTTTTCTGTTTTTTTTTTTTTTTTTCAAAAATGCCTCATTTTATTTTTGTTTCGTGTTGACCTTGACCATAGAAATTATTTAGGTTTTGAGAACCATGGTCCTACGACGCACCGTTTCAGAGTTTCGGTCCTACGAATTTTACTTCGTTTCATCTAGAATGCTCTATATTTCCAAAATGGTAGCTCGGATGAAAACCTTTTCTGGAAAAGAATTGTTGTTCTAGTCGACAACTATGAGATGATATAAAAAAACCGCGACAAAGTGAGAGAAAAAGAAAAATTTAAATTTTTTTGAAGTGTCGGTCGATCTTTCACCTTGTGTATCCTTAGGGGCACAGAATTTAGTAAAATTTTCAGAAGTTTTTTTTGTTTTTTCAGGATTTCGGCTATTTTTCTTATTAACCTGGTCCATAGAAACCATTTAAGCTCCGAGACACATTATGGTCCTACGACGCACCGTTTCCGAGTTATGGTCCTACGAATTTTCCGTCGGTGCGTCGTAGGACCATGTGTCTCGTGTGTCAAGGTGAAAAATCGACCGACAGAAAAATTTTGCAAATATTTCTTTTCTCTCTCTTTGTCGCGGTTTTTTTACACCATCTCATAGTTTTTGACTAGAGCAACAATTCTTTTCCAGAAAAGGTTTTCATCCGAGCTACCATTTTGGAAATATAGAGCGTTCTAGATAAAACAAAGTAAAATTCGTAGGACCATAACTCGGAAACGGTGCGTCGTAGGACCATGTGTCTCGGAATTTAAATGGTTTCAATGGACCAGGTTAACAAGATGCTGCAATAAAAATAGCCAAAATCTTGAAAAAAAAAACTTCTGAAAATTTTACTGTGCCCCGAAAAATTTTGCAAAAATTTCTTTTCTCCCTCTTTGTCGCGGTTTTTTTACACCATCTCATAGTTTTTAACTAGAGCAACAATTCTTTTCCAAAAAAGGTTTTCATCCGAGCTACCATTTTGGAAATATAGAGCATTCTAGATGAAACGAAGTAAAATTCGTAAGACCATAACTCGGAAACGGTGCGTCGTAGGACCATGTGTCTCGGAACTAAAATGGTTTCAATGGACCAGGTTAACAAGATGCTGCAATAAAAATAGCCAAAATCTTGAAAAAAAAAACTTTTGAAAATTTTACTGTTCTGTGCCCCGAAAAATTTTGCAAATATTTCTTTTCTCTCTCTTTGTCGCGGTTTTTTTACACCATCTCATAGTTTTTAACTAGAGCAACAATTCTTTTCCATAAAAGGTTTTCATCCGAGCTACCATTTTGGAAATATAGAGCATTCTAGATGAAACGAAGTAAAATTCGTAGGACCGAAACTCTGAAACGGTGCGTCGTAGGACCATGGTTCTCAAAACCTAAATAATTTCTATGGTCAAGGTCAACACGAAACAAAAAAAAAATGAGGCATTTTTGAAAAAAAAAAAAAAAACAGAAAAATTTACCAAGTCCCGAAATTTTTTTTGAACAAATTTTTTTTTTGTGTTTTCTTTGCTGCTCATAGTGCCCCTAAGCGTATACTCCAACTCCTAAAAATCCGCCCCTATGACGACCCACTGACCTCATTTTGACCTCATTTTCGTAATCAGCGACCCCAAAAACCATGAAAACGATACCCATGACGGAAAAAACAAAATTTTTTGTCGGCGCCATCTTGGATTTTCATTTTGACTTCATTTTCGTAATCAGCTACCCCAAAAACCATGAAAACGATACCCATGACGGAAAAAACAAAAATTTTTGTCGGCGCCATCTTTGATTTTTATTTTGACCTCATTTTCGTAATCAGCGACCCCAAAAACCATGAAAACGACACCCATGACTGAAACACCAAAAATTTTCCTAGCCACCATCTTGGATTTTAATTTTGAGCTCATTTTCGTAATCAGTGACCCCAAAAACCATGAAAACGACACCCATGACGGAAAAACCAAAAATTTTCATCGGCGCCATCTTGGATTTTTATTTTGACCTCATTTTCGTAATCAGCGACCCCAAAAACCATGAAAACGATACCCATGACGGAAAAAACAATAATTTTTGTCGGCGCCATCTTGGATTTTCATTTTGACTTCATTTTCGTAATCAGCTACCCCAAAAACCATGAAAACGATACCCATGACGGAAAAAACGAAAATTTTTGTCGGCGCCATCTTTGATTTTTATTTTGACCTTATTTTCGTAATCAGCGACCCCAAAAACCATGAAAACGACACCCATGACTGAAAAACAAAAATTTCCTAGCCGCCATCTTGGATTTTAATTTTGACCTCATTTTCGTAATCAGCGACCCCAAAAACCATGAAAACGATACCCATGACGGAAAAAACAAAAATTTTTGTCGGCGCCATCTTGGATTTTCATTTTGACTTCATTTTCGTAATCAGCTACCCCAAAAACCATGAAAACGATACCCATGACGGAAAAAACAAAAATTTTTGTCGGCGCCATCTTGGATTTTCATTTCGACCTCATTTTCGTAATCAGCGACCCCAAAAACCATGAAAACGACACCCATGACGAAAAATCCAAAAATTTTCGTTAGCGCCATCTTGGATTTTTATTTTGACCTCATTTTCGTAATCAGCGACCCCAAAAACCATGAAAACGACACCCATCACGGAATAACCAAAAATTTTCCTAGCCGCCATCTTGGATTTTCATTTTGACTTCATTTTCGTAATCAGCGACCCCAAAAACCATCAACACGACACCCATGACGGAAACACCTAAAATTTTCCCAGCCGCCTTCTTGGATTTGTTTTTTCTCGAAAGATTCATAAAAGTGAATATTTCAATGCAACATTCGAAAGATTCCCAATTATTTCTAAAATAAAGATTTCTATGATTTTTTATCGACCAGTAAAGTATCATTTACGAATAAACTTTATAGTAAGGTTGCGCAAAGCGTTCCTTTCCAACATAGAACATGACTACAATTTTATTTTATCATAATAAACAAGAATACTTACGTTTAAAAAAAACTGTTGACAACCTCTGGTCTACCTGTATTCGTATACGTAACCCACACTAAGGCGCGCAGGAGCGCGAGCGACATAGGTCCGTCCTCCACGAGCCCTCAGGCGTTACTGAGTGAGCATATGGCGGCCGTACATCTAGTAATAAGGCATTATTTTGGAAAATCGTAATAAAAAAATGAGACGGCGTAAAATTCCAAAAAAATATAATTAGGGAAGGTAAAGTGTTGTACTATAAGTATGTCTATTTTTTTTTTGTTAATATTATCTTTATCCTATGTTTAAACCATATTTAAAACGCATAAATTTTAGCTCAGTATTGCTTTTGAATATCCTTTTTTTTTGCTGCGATTCCATTTATATCTCAATTCTAATCAGGACAAAAACTTCAGGACTACATAACCAGTATTTTGACATTTTTTTCAGATTTTTCTGTGTTGCCAATTTGTCACAAGTAGCAGGGAAAAACCAGATGTTTTACGTTTGCTCGAAATTGGGTGTCGGAAAATTGCTATTTCTCGAAATATTAACATTCAAAACGAAATTCTAATCAGGACACAAACTAAAACAAAGTCAGATTTATAATTTTTCATTGAAATATTATGCCTTTATCTATAAATAAGACGTGTCCAGGACTTGTAAAAGTACGTATTTTCGGCAAATCGCCCAAAGTTTGTGACAGCGCTCTTAATGATTGCGTCGCGGTGCATTAGCACTGCTCATTGCCCGGTTGACACTCGCCGCTAACTGTCAAAGTGTGCGGTGGAGCGGTGGACCGGGTGGCGCGCGTCAAGCGGTCACCACTGACGCATTGTGACGCCACACACAGCCTTCAGACACGACAGTAGAACTAGAAGTATCACTCTACTCTATACAGCCACTAATAAGGCTTTATGACTCGAAATGGAGATAAGAATGTTGTCGAAGCGGAAGAGTTGTAAGACTATTGGTTTTCTTCCGTCCCGTCGGCTAGTTGCCAGTATCAATTAGGTACTGTAGCTAGCTGTATTCATGGCATCTCTTCATCACCTTCCGCACTTTTCTGTAGTGTGTTTAGTGTTTGTTCAACAAATACAATTGTAGAACCGTGACTGTATGATATAACTGGTAGGTACTTAGCCCCCCCCCCCCCCCCCCCCTCATCTCTCATATCCATACATAGAGGTACAACACATTCATGAATATGCACAATAAAGGCTTGTCCGGCTTGTCCAATGTTTTCAGTTTGTCCAAACTCTTCTGAACACCGGCACCGTAAAGTTTCATTCATTTGTCAGCTGTTGGAACAATACCTTATCGTTGGCTGGCAATCCACTTAATTAATTGACGTAGGTAAGCTTTTTAAAATCAATGATATCAGTAATTCCTGAATTGACCCCGCCGCGACTTAGTACAGCTGGGTGTCATCACTGTCATCGTGGCCGTTCCCACGTGTTCCTCAGCTCTCAGGGTCACGCTGTCAGTTGCTAATTTATCAGTTACCTACTACTTATTGATCAGTGTGCGATAACAGACACGCGCGTCACTGCTCCACTATGGCCGTACGCGGTACGGTTGCATGGTAGTAGCTTCCGTCTATTCTTCTAATGAATGAGCTTGCTTGCGTTGCACTTGGCTGCGAGCCAAACCGATCTCATTTTATTATGGAACTCAATACCGAATTACGTCATTGAAAGCTTTTCCTCTAAAAGTTTCAATTTGCCAAATGTTTTCATATAATGTAGAGTATGAGCTCATTGCTCGGAGTCGGCGCTCATGTTTTTTCCACAGGTTTTTAAATAACTCCTCGTGACAGACTGCGCATGCGCTAACGGCGACGACTTCAGCACAAGCTGTCCTTTTTACAAATTTTAACACTCGCTAAAGATTTTGGATTGTTGGCATCGATCACTAATTTAGTGATCGATGATTGTTTGTTGGCATGGCGATAATTTGATAAGCCTTCTCAAGCGATCCCTGTCGCAATTACCTATTGGCGGTGCCTTCACAACTCTTTTTTCAAAAGCTCCTTGAAAATAAAGAGTTCAGAATATGACTACATAGGCCCGAATACTAATGAACGCCGCACCTGTGCGTTCGTTTAGACATGAGACACGCGACTAACTAATCAGATGATCTAAGCGGGTCACGTCCATTTTCATGAGCGAGCGCGGGTCATCCTTGCTTGGCCATCGCCGCCGCCATTCCGCCAGTCTGCCAGACTGCTGCGGTTTATAGCGACGCAGCGGGTCAAGGGGACCATGCCGCCATGCGTACGTTTGCACGCATACAACAAATGACGACTTCTCCATAATAGGCAATAGCCCAACACAATTGATATAGTTTTAGGACAAGGACGGACCTGATACCTACAATTAGTTAAAAACAGTGAGGTGTTCAGCAGCGGAACAAAACAATGTAGAAATATGACTCAATACTACGCCAAGGAACTTGCGAATGTTACTCGTGCAAATATTGTGTTATTTCCTTTTTCTGAAGGAAATAAAATTTCCTATGTAGATAAAGATATTTATTAACTCAATTAAACTTGAAATTCTTTAGTCCACTGAGTTTTGATTTATATAAACTATACATATTTAATTTCATGAATCATACGACCGTGTTGCTCCTAGATCAATAAGTACTTACAATGATTATAGCTTACTGCTTAATAGTAAGGCAACGACAGACGACAAGGGTGTTTGTGGTATGGTGATTGGTGGTGTAGTCAATATCGCTAAGCATAATAACATGTGTCGCCGCCGCCGCCCGCACCGGTCGCCTGGCGACGTCCACTCAAACAATAGCACATGCGGTACATATGTACGGCACACGTCTACGTGAATATGCTAGCCTGGTACCTAATCCACGCGTGTGGCTAAAATGAAAGTACTACTTATGCCGCAAAAAAACACATATTTTGTAATAATACACTGAATTCAGTTTATTACATTACATTATGCATGACAATGATTATATTTTGAAACTGGCATGACCGCATGAGTCATGTATTATTATAGACAGGATTATCTACGAAGTATTGCATTGAAGTAATATGTTCTATTTAAGACGCAGTCAACGGGGGAACCGTAAAAACGACCTGTTTTTCGTCGCAGAGTTAGCCGTATTGCTACTTATTACAATTCCAAAAAAAATACAGTGTATAGTCAAATGTATAGGTAAAAGACTTATGCAAAAATATTTTCTAAAAGTAATCAACAACCTCGAAAAAAAAAATCACAAAATCACAAATAAATCACACGAAAAAAATTTTTCGTCTCGAAATGCTCAATATTTTGAGTGACAACTGTTATTTATTTTTTTACTATCAGAAAGGAAATTTAACCAACTAAAGACATATGTAAAAATATTTTAACATTACAGCGTTTTTTTTTTTTTAATAAATTAAATCTGCGAACTATCGTTCATTTTGGCAGTCACGAGCATCAAACGCGTCGCCATTTTCAACCTTATTTGTTTAGGCGATGAGTTAAACGCGCGCTCAAGGTCGCGGGCAGCTAATGTCGCCTTAAGTATGAAGTACGCGAAGCATTCGCAATAACTCACAACCTTGGCATGCGTCACTCGGATGCGTCCGAAAATGTCTGCTTTCTGCAGCGTATTGTGCAAACGATCACTTTACGTAATACCCCTTCATTTAATAATGTGTACCCAGATACCCACTTGTATGCAACATATTGTTCAGGCTAGCCATAAGCAGCTATTAGCTCAGCTCGGCCGTGTCCTAGCAGGCGCACTTAAGATCAAGGCCTCAATTAATTGCACATAAAAATAATTAGGTAAGTACATTACTACACGATACTCTAAAATAATCACGTTTTATTAGTTTCCTTAAAGCTTATATGCAACGCAAATATAGGGTGAATTGCAAAATTTTGGAACAGAGCAAGCAAAGTGACCAAATGAACCACGAGCTTGATTTAGGCGAAAACCATTACCATTGTACAACTAATCATTATCAAAATTGGCCTAATTAACTTATGAATTATTAGTAAAGTAGACTGTAGTGTAGACTAACTTATTTTACAAATTGAAATACTCTACCGAAACTATCATGTGAGACTGGTAATTGAAGAAGCGAGCACTTAGCTAATTACGATGGGGTAGCTCTTAATTATACAGCCGTTATTAAATACAATAGTGCTCATTAGCGTTTCGCTTTCCTTGCGCAGTGACCACTTGTCTGTATCTCGTTAGTGTTTACCTAGACTTGGCATTCACTCTTCGGTAGTCATGCTTTCCTGGTACTCACTCTAAATTCCGATCCTCAAGAACTACATTACTTCAATGTTTATTAGATAGATACATATCTTAAGCTAATACTTCTACGTCTGCTAGTACTTCTTCCTCTTCTTCTTTAATACTTCGACCACCTTCTTTACTCCTGTATCCTAGCACTTATTCAATGTCCGATGGAATCAATTCCAGTATCGTTTGTATTGTATCCTCATTTGTGTTGAGTCTGAAACCGGCTTTTGCAACATCCTGCGAGTTCTCCCAAGGACTAACAAAAGGTCGTTTCATTGTAAGGCCTTATTCCTTTTTGTATGCGACGCTGCTTCATAATTCAGTTCTGCATTTTATGATTTTTTTATGGGTCATTGTCAGTCACCACTTATTCAAACTCCTGCCTGGGTCCTGGGTATCGATCCTAAGAGCTCTTTAGTTGTATTACAATCCTTTAGTTTTCCTGCGCTTGACGTTTTCAAAGCAGCCTTCCGTTCCAGGAACTAAACGGGTTCTACATCCCCGAGATGACGTCGGTGGTGTGCAAGAGCGCGGCGGAGATGGTGCGCATTATGCGCGCGGGCAACCGCAATCGCGCGTCAGGCCGCACCGACATGAACGAGCACTCGTCGCGCTCACACGCCGTCTTCCTCGTCACCATAGAGACGGCGCACCGCAAGACCAACAGGATACGGTAAGCGAACATCTAATACACTAACATACAGCCAACGAAATGTTTAAACAAATCACTGCACGTGCAGAAATTACAAAAAAAATGCAGAAACACCGCAGCATCGATGGCAAAATGATGAAGAGATGATTTTGCTGTGTTATGGGCCAACCACACGCTCAAGCTTCCCCACACTTTTCGTTCACACTTCACAGTACATCGCGCGTATGGTTGGTACAACTGTATTACCATCACCAACCACTCGCGCGATGTACTGTGTGCACCGTGTAATCGCGCAGGCAAGACTGTAGTGAAGTGTGAGCGTGTGGTAGGCGCATTAGGCTGCGGTTCCACTGAGGCGGAGCGGAGACGAGCTGTGCCGCGAGTCACCAATCACATGGCTTGAAATCCACATCTCTTATCCATTCCAGCACTACAGCCCCGCTCCACTCCGCCTCAGTGGAACCGTAGCCTTAGGCCCGGTATCCACCAAATCGGAAAGCAGATGTGCCAAATTCCAATCACAGAAAGGGCGAAAGACCAGATGTAAGTGTCGATTGTCACGATTTTCGCACATCTCCTCTCGTCTCCGGTCCTCTCCGCTTTGTTGGATACCTGCCTTACCGTACTATACGTACCGCATGCATAATATGTGTTTTATGATAAAGCAATAAGAATAACAGGTCAGTAGAGTTGCAAACGAATATTGGTACTTACTTCTTTTTTTTTTTTAATAATTCCGGCTTGAAATAGATAAGGAAGTTCACG
Organism: Diarsia mendica; assembly: GCA_949316265.1. Taxonomy (NCBI): domain Eukaryota; kingdom Metazoa; phylum Arthropoda; class Insecta; order Lepidoptera; family Noctuidae; genus Diarsia; species Diarsia mendica. The sequence goes on along the minus strand of OX438889.1, from coordinate 27,028,660 downwards.
AACACCTCAAGACTCTGACCTGATGTTTCTAGAACCTGCCACAATGACATTCGTTATTTATTCAATGTAAATTGAAATGTTAGAAAAAGCATCAACACAAAAAGTTTCCATAGGCAGGTAAATTGAGCCAAACATAATTATGATCATCGTATTTATACAGACACTAACAAGTTCATCCATCAAAAAGGCAAACGGGTATCATTGATGTTAGAATCAATATGACGGGTAATAAAGTGAGTGCAAACAAGGCATGTGACTCAAATGGAGCACCAGCCGACGCGGACGACGTCAGTGCGCCCTTATTACCGTTCGAAATGGGTCACATTGTGACGTCACAAGTTCGCAACAAACACCAATAGAAGCTATCTGTCTGACGTAGACCCCTGGGGATATGCAAGTGTCTAATTAAACCAGTCGAATGGCTCCCGGCTGAATTGTGGGCGTTGAGACCAATACACGTCTATCATTGATCGACATCGTATTATGTATTGATATTGCTGAAGTGAACTGTCTATTGCAATTTAGTCAATGAATCAACTCAGCTTTTTGCAGTGCACTGAAGAACATAGCCCACTTTAATTGCCAAGTTGCGCTACAGCAATCGATTTCGTTAAGGTCGTTGGTCCTTCCTTTGGCTGAATTCTAGACCATCCAATTTCCGTAGAGCTGCCTGGCCAAATATACAATGAACCTGTCTAGACATCCTGTAACATTGACTACAGCCGCACTAATTAAGTGAAGTGTGAAGGATGAGCTGAACAAGTGTAGGTACAGTTTATGCCTAAATTGGTTTACTCATCCAATACGTGGAACATTGACCCGTCTTTGTCCCGAACTGGGCATCATTTAGACGAAAAACAAAAACGTTCAGTGAAATGAAAACGTCCATTTTGAAAGTGTCTGGGCGCTCAGCCAACCCTCCTAGGTATACAATATACTAAATCGATTTATTATATTATATAAAAATATAACAGAGATACTAGACTCTCTAATATTTTAAAATAATATTGTTGTCTGGATCAACCGTAGAATGCGCGGAATTTCCAATGAAGTAAAGCTCAAATTCGGGATATCGAAATAAAAAGGTAGGTACATTTTTCAGGCGTTTTATGAAACACCAAATTCCGAGAGAAAAGCTTCAGCTTATTGAAATACTCACCGCTTCTGGGAGCACTTATGAGGACGTTGCCTTGTTCGCAACCGTTGGGAATGCCGCGGCTTTGCGGGAGTTATTCGTGACGGAGTTGCTCCAGTTGGAGGCCACAAGGCTGGATCGTTCATCAAATTCATACCAATTTTGATTAGGTATACAAATTCTACTAATCATGTAGATTGTATTCGTCACCAAATTACCTCGCCTGGCAATGTGAGTGGGCTGGCCGAGTGAGGACCACTTTAGTGATGATGCGACTGCTCCCAACTATTACGTGTTCAACCTTCGTTTACTGAACACTTCTGGTCAGGACCAACTGATAAAACTCCTAATATAGCACAGTAATAAAGTGAAGTTTGACGTTTTAGTGTGTTGTAAATATGATTGATTATACGTGGGTGGATGATGACTGGAGTGACGATGAAGATCTTTACTTCAGGTGAGATCGTAATAACTTGAAATCTCCTCATTGTAGGTACATTTTGTATTGTGTTGTAACAATCAATCACAAATTCACAACCGGCCTACATTCTCACAGGCCTCCCTGAATGCATGAAGCGGAAATTATGCTAATTTTCCCTAATTTAAATTGATCGGAATACAAAACCATCCCTGTCATTCCCTGCATGCTGCTCCTTCAAATTCGTTCGTCACGAATCGAATCCGCGTAATGTTCAGCCGACTCGTAACTACGGAAGTAATGCATTCAGTTGTAACGCTAATATATTCACGACGGGGAAGTCACGACACGCCACGTGCGCTGTGGCAAACTTAATACTATAATAGTCAATCAAACTCTGCGCTCTGCTACCTCGCGCCTCGCGCGGACTGCAAGTGGAGCTCAGCGGATAGGGGCAGTAAATTCAGTATGGAATGGAGGATGACTTAAGAATTTTCACACCAAGATTACCTTCGGTGCGTAAACCTGAAATGCGCGTACGCGTGCCTTACATAACGTAACATCATTGTCTCCGCCGCACAATGAACACAATGTAACAATACAAGGCTGGTGCATTTCACAGAACAATTCATTCAACTTCAGAATACGGGGAGTAATGTAAACAAGATGACCTCTCAGAAATAGTTTCCATTTTCAGCTCCAGGTGATCTGAAAGTTTCCTTACAGTTTTCCATATTGGCGGCCATCCAAATGATACTACCCTAGTTCTAAGACATGAATCAATTTATTGGAATAATAACAACCTTGGGATTGTAGGTTTATCGTGTTAGCTGAATCTCTATGAGAGATTGCGGGAAAATTTTGCGTTTTGAAATGCGCCACTTCGCATTTCTTTTAACTTTTCAGGAGACGTTTACGGATGTGATGAGTTCCAGAAAAAACGAAAGGTTTATTTGATTGCTGGAAGTAAGAATATTGTAATAGGTACCTAATTAGGTAGTTAGAGTGAAACCGAAACGTGATGCATTGAGTAACGTCACAACGTGAGCACGTCAGTATAAACACGAGTGGTTGCTGAAACGCGCTGAAGCCCAGTCCGTACTAGCGCGGATTAACCCCGTTAGCGCCGCAACGTGCGCGCTGTACCAGGACACCAGGCAACGAAGGAGGCGGGCGTTGATAACTAGTTCATATCAATAAATCAATCTAGCTTGTTTAATCGTTCAGGGGTGAAGCCGACTTCGAATAGTTCTGATTGCCACACGATGTAGTTCGTCGACATTGTCAACGTCTACTTGACTATATTGTATTTAGTGCCTTGCTTACATTTTTACACACGCAATCGAAATAAGTACAACGCGAACGGTTGATTGATTTTTGATAATAGTCTGTCTCTCTGCCTACTTCTCCATTTGAGATAGATAATACAGGTTTACTGATAAGAAGGAATTAATTAACGATTTCTCAGTAAACGGTCTCTATCAATGTTATTGTTAATCCCAGTTATAATTCCTGTTGTTTATCGTACTGTTTGCGATAAATAGACTTAAGTGTTCAAGCACGTGTTTATAAATAGCTAACTAAACATAAAGATCAAGAATAACTATAGCATTTCTTTTGAAAACGCCGAATATTTTATTTGTAATTCTTCTTGTCCCTTCGGGTCGTGTTCTTCGTGATATTGGTGATATCGTGACAGCCAGCTGAGCATCTATTAAAGTTACCCTCTTTAATGGCTCTATAACAGCAGAACATTCACAAACAACAGTATTCGATCAATACCGGCTTATAATTGTCAATATTTCTGTGTGGTTGGTAATAAGCTGGGCATCCTAAACAGGGTTAAGCGGTACTTCAAGCCTGGACAGCTTTCAGTATTATATAAAGCTCAAGTCCGGTCTGGCATGGAGTATTGCTGTCACCTTTGGGATGGCTCAGCCAAATACCAGCTTGCCACACTTGACTCTGTAGAGCGCAGAGCCAGGAGGCTAATTGGTGACGAAAAGCTAGTTAACAAGCTACATAGCCTGGCCCACCGTCGCAAAGTCGCATGTCTGTCGGTCTTCTACAGGCTGTACTTCGGGGAGTGTGCGCAAGAGCTCCACGAGCTGATCCCACCATCTCCCTTCTTCCATCGGGAGACTAGACGTACTGCAGGGTACCACCGATACCTAGTCGACATTCCACACATTCGAACGAAGCGCTTTGCTGGGTCCTTTATTATGCGCACAGCCAAGGAGTGGAATTCCCTGCCTGCGTCGGTTTTTCCGAGTTCATATAACCCTAATCTGTTTAAGTCGCGAGTAAACAGGCTTCTACTGGGTAAGCTCGTTCCATCGTCGACATCATCTATGCCCTTAGGGCAAGATTGAAGTCAAGAGCAAGCCCATTTATAACAAAAAAAAAAAAAAAGGGTTACTCTAAGCGCGTCAGCGGCCGTGCGTCATGTGCTCTTTACTTATGAGCTCCTGGTAGCCACAGCGTCTCCATGAATGGAGATGTCGATGTGGACTGGCTGTAAATGACTAACTCTTTCATAAAGTGCACTGACTCACTGAACCCACTCCTAAACTGTGAAGATGATCTAATTTCAATTTATTTGTTCAACAATAAAACCTTTGTTGGATCAGATATTGTTTAGACTTTAGATCATAATTGATTGCCGGCAATAACTGAATGTTGTGGAGAAGAACTAAAACTTTCCTCGGTTGTTTCAGATTAGGAATCTAATCTAGCAGCTGTATCGATATTGGGTCAGAGCCCATTCGTCCCTTATGATTCGCACCCTGTGCCCACTCGTCCCCTGGAACTTTTGAGCGGCCCATTCGTCCCCTGAAGAATATTTATTTTTATTCATTCTTCTAATATTAGTACATATATGTGTATACTGCAGCTTGGTAGTCCTGGTACAGTCGCGCAGAAAAGGCTAAAATAAAAAATATAGTAATTCGGTAGATATCATGTTTATTTCAAATAAGATTAACACATACAAAATCACAATGTCCTAGAAACTAACAAAACACAACTCTTTTACAAAAATCTGCCTTTTTTTTTGGTGGGTGGAAAATCATCATGGGTTCTCTCCCTCTCTCGTTCCGCCACCTCCTTCGCTAGCATCACTGCTTCGCAGAAGGAGGCGACGGCGTCCCATTCCTCCTCGCCCTGGGACCTGGCTTGCACCAGTATATCACCAATCGTAGTGAGACAATTTTACATCGTAAGCCTATCGACAGGTTATATTATTATCATGACGGATTATCATTCATCATAGCTCTTTTTTTAATGATCTGTTATGATTTATTAAATTAATTCCGTTAATAAACTGTTCACAAGTGTACTATGTTAACCGTTTCTTATGTAAAATATAGCTAATTTTATCTCAGGGGACCAATAGGCACCTGAATAGGTGCCGAATCTTTAACTTATATTGTATATATATTAGAGGGGACGAATGGGTACCTTAAAAATAATATTTTTTATTAAAATATTAATTGGTCCCCTACCAGGAGACCAATGGGCACCTATATAGGGGCCGAATCTACAACTTTTATGCTGGGGGACGAATTTTAGGGGACGAATGGGCTCTGACCCTCGATATTGTGTGGACTGTGGAGTACCTAGCAACGAGTACCAACGAGTACCAATGATTTATCTTTATAGCCGATTGTTCAGTATTTTCCTTACAATATATTCACACTCCATTTCGCAAAAAATGTTATCGCACCGATAAGGCACTAGATAAGGTGCTGATTACATTTTAATAGTTTCTATCGTTCGAGTGATTCAAAGCGAGATTTTGATGTCCTTTCATAAGTTAATTTAATGTTGGCTTTTACTTATTCATTGCATTGTTTACAGACTAAAACTACAATGTTATTAGATGTGTACAACCCGCCGAAACTCTGTATAATAATTTCAATGTTAGAGTATTTTCGAGAAGTAATTGTTGCTGTGGTGGGGAAGAGTGAAGAGAGTTAGGGCGGCCACAATGTATGTAAGATCAGAAGGTTAAGGCCAGAATGGAAACCCCACATACCACCAGATCAGTGTTGGACCCTATGCTTGCACACAATCGTGGATGATAGGAAATGCTTGAGAGAGTGGAATACCCAGGTCTACCAGTCATTGTTCGTTATACGTTTGTTTTTGTTCGAGTAGATGTTCTGCCCGTGTCGTAAACAGTGCGGGGTAGCGTGAAGGCTGGTTGTGTTTCAGGGCGCTTCAGGCGGGTGCACGAGTGCCGTCACTCCGTCACGCTCACGTTACGATTTATAACCTTGCTCTGTTCGATACGCTGCACATTTGGGCCACGCTTTGTCGCCCAATCAAATGTTTTCGCTAATTATTATCATGAGCTGTACATTGCTGCGATTTCTCTTGCGTCCTGAGTGCCTGGTGCATTCAATATTCAAACACAACTTATTTCATGGTTATTCGTTTAATGCTTGGCTGGGCCAATAAAAAAAATGCTAATATCTACTTTAATTTATATTTTGATCACCTAAGATTGTGCTTACAATAATTAAATGATAATAATAATAATAATAATATTCCACAACTATCACACAACGCCATCTAGTCCCAAGCTAAGCAGAGCTTGTGTTATGGGTACTAGACAACTGATAAACATACTTATATATTTCTAAATACATACATATTATAGATAAATTACACCCAGACACAGAACAAATGATCGTGCTCATCACACAAACATTTGTCCTGGGTGGGAATCGAACCCACGACCTCGATACGGAAAACCTTCAAAAGCATTGAGTCTCACATCATAAAGATAGTATGTTATCACTAGTCAATAATACAAGAGTCTCAGTCCTCATTTGATCAGTTAAGTATCGCCTGTATATCAGATAGCGGCCAGTAATCGGCACACGATTATGTAATTAAAGAGCCGCTAACGAGCCAAGGACGGATTTCGTATGTTAGTACTAATTGCGGAGGTAATGCGATGTTATGTTCGTAATTACACTTATTAGTTCAACCGCTCAACGTATCTATAATATCTCCCGCGTCGACGTCGACGGCTATGTAGTCTCCTCTGAGCTTCCCTGCTATGGCCGAAATTTGGCCAGGATTATTATTGTGTCAGGGACATCTGATAAAATGAAATAAATTTTAGCGTCTTCTGGTCCAGTGTGCTTACTCTCGAATATAATTCCGATAGATCGACATTGGAATTGTCAGTCAAACGTCAGGCATTGGCTGGACTCACTGAGTCTAGCCAATCCCTGATGTTTAACTCAACCAACTGACGTTTGACCAATGTCGATCTATCGGAATTATATTCCAGAGTAAGCACCCAGGTCGTGTCTAGACTATTCATAGGCTGACAACTCTAGAGCCTTCCCACGGACCTTGGCGATAGACTAGTCACAATTTAACAGACAACTATACAAAAGAGAGCACTCGTATTATTTGTGATTGAGATGGCTTTCATAATAGAAATCAATCCATCTGTTACTATAGACACCGTGACTCTTGCAGCCGCCCACCAGTAGCCCTAGTTGGTCTATTGACAGCTGACAGCTACGCTAATAGCCACATTCTGCTAGTTATAAGCAGAACAAAAAACAACCTTGTTGGTCTACGTGATGTTGATGAATCATTACCTGGAAGGTCTTACACCAAGTTTATTACATACAAAACTATTTAAAATATCGTTATGTGTGTGCTTGTTTGTTTATTGTAAACATTGCTTATTAACTCATATCACTTTGATATTAGCAGTCATAAAGTTACACATTATTACAACACTTTCACATAAATACGTTTATTGTAATAGCTGTCACGATTGTGCTAAAAGTAACACAAATTACAACAATGTCGAGTTGATGCCTGACCGCGGTACAACCGTACAATACATACATAGAAACTCAACGAGCTCGTGTTTTTGTGGGCGACTGTAAACATGACATGGGCCTGTCATTTACATAGTTCTGTAATAGTGTACATAGACGAGCAAACATTGCGATGTTTCCTCAACAATCGAGTGCTAGGTGTTACGTAACGTGTAACGTATGGTTCTAGACAAGTTGTCGCTTATGAGTGGTCAATAGGTCAATTACTATCAGTACGTCGTATAGGAGGCTTGTAATCAAAGGTGGCGCGCGTTTCCACACTGACCTAGTAAAAGTGGAGATTGTATCGACAGCTTTCATCTCGCGCCAGCTGAAAGGTCGCTGAAAAATGTTTACTCACATAACACTGAAGTTTACGTAGAGACAGAGCCCTACGTACATCTCTTAGGATATTTCCTGCATAGGTACTTACTTACTGAAATATCATGTTGCGATTGCGACTCTGCTTTTAACTGCTACTGAAACTGCGCTTGAAAGAAAGATCAAACATAATGTGCTTTAGCACTTTTAGGGTTCCTAAAGGCATACGTTTTCTGTCTTGTTTCGTTGCTAGGCAACAGTTTTCCAAGCGAGTTAAATGTTTCCGCCGTCATATTAATAAATATTAATCTTTGAACTAACGCTTGCTGCTCGTCTTATCAGTTAATGACCTCGATACACTATTTATTATGATTCAGGTAGCGATTACACTGCTACTACATTCTTAGTGCAAACTCTCAATTTTTTGACTTAGTCGTGTTTTGACATCACTTCGAGTCGCTAGTCTCCCGCCTATTTAATTTTTGCATTAATATGCCGTATTGTCACGTATTGTGCAATTTTGGAGCGTAAAAATGACTGTAGAAAAAAAACTTAAAAACGGTGGTGTTTCCTATCATCGGTAGATACGATTTTATTTGTTTTCTAATAAAATCGTAGTTAATATCAATTTTCTAAAATTTCCTAAAAATGTGACAATCTGTCACATTATTAGAAAATTATAATCAACCTTTTCCCATTGAAATAAAGTTTATTTTAGATCGAATGTCGATTGTTATATTTTGAACAAGGACCTTTTTTGTTCTCGAAAGTTCCATGCTACTCAATTAGTGATGTGGTTAAGATCGGTTGCAGATTTGATCGATAGATATCGATAAAATAAAACAATGTTATACTTACTGTTTAACATTTCAATACAAAGAGCCTAATTATCACATATAAATTATTTTGAGAGGTGTACCTGTACAACATTAAAGTTACATGTTTTGTAGATAATATAGAATCAAACTTTTACAAATTATAATAATGATTGAGAATTGCATTGACATTTTACGTAAAAACTGACACAATAATATTGCCAAGTTATGTTTTTCTTTTGTATGATGGCATCTTTACCACCGAAATATACCTGTTTAAATAAAGTATGAATGTAAGGACCATAGAGACCACCAAACCAAAATAACAAAGTGATTATTATTATAAAGATACTAGCTGATGCCCGCGGCTTCGTCCGCGTGAATGTCGGTTACCGCGACCGATGTCGGTTATCGCGACCAAAAGTAATGTCTTCATCCCTCCCTTTCAACCCTTTTTTCGCACCAAAGGTGAACGCGCACCTGACCGCGCCGCAATCGCCGCAGTCATCGCATTTTATAAATCTTTATATGAAATAGTATAATGGCATCACGCACCTATCCGTGCCGAACCATCCGTATTTTCTAAATCCTGTAGGTATACTGATTCCACAACCTTAAAAAGTAGCCTATGTCCTTTTTCAGGCTCTAGACTATCTGTGTACCAAACATTAATCGGTAGTTTTGGCGTGATAGCGCGACAGACATCGAGAAACTTTCGCATTTATAATATTAGTTTAAATGAAATCCAAAATGTTCACTAGTAAATAGTAATAGGCTGCAGTGCAATAATTACGATTACAACATTTTTATTGGCTCTAAGTTGGAAGTAGTTTAAATAAAAGTACCTATCTCTAAAGTAAAGCAAAGCAAGCAAGCAAGTAAATAGTAAAGTATATCTATCATTCATTAATCATATGTTTTAGGTTTCCGTTTCCCAAAGACGCATGCATCCGCAGTCGGGTAAAAAGTCAATATAATTTCTCTTTTATGCTAACTCCTTAGAATTTTGTCATAGAAAAACTCTGTTAGTATTTATTTGTTTGGGTTTGTTGTAAATAGTTTTATGTAAGTAATAAAATACTGTATTTTATTTTGTTGTATTATTTACAATTATTATTAAGTACAATTATTTATTTATAATACTAAAAACTTTTTTTTTAAATTGGTTATCTATCGATATCGATAATATAGATAAAAGTTTAATGTGTCCCTTCCTTGGCCGAGTATAAAAAAATACAGACCTGTGACGCGATTATAATCCTTATTACTGCAGTTTTTAAGTGTATTATTGCGTCCATTGAAAATACTGCCATCTATGGACGAGTAGCGGAATTTACTAGGCAATAATGTCTAGTATGATTGCTGATTACAAAACGTCTTATTTTATTTCTGAGTGAAGCAAAATAAATCCTATCGTAATACCACGAAGGTATATTTTTAAAATGTAGAATTTGTGAGTTACGCTGGTTGTGATTGAAATTGAAACAACCAATCAAACAAATTGTGTAGTTGTAGTGCACTGTATGATTAATGGTTTGATTGTGTTAGTTTGGCGACACTGGTTCCGATACAGATTTCGTCACATACCACTTCTACAGAGCTTTTTGTTCTGTGACTACACATTACTTATACACATGTCGGTTAGTCGGAGTATGGGCAGTTTAGAGATCCCTGTCCTAAAATAATTGGCTAGGAAGGAACGTCCTTCACAATCATTGTAAACCCAGTTAAAGAAATGATATACAATCGGTGTCCCCAAGAAGTTATTGTGGCGGTGGATCCACCAGTATAGTATCCGCTTCCAAGTTAAGAGCGCTGTCACAAACTTTGGGCGATTTGCCGAAAATACGTACTTTTACAAGTCCTGGACACGTCTTATTTATAGATAAAGGCATAATATTTCAATGAAAAATTATAAAACTGACTTTGTTTTAGTTTGTGTCCTGATTAGAATTTCGTTTTGAATGTTAATATTTCGAGAAATAGCAATTTTCCGACACCCAATTTCGAGCAAACGTAAAACATCTGGTTTTTCCCTGCTACTTGTGACAAATTGGCAACACAGAAAAATCTGAAAAAAATGTCAAAATACTGGTTATATAGTCCTGAAGTTTTTGTCCTGATTAGAATTGAGATATAAATGGAATCGCAGCAAAAAAAAAGGATATTCAAAAGCAATACTGAGCTAAAATTTATGCGTTTTAAATATGGTTTAAACATAGGATAAAGATAATATTAACAAAAAAAAAAATAGACATACTTATAGTACAACACTTTACCTTCCCTAATTATATTTTTTTGGAATTTTACGCAGTCTCATTTTTTTATTACGATTTTCCAAAATAATGCCTTATTACTAGATGTACGGCCGCCATATGCTCAGTAACGCCTGAGGGCTCGTGGAGGACGGACCTATGTCGCTCGCGCTCCCGCGCGCCTTAGTGTGGGTTACGTATACGAATACAGGTAGACCAGAGGTTGTCAACAGTTTAAACGTAAGTATTCTTGTAATTTATTATGATAAAATAAAATTGTAGTCATGTTCTATGTTGGAAAGGAACGCTTTGCGCAACCTTACTATTTTATTCGTAAATGATACTTTACTGGTCGATAAAAAATCATAGAAATCTTTACTTTAGAAATAATGGGAAATCTTTCGAATGTTGCATTGAAATACTCACTTTTATGAATCTTTCGAGAAAAAACAAATCCAAGAAGGCGGCTGGGAAAATTTTAGGTGTTTCCGTCATGGGTGTCGTTTTGATGGTTTTTGGGGTCGCTGATTACGAAAATGAGGTCAAAATGAAAATCCAAGATGGCGGCTAGGAAAATTTTTGGTTATTCCGTGATGGGTGTCGTTTTCATGGTTTTTGGGGTCGCTGATTACGAAAATGAGGTCAAAATAAAAATCCAAGATGGCGCTGACGAAAATTTTTGGATTTTTCGTCATGGGTGTCGTTTTCATGGTTTTTGGGGTAGCTGATTACGAAAATGAAGTCAAAATGAAAATCCAAGATGGCGCCGACAAAAATTTTTGTTTTTTCCGTCATGGGTATCGTTTTCATGGTTTTTGGGGTAGCTGATTACGAAAATGAAGTCAAAATGAAAATCCAAGATAGCGCCGACAAAAATTTTTGTTTTTTCCGTCATGGGTATCGTTTTCATGGTTTTTGGGGTAGCTGATTACGAAAATGAAGTCAAAATGAAAATCCAAGATGGCGCCGACAAAAATTTTTGTTTTTTCCGTCATGGGTATCGTTATCATAGTTTTTGGGGTCGCTGATTACGAAAATGAGGTCAAAATAAAAATCCAAGATGGCGCCGACGAAAATTTTTGGTTTTTCCGTCATGGGTGTCGTTTTCATGGTTTTTGGGGTCACTGATTACGAAAATGAGCTCAAAATTAAAATCTAAAATGGCGCCGACGAAAATTTTTGGTACTTCAGTCATGGGTGTCGTTTTCATGGTTTTTGGGGTCGCTGATTACGAAAATGAGGTCAAAATAAAAATCAAAGATGGCGCCGACAAAAACTTTTGTTTTTTCCGTCATGGGTATCGTTTTCATGGTTTTTGGGGTAGCTGATTACGAAAATGAAGTCAAAATGAAAATCCAAGATGGCGCCGACAAAAATTTTTGTTTTTTCCGTGATGGAGGTCCGTGTCGTTTTCATGGTTTTTGGGGTCGCTGATTACGAAAATGAGGTCAAAATGAGGTCAGTGGGTCGTCATAGGGGCGGATTTAGGAGTTGGAGTATACGCTTAGGGGCACTATGAGCAGCAAAGAAAACACAAAAAAAAAATTTTGTTCAAAAAAAATTTTGGGACTTAGTAAAGGAGAACGGGCGGAAGTGGTCCAAATGGCGTCGGCTGATGAAACCTAGTTCATATAATAGTTCGAGAATGTAGGATATTTTTTTACTATGGACACCATAAAATCGGCCTACGGAGAAAAAAGTTATCCCACCAAAAACATTCTGTAAAAAACTAGCCTAGTCTCGATGGAGCTGCTTGTTTATTTCTAAAAAGTAATGAAATCTAGACAAAGGCGTGCCAGCACCAGCGTATCGTCCGCGTAGCAGACGACGCTGAAGCCGTCAGGGAGGTCGGCACGCAGCACCCAGTCGTAACCGATGTTCCACATGGGCCGCCCCAGAACCGAACCCTGTGGAACACCGCACAACATCTCTCCCCGACTACACGACGAAGGTAGGCCGGCACCCGGTGATACCAGTGCCTCCCTGATGCAGCTCCAGGGCATGGTGTTGAAGGCGTTGGCGATGTCGAGAGACACCGCCAAGACCACACCGCCCCGAGAGACCGCATCCCCCGTCGTGAGGGCTCTCACGCGCATGATGGCGTCCACCGTCGAGCGCCTCTTGCGGAAGCCGAACTGCTGATCCGCACCCATTCCCTCAAGGTGCTCGGCGAGGCGGTTTGCAATTACTCTTTCAAAGAGCTTGCCCACCTCGTCGAGCAACACAATGGGCCGGTATGCGGACGGCGAGTCCGCAGGGCGCCCCGGCTTCTGAATGAGGACCAGCTTCCCCGTCTTCCAACGAAGCGGGAACTGGCCTCTTTCCTCTCCAGTTGGGGTCCAAGAGCCTCTGAATCTGAGGCCAGGGCTCAGGCTTTGCCAGGCAAGCCATCGGGCCCCGGGGAGTTATTCTTGACCTTAAGCCTCCGTACCGCCACTCTCAGGTCTACCCCAGTCACCTCCGGAATGTAGTCATCAGATCCTGATCCTGAGTGGTCCGCTTCCGGCACCGCAGGTGGCGGAGCCATTGGCGGGGGACGATGCTCCCCTCGCGAAGGGAACAGAGCGCTCACCACGTCCTCCACGAGCTCAGGCCGGAGACTCTGCGTCAGCGGGGGGGCCCGGGTGCGGAGTTGATTCCACACCATCTTATAAGGGCGCCCCCACGGATCTCTGTTGAGAGTCTCCAGCATCTCCTCGCGGGCCTGTTCCTTGGCCCGCCGACGAGCCTCGGAGAGCGCGGTCTTCGCCGCTCTGTATCCTTCAAAAAACTTTTTTGCAAAAAATAAAACCGACTTCGACAAAAATAAAACACAAAAAAGTGACTTTTGTTTGTTTGATTTCATGTTTTTGCCACCGACTTCTGAAGCTGATTTTTTATTTTTCACTTTTTTGTGTTTTATTTTGTCGAAGTCGGTTTTACTTTTTGTAAAAAAGTTTTTATTTTTCACTTTTTAGTGGTTCACATGTGCTTACCCCTTCACAACGTACCGGCGTGATGTTATGTTATGAACTGGTGTAAACAATAGACAGTCATGAGATTTCAGCAATCCCAGTCCATTTGCTATCATTAATTGAGGAGTTCCGTTGCCTATCTCCGAAGTTCTTCATCAGATCTTCACCAAATAGTTTTTATAACCTTTGTAGTGAGTACAAGCGTGATATTATGTTGTGTGATTGCGTAAACAATGCTTAGATATGCTATAGCAACAATCGCGGTTAATCTGCTGATATTTATTGAAGAGTTCCCCCGATTTCTACAAGATCCCATCATCAGATATTGAAATGGTGATAATGGGACCACACGGGAAGCACCAGCTTTCAAATGAAAAAAGAATCATGAAAATCAGTTCACCCAGTCGCAAGTTATGAGCTAACAAACATAAAAAAAAACTCCTTTAAATGATATGGGTAACTGGCAACACTGCACGAGTGACATGTCAAATTTTTGATCCGTGATTTTAAATTAGATTTAATTAATAATTAAGTTAAAATAAGGTGTAATATTATGTGTAATCGTATTATAAATGCATATATCCTTAGCAAAAGTGTTTTCTTGCTATTGGAATCAAGTAAATAAAGTTTTTTTTTCGGAGACATACGGTTACCGGTAACCTTCAATCAACAGCTGACGTTCAAAGTTTCGAACTACGGATTTTACCACAAGGGGAGTATTATTCATTTTAATTTTATTATTAGCACATAAACATCACTTTAAACTCTGTAACACACTCATATTTATATAAAAAATATGCTGAATCAGTATCCTTTAATGGTTGATATTAGCTTTGTTTACAACTTGGGATCGTAAAAATCATAACCTGTGAAGATTAATTCCACAATTCTGTTAGTTTTTTCGATCTTTTCACTAACTAATTAAAATAGAACGTTCATAACCGTTAATTTGTTTTGTCGTAAGTTATTTTATTTTTATTTTATTCTCTCAACCTACCCACTCAACTTAAACTAAATTTGATTCTAATTCAGTAAAAGCAATAAAATTACATTTCAAGCAGGATAATATCCATCTCTTTGAGTTATTAAAGCAGCCTATCTCATTTCGTTCCGAAGTAATTACTCGACAGTGGACCATATCCATACACTGAAACAAGTTATAGAAAAATATATAGAGTTCGATAAAAGTCTCTACATTGTTTTCATTGACTACTCCAAGGCTTTCGACTCTATATCACACCAATCAATATGGGAAGCACTGAAAGAACAAGGAGTTAACAATGAGTACATAGAGATAATCAAAGAAATATACAGGAATAGTACAGCGAGAGTAAGACTAGAAGCAGCTGGCCCAAAATTCAAAATCGAAAGAGGAGTAAAACAGGGGGACCCACTTTCCCCAAAACTTTTTATTGCTGTCCTAGAAAATATCTTTAGGAAATCAGATTGGGAAAACATGGGAGTCAAAATAAATGGGAAGTATTTATCTCATCTCAGATTCGCAGATGATCTAATATTGTTATCGGAAAACCCTGAAGAACTACAAATCATGATAGAGTCTCTTAACAAGCAAAGCAGGCTTGTGGGACTTGAAGTCAACCAAGACAAAACCAAGGTGATGACCAATAAAGAACAGGTAGAGATGAAAATTAACTCCTCAACACTAGAATATGTGGAAGATTATACTTACCTAGGACACGTGATCTCCTTCAAGGCTTGCAATGAGAAAGAAATAAGAACACGAATAAAGAACACGTGGAATAAATACTGGGCAATGAAAGAAATATTCAAAAGCTCAATTCCACCGACCCTGAAAACAAAAGCGATGAACACCTGCTTATTACCATGCCTCACATATGCAAGCCAAACTTGGTCACTTACCAAAAAACATCAACAAAAAATCAGATCGTGTCAAAGAGGACTAGAAAGAAGCTACATGAACATAAGATTAAAAGATCGAGTAAAAACATCAATAATTAAGAACAAAACTAAAGCAAAAGACGTAACCAAACAGATACTCAAGCAAAAGTGGAGATGGGCAGGCCATATTCAAAGACTCGACTCACAAAGATGGGCTCAGATAACAACTAACTGGATACCCTTAGACTTGAAAAGAAAAAGAGGAAGACCTTTTAAGAGGTGGGAGGATGATATTGTCCGAACAGCAGGCAACCTGTGGCCAAGAACGGCACAGGACCGGAAGGAGTGGAAGCAGCTGGAGGAGGCTTTTACCGCCCTAGGCGGTCCTTACATCGAAGATCTATAACTAACCTACTAACACACCAACTAACACAAAGTTATAATTAGGATATAAGCTAAGTAACTCACTAACAAACTAACATACCTAACTCATTTCAACGTGTTTTATCTCTTATACCGTGTAAGGAATAATAAAGCTTTTTATTTTTTTTTATTTTATTTTTTTATTATTATTTTATTATTATCTCATTTCGTTTAGAAACATAAACTTCTTTCCTATTTTTATTTGTTGTTTTTCCCTACATCTCTAAATTCTCTTTATTGGTGTATTAGTTCTCACCGTTTCCTTATTTCCAATTTTCAGTAACCAATCCGGAAACCATGCCAGTTATGACGCGGAAGGCTACTGCCAGGGCTGGGCAGTATTTGAATTACTTGTAATTAAAATACGTAATTGAAATACAAATACGTATTTTGTATTTGTATTTCAATTACTTCCTTAAAATGTAATTTGTAATTCGTATTTCAAATACCTGACGACGAAGTATTTTGTAATTAGTATTTCAAATACTTGAGGCTTCAAAATACATTTTAACAAAAATACATTTATACTTCATTTAGCGATCGTGAGTGTGAGTGCGAGGCGAGAGTGCAATGATGGTAAAGCAGTTATTAGAGCTAACAACACTGCACTTGTAATGGTTCTCTGCCTTTTCGCCGAAAATTGTTTCCCAAATTTTCACTTGCCAACCAACGTTTCGCAGAATTTTATTTCGCCGAATAATCATTTGCCAACTTATCATAATATATTTTTTTATTTCCCAACCTCACAGTTACCAACTGTACGTTTGGTTTGCTTTTCATTATGACACTTTTTAAAAGGCCAACTTTCAAGTAGCAGAATGTTTTACTTTGCGTAATATTCATTTAGTTGTTTATTGTTTACCAAATTTATTAGCACGGTATTAATTTTGCACCTAAAGTATGTGTGTTAGATTTCGAAAAAGCTGCAATACTGAGTCTGCGATCAAATTTTGAAGAAATTTATTTACAAGGATGCCATTTTCATTTGGGACAAATTATATACAGGTAGTTATTGTTATTATTTTTTTTTCTTTATCTTTAATGTGACCTAACCTAACTTAACGTTTCCTTTTACAAAAGCGATTCGCTTCTGGCACATCGCCGGCCGCTGCCGCGGCACGCTCGCTTCGCTCGCTCGGCTCGTGCGTTGTTTGTCATAACCTAACCTAACCTTTAATGTGACCTAACTTATCTTAACGTTTCCTTTTACAAAAGCAATTTGCTTCTGCCGTTGTTTGTTATAACCTAACCTAACCTATCGTAACCAAAGATTTCTCGAACACAAAACTACATATTCAGAGGAAAAACTATTGCTCTGCATTGCTGCCAATTTAAAAATTTAATGTTATTTTTGATATTCTTAAATAAAAAATGTATGAAAAAAGTCGTAATTTTTTTATCAATATAATCAATGTATGAAAAGGAAACTGTAACACTGACAAAACGTCATTCGTCTAATAGTTGTGTTGCCTAGTAAAATGTTTGCCAAATGATAAATGTCCCAAACGTTTTGTGTCTTTATAATAATCGGCTTTACAATAATTCTACCAAATGAAACGTTGTCAAACAAAAATTTGGTAATCGTTAGTTGTCAAAGTGAAACATCGGCGAAACGTTGGTTGGCAAGTGAAAATTTGGGAAACAATTTTCGGCGAATAGGCAGGACACCACTTGTAATATATATATACTGAACGTTATGACTGTAGGTACTCATCAAAATTGGCCAACAAAACGCAAAATGTCAAGCGAGATGGCAAATAATAACGGTTTAGTTTTGCATGTGGAAGAAAAATAGGTTGTTGACAAGAGTTTGGGTTAAATTTTTGAACAAAAAAGGTTAAAATAAAAACTTTTAAGTTGGTTATTTTGTTTTTAATTCATTTTTGCTACCGACTTCCGAAAGAAAGTTACATTACACTTTTTTCTGATGGTTTTTGAAGGCGGTTATTTTTTTTAAGTTTTTGTAAGCAATTATGTAATTTGTATTTTGTATTTCAATTAAAAATTGCTAAAATACTGTATTTTGTATTTTATATTTCAAATACCTTACTTAAATGTAATTTGTATTTTAATTACTTGCGATACTGTATTTTGTAATTTGTATTTCAATTAAAGCAAAGCATGTATTTTGCCCAGCCCTGGCTACTGCCCTAGAAATGGAACAAAAATTAAGAACGGCCCTCCAAGAGCTTAAGGACTCAAAACTCCAATGTCAACAACTATTACAGGAAAGAGATGACAGTGAGGAGGAGGTCATTAACGTTAACACCAAAAACACGAGCTTAAAACGGGAGATGGTAGACCTTCATCAGGAATATTTGAATGTTGTTGATGAACGGGATCAACTGAGGGTGGTCACGGATGGGTTCAAAAACTGCAGCAACTTGTATGAGGAGGCTTTATGTAAAATTAGGGACCTTGAGGATGAATTAATCCATGCCAATGTTCAACTTTTAAATTTGAAAAAGGAAAAGGATCACACTCAGGCTTTAGAAACTGACCATTTGTACAATGAATTAGTTAATACAAATACCAATCCTAATTCCATTGTTACAATAGACCTTACAGAGGACACAATAATGAAACTTAAATGTCATAAAATGAGTAAAAATAAAATTAAGAAATATGCACGATTAAATAAAATCATTAAAAAATGTAATCAATATAAGAAAAAACAAAAACACTTTTCCAAAAATACTCAATTAAGGAAAGAACGTGTTTCTCTTCTTAATAAATTAAATAACTATCAAATTAAATTGGAAGATAGTATAAATATTTATGAAATAGACACTCAGCATTTGCAATCACAAATACAGGTTCTGACCAAGTCACTACAGTCTTTATCTAATAAGTATGAAATTTCAAAAACTCAAATTAAAGAACATATTCTTGCGACAAATCAATTGGTTGACAGAGTGGACTTACTGACTCTAAGCGACACTCAGTGTACTTGTCAGAGGTCATCCAGGCTTGATGCCCTCCAGCCTGAGGCAACGGAGAACCCGTCCCTTGCTATGAGTATGCAAGGCTGTATCATCAGTCAAGATATAATACCTAACTTACTACTTAATGATTCACAAGTGGCACAGCCTGAGGTAGGTAGTTTTGTATTTCCAAATAGTCATGATTTTGGTCAGTCAGTTATGTTTTCTGATAGTATAGGTAGAGGGCTAGGTAAATTAATAAGTAACAACATGACTTATTCTACTAAAAATGTTTGTATGCCAGGGTCAACATACAAACAGATTATGGCATCGGTAATAAAAACTGTTTGTGATCCAAGTACTACTATTACCATATTTGTTGGAAATAGTTCTAGGATTAATAAGAAAGAGATCACTGACTATGTATCAGAGTTGTTAAAGTTAAATTGCGGTAAAATAATATTATGTGCTTTTCCTTACTTTGAAAAATTAAGTGCAAGGTCAAACAATTATATACACATGCTTAATAAGCATGTCCATTTCTTAGTCAGTCACCATTGTGACAAACTTATGTTTTTAGACATCAATGTTTTAGTTGAAAATCTTAGGTCGACGCGGAATACAGTGTATCTGCCTCTCAGATTTAGACATCAAATAGCTAGGCTATTAAGTTTTACTATTGACACAGACTTATGTAATATGTCGAAGTCTTCTTTTATAATTAATACTGCAACTAATAGTACTAATTCTAGTGTACAGGAGGTGACCTTAGATAATTTATATAGCACTAGTGCTATAAATGTTTACAAACTTTTTACTGAGGAGGATTCATATGTCACCATGGATAATTCTCAATTAGGGTCTATTAGTAATAGGATCTTTTCATCTAGTGATTGCACAGGAGTCACAGGACTCACTCTGGATAATAATACTAATTTAAACTAGATAGTAAGACAACAGAAGATACTAGTACTATTAATGTTATACCAAACCATAACAATGTACCTTCTGGCTCTCAAACACCTAAATGTAAAAAAGGGGCTAAGCAGAATGACTTGCAATTATTTCATCAAAATATTCAAGGTTTCTCTTCAAAGCAACTTGAAATTGAATTGTTTTTAGAAAGAACAAAGTTTGAAATTGTTTGTTTCAGTGAGCATTGGTTAAGAGACTATGAGATGCTAATTAATTACGCAAATTACAGTGTGGGAAGTTGCTTTAACCGGAAATCTAAGATTCGTGGGGGTTCATTAATCTTAATTAAAAATTGTATTAAATTTAAAACTCGTAGTGATATTGTCAATCTATCGGTTGAATATAATATTGAACTGTCTTGTGTTGAGCTCGATAAGCATATAATAGTGTGCGTTTACAGACCCCCAAATTATCAAAACTACTCTATATTTGAGTCAGTAATGGAAGATGCTTTAGCAAAACTTGCTGCTAGTCATAAATCTCTAGTTATCTGTGGTGATTTTAATGTTAATATTTTAGACAAAAATTCGAATACCAGTAGATTCTTACATCTTTTTAAATCATTTAATCTGTTAAACGTGTTTTCAGAACCAACCCGAATTACTGCAAATTCTGCTACATGTATTGATAATGTTTTTTGTGGTTGTGAATACTTGGATAAATCCATTGTAAATTACCTACCTTCTGATCACAGCGGTCAATCCGTAGTTTTCGAGTCCTACACACCAGTACAAAAAATACAAACGACATCTAGACAAATAACACCCAGCAATTTAAATAAGTTTAATGATAATTTAATTATTAATTTAGGCATTCCAAGCCAAATTATTGACAATGTAAATCTGTTTTATGAGGAATTCTTTTCGGTGATTCACACCGAGTTCAGTAATACCATAAAAACGAAAACTAAATCTATTTGCCCTAAGTTTTTGTTCAGTGACTGGGCAACTAAGGGCATCAGGAAAAGTAGGGAGCGATTGTTTGAGCTGTACGGTCTTAAGCCTTACATTAACTCAGAAACTTTTAATAAATATGTTGCAACTTACTCTAAAATCTTCAAAAACGCTTGCAAAATAGCTAAAGCCTTATTCATTAGCAACAAGATTAAATCCGCCGATAATAAAATAAAGACGGTTTGGAAAATTATCAATAGTGAAACGAATAGAAATAAAAAATATAAAAATGATATCACTCTAGAGACTTCACGTGGCCTTTTAAGTTCTAAAAACGAAGTTGCTCAAGAATTTGTAGATTTCTTCACTAGTATCCCACTTAAAACTACTGAAAACTTAAATTCGTCACCCTTGCTTTCTTTTGAGTTGTTAAGAGCGAACGTTCCAGCCTGTCCGGTTGAGTTTCAATTTAAACATATAAACCCCATAGCAGTCATTAAAGCTTTTAAGGAAATCAAAGTCAAATTAACCGAAGATCTTTGGGGACTGTCGATTAAAGTTTGTCAAGCTATTATTGAGACTGTAGCTCCGTACTTAGCCTTAATATTTAATTTGTGTGTGGACCAGGGAGTCTTCCCGGACCTTATGAAATACAGCAAGGTAATACCACTTTTCAAATCCGGTGACAATAAAGACACCAATAACTATAGACCCGTATCCGTTTTGCCAGTTTTCAGCAAGGTGTTTGAAAAGGTGATGCTTAATCAAATGCTCATCCACTTTAACACCAATAAAATCTTACATGAGAAACAGTATGGTTTCACCAAAGGACGTTGTACGACTGACGCCGGTGTTACCTTATTAAAACATATATTTACTGCGTGGGAAGAGTCACAAGATGCCATAGGGATCTTCTGTGACCTCTCGAAAGCATTTGATTGCGTCAACCACGAAACCCTTCTCTTAAAGCTTGAACATTACGGTTTAGGGAAAATGGCGCTCAGTTTGATGAAATCGTATTTAAGCGATAGACATCAGCAAGTACAAATAAATGGTGTCAATTCGATGGGCTTAAAGGTAAGCATGGGTGTGCCACAAGGTTCGATTTTGGGTCCCTTTCTCTTTTTAGTCTACATTAATGATCTACCCCATTTATTTAAAAACCAACCTAAAATGGTATTGTTTGCCGACGATACTTCTTTAATATTTAAGGTAAACAGACGTGCCACAAATCTTGATGACGTAAATAACGCCTTACTGCAGGTTCATAATTGGTTCACCGTAAATAATTTAGTATTAAATGGGAAAAAAACGAAGTGCATAAGATTTGCCTTACCAAATGTCAAAAGTACTGATTGTGACATAGTATTGAATCAAGAGAAACTAGAATTTGTCGATGAAACTGTTTTCTTGGGGATAACGATTGACTCAAGGCTACAGTGGGGTCCGCATTTAACATCTCTTGCAGGACGGCTGAGTTCAGCAGCATATGCTGTTAGGAAAATCCGTCAATTTACTGACGTAGATACCGCGAGACTAGTCTATTTTAGCTATTTTCATAGTGTTATGTCGTACGGTATTCTACTATGGGGACGGGCTGCAGACATCGAGTCTATATTTATTCTGCAGAAAAGAGCCATTAGAGCCATATATGGTCTACGAAGGCGCGATTCTCTGAGAGAGCTGTTTAAGGAAATTAACATCATGACAGTACCTTGTCAATACATCTATGAAAACATCATGTACGTTAGGAAAAATCTGCATTTATTTAGCAAAAGAGGTGATAGACACCATTATAATACGAGAAATAGGGACCAACTAGTTCAGCCGGGTTTCAGGCTAGCTAAAGTAGACTCATCTTTCATGGGGTACTGCTTAAAATGTTACAATAAAATACCCCCTCACATTCTTCAACTGAATGAGACAAAATTTAAATCTTGTATAAAACGCACACTATGTAGGCAAGCTTACTATAAGTTGGGGGATTACATTGATGATAAAAATGCTTGGCTCAATGCTGGTCCTGCTCCACAACCATAGGGGTAAATAAATCGATTATCATGTGAAGTTATTAGGTATAGAAGCTGCAGAAGATTGTAAAAATATCTTTCCATTATATAGATTCAATATCTTTATATTATATAATTGCATAGCACATGTGTGAGTACTGTGTACTATAAAGCCACTTTTTACATTTAGTTATTTTTTAGTGACTTTGCCCTGGTGGCTGACAGAATGTCATGCTCACTCAAATGTCTCGCTGATGGTGGCGGGTGTGTCGGATCATTTAGTTCCCTTCAAAATGGTTGAGTTAGATGGTGCTGATCCATGCGTCATGTTCGTGAACGGGCGCTGTCAGTGGAGACTGGTCATCTCTTAGTTGCCATGGTATATTTTTAATTGTTTATTGTATCGTTTACTATAGACGCTCTTAACTTGCACGTATTTTTTGCATCGTTCTCACATAAATGTAAAATCTCAACATTCAGGCTAGGTAAAGTAGACTCTTTTATATTTTTATTACATTGTTGATAAAAATGCTTGGCTTTTTGCTGGGCCTGCTCCACAACCGTAGGGGCAAATAAATCGATTATCATGTGAAGTTATTGTAGAGGCTGCAGAAGATTGTAAAAATATTGCATTGTATAGATTCAGTATCTTAATATTATATAATTGCATGGCACATGTGTGAGTTCTATGTACTATAAAGGCACTTTTTACATTTAGTTATATTTTAGTGACGTTGACCTGGTGGCTGAGAGAATGTCATGCTCACTCAAATGTCTCGCTGGTGGTGGCGGGTGTGTCGGATCATTTGGTTCCCTTCAAAATGGTTGAGTTAGATGGTGCTGATCCATGCGTCATGTTCGTGAACGGGCGCTGTCAGTGGAGACTGGTCATCTCTTAGCTGCCATGGTTTATATATTTTTCTTTGATTTGTTTTTTTATATCTTTTTACTCTGGACGCTCTTAACTTGCACGTCTTGCTACATAGTTCTCACATAATATACCATCTCAACATGAATGAAATAATGTACCAAGATTTTGTAAAAATATTCTGATTTGAAAAGAGTGTCCATGGAGTTTCTTGCCCGTTCTTCTTCATGAGATCTACGCTAGGGAACTGGCAACTACAGTACTTTCACAAGTTATTATGCCTTGTGATTGTGACTGTAGCTTAGGAGTGCAATGCGTCGTTTCGGGAGTTGCTGCGTTCGGCTGCGCGGCGCCGGATGTTACCGGCGGCGAGTGCTGTGGGTGCGGGGGCGTGCGGCGGCGCGTGCCGTGGCGGCGGGTGCGCGGGACTCCGGGTCGCGGGGTGGCGGTTGCGCGCTGGTGGCGTGCATTCGTTGTTCCGTGATTCGGGGTCTTGTGCATTCGTTGTTGCGGTGTGCGTCGCTGCGTGCTTTCGTGCTCGCAGGGTTCGTTGTTGCGGGCATTCGGTGGCGTGTGGTTCGGCGTGGTGGCTTTCGGAATGACGTATTGCACTCATAGTTTCGTTCTTCTTCTGTCCTTCTGACATTCAAAAGTGCCTGTAATGGCTTAATTGAAATAAAAGATTTGACTTTGACTTTGACTTTGACTTTGACTTTACTTTTTTCTCCATGTGTCGATTTATTTGCGGGTATAGTAAGTGTTATAATATTAAATTATCTAATAAATAAAGCAGTTCTCATCATCCGACGCCACTTGGACCAAAGTCCATACTAAAATGTCCGATCTCCTTTTCCTGTTTTTCTATTTTTTTCAAAAATGCCTCATTTTTTTTTGTTTCGTGTTGACCTTGACCATAGAAATTATTTAGGTTTTGAGAACCATGGTCCTACGACGCACCGTTTCAGAGTTTCGGTCCTACGAATTTTACTTCGATTCATCTAGAATGCTCTATATTTCCAAAATGGTAGCTCGGATGAAAACCTTTTTTGGAAAAGAATTGTTGCTCTAGTTAAAAACTATGAGATGGTGTAAAAAAACCGCGACAAAGAGAGAGAAAAGAAATATTTGCAAAATTTGTCGGGGCACAGAACAGTAAAATTTTCAGAAGTTTTTTTTTTCAAGATTTTGGATATTTTTATTGCAGCATCTTGTTAACCTGGTCCATTGAAACCACTTAAGTTCCGAGACACATGGTCCTACGACGCACCGTTTCCGAGTTATGGTCCTACGAATTTTACTTCGTTTTATCTAGAACGCTCTATATTTCCAAAATGGTAGCTCGGATGAAAACCTTTTCTAGAAAAAAGAATTGTTGCTCTAGTCAAAAACTATGAGATGGTGTAAAAAACCGCGACAAAGAGAGAGAAAAGAAATATTTGCAAAATTTTTCGGGGCACAACAGTAAAATTTTCAGAAGTTTTTTTTTTTTCAAGATTTCGGCTATTTTTATTGCAGCATCTTGTTAACCTGGTCCATTGAAACCATTTAAGTTCTGAGACACATGGTCCTACGACGCACCGTTTCCGAGTTATGGTCCTACGAATTTTACTTCGTTTTATCTAGAACGCTCTATATTTCCAAAATGGTAGCTCGGATGGAAACCTGTTCTGGAAAAGAATAAATATTTGCAAAATTTTTCTGTCGGTCGATCTTTCACCTTGACATTGACACACGAGACACATGGTCCTACGACGCACCATTTTGGAAATATATAGCGTTCTAGATAAAACGAAGAAAAATTCGTAGGACCATAACTCGGAAACGGTGCGTCGTAGGACCATAATGTGTCTCGGAGCTTAAATGGTTTCTATGGACCAGGTTAATAAGATGCTGCAATAAAAATAGCTGAAATCCTGAAAAAAAAAAAAAACTTCTGAAAATGTTACTAAATTCTGTGCCCCTAAGGATACACAACGACCGACACTTAAAAAAATTTCAAATTTTTCTTTTTCTCTCACTTTGTCGCGGTTTTTTTATAT
Source organism: Diarsia mendica (assembly GCA_949316265.1). NCBI lineage: Eukaryota > Metazoa > Arthropoda > Insecta > Lepidoptera > Noctuidae > Diarsia > Diarsia mendica. Next base: position 27,002,919 of record OX438889.1, on the reverse strand, counting down.
CATCTCATAGTTGTCGACTAGAACAACAATTCTTTTCCTAAAAAAGTTTTCATCCGAGCGACCATTTTGGAAATATAGAGCATTCTAGATGAAACGAAGTAAAATCCGTAGGACCATAACTCTGAAACGGTTTGTCGTAGGACCATGGTTTGCAGAACCTAAATAATTTCTATGGTCAAGGTCAACACGAAACAAAAAAAAATGAGGCATTTTTGGAAAAAAAAAACAGGAAACCAAGTCCCGAAAATTATTTAAAACTAAAATTTTTTTTTTCTGTTTTCTTTGCTGCTCATAGTGCCCCTAAGCGTATACTCGAACTTCTAAAAATCCGCCCCTATGACGACCCACTGACCTCATTTTGACCTCATTTTCGTAATCAGCGACCCCAAAAACCATGAAAACGACACCCATGACTGAAAAACCACAAAATTTTAGTCGGCGCCATCTTGGATTTTCATTTTGACCTCATTTTCGTAATCAGCGACCCCAAAAACCATGAAAACGATACCCATGACGGAAAAAACAAAAAATTTTGTCGGCGCCATCTTGGATTTTCATTTTGACCTCATTTTCGTAATCATCATCATCAGCCTATTGCAATCCACTGCTGGATATAGGCCTCTTTAATCTTACGCCACTCAACTCGATTTTCAGCAACTCTCATCCAGTTGTTACCAGCCACTCTGCGAAGATCATCGCTCCACCGAGCCTGCGGGCGTCCCACCTTACGCTTGCCGATTCGCGGTCTCCACTCAAGAACACGTCTACTCCAACGGTCATCGGTTCTGCGACTAATATGACCGGCCCACTGCCACTTCAGCTTACTTATTCTGTGAGCTATGTCGACAACTCTGGTCCTCTGTCGGATCACCTCATTCCGGATGCGATCCCTGAGAGAGACCCCTAGCATAGCTCGCTCCATAGCTCGCTGAGCGACTTTAAATTTATGGACCAACCGTATCGTCAGTGTCCACGTTTCAGCTCCGTATGTCATAACAGGCAGGACGCACTGGTTGAAGACCTTAGTCTTTAGGCTCTGTGGAATGCGTGACGAGAAGACCCGACGAAGCTTCCCAAAAGCTGCCCAGCCCAGCTGGATTCTTCTATTAGCCTCTCTCTCAAAGTTGTTTTTACCAAACTGCAGAGTTTGCCCTAGGTAAATATATTCTCGAACAACCTCGAGAGGATCGCCATTGACAACAACAGGTCCTGGGGTGACGTGTTCGTTGAACATAACCTGGGTTTTGTCCAAGTTCACCCTGAGACCAACGCGAACTGAAGAATCCACTAGGCCATCCAGCATGTGTTGCAAGTCGTGCAGCGATTCAGCCAGTATGACGATGTCATCTGCGAACCTCAAGTGCGATATATACTCGCCGTTGATGTTAATGCCCCGTCCTTCCCAGTTCAGCGTCTTAAACACATCCTCCAGTGCGTTGGAGAACAATTTCGGGGAAATTACGTCCCCCTGCCTCACCCCCCTGCGCAATGGGATATGCTTTGTCTGCTGGTTTTGAGTTTGGACGGTCATAGTGGCGTCTTCGTATAGGCTCCTCAGCACTTGGATGTACCGCCAGTCTACTTGGCATCGCTGCAATGACTCCAGAACAGACCAGGTCTCGATAGAGTCGAAAGCCTTCTCATAGTCCACAAATGCAAGACACAGAGGCCGATTATACTCCTCGGACTTCTGTATAATCTGTCGCACTGTGTGGATGTGGTCTATGGTGCTATATCCTCCTCGAAACCCGGCCTGCTCTGGTGGTTGGAAGTCGTCGAGTCTTCGCGCTAGACGATTCGTGACGACTCTTGAGAACAGCTTATATACGTGGCTAAGGAGCGAGATGGGTCTATAGTTCTTTAGTAGGGTCTTGTTCCCCTTTTTAAAGAAGAGAACGACCACGCTCCTTTTCCACGCTTCTGGAGTTCTCCCAGAGAACAGGACCGAGTTGAAAATCTCCCGAAGCTCTCTTAACAGAGGACTTCCTCCCGCTTTCAGAAGTTCAGTCGTTATCCCATCCTCCCCAGGGGCTTTTCCATTCTTAAGCTGTCTAAGAGCCGCCTCGATTTCATCTTGGCTGACTTCTGGCAGGTCTTCTGTGAAATGGCGGGTTAAGGTGGCTCTGGAATCCTCATTTTCGGGATTCGGTCGAGATGCATGCGATGCGTACAGCTGGCCGTAGAAGTTTTCAACTTCCGAAAGAATCTCCGGCTTCGAAACGACGCTATCCCCACTAGATGTGGTTAGCTTCGACAGGTGGCTCCTCCCAAGTGATTGGACGAACACTTTCGACCCCCGATTTTGCTCAATCGCTTTTTCTATAGAGCGTGTGCTGGAGCATCGAAGGTCGCGTCGTACCAATTTCCTAATTTTTTGGTTGAGTGCCTGTAGTTCTGCCGAAGTGATCGGTGGGTTTTCACGTCGTTCCGTCATAAGCTCCAGAGTCTCATCCGAAAGTTTTGACTTCCTGCCCGTACACCGCATTTTGCAAAAACGCGTCCCTTCCTCCCTGAGAATGTCCACCATTTGGTCGAGCGCCTGGTCAACATCATTTGCAGTTTCCACGGCCGTGAATCGGTTATCCAGGTCTGACTGGAACGCTTCAGATCCTATCATAGTTTGGAGCATATTGGGACGGAGCCTAGACTTCATCAAACGGGCTCGCTCCAGCTTGAAGTTGATATTCAGAGTGCCACGAACAAGTCTGTGATCACTACCGGTATTGAACCTGTTAATCACCGAGACATCTCTGAATATATGCCTTTTATCCGCTATGATGAAGTCTATCTCATTTTTCGTCATAGTGTCGGGGCTTCGCCATGTCCACTTCCTTTGTGCCTGTTTCTTGAAGAAAGAATTCATCATGAAAAGGCCCTCCTTTTCAAGGAAGTTGACTAGCATTTGTCCCCTATGATTTCTGCTGCCAAACCCGTATGATCCTACTACCGATTCACTGCAATTCTGTACTCCCACTTTGGCGTTAAAATCCCCCATGAGAACGTTGTAGTGGGCCTGAGTAGTGGAGTGCAAGGCCTTGGAGATGTCCTCAAACATTTCATCCATCACGTCGTCCGAGTGTGCCGAGGTTGGTGCGTAGACCTGAACAACCTTGAGGCTATACCTCTCGGTTAGTTTTACTACGAGGTACGCCACCCTATTCGAAACACTGGAGACTTCTACAACGTTGTCACAGAGGGATCTATGTACCAGGAACCCGACTCCGCCCTGGGATAGTTGGTCACCCTCTCGAAAGTACATAAGGTGGCCCGATTCAAGCGTTAGCGTGTCTTCCCCCTCTCTACGGACTTCACTCAACCCAAGAATATGCCACCTTATCCTTTCGAGTTCTTCCTCGAGCTGCACTAGGTGTTCGTCGAGCCGTAACGTGCGTCCATTGTACGTCGCCAAGGTCAGTTGGGTTTGGCGGCCATTCGTAACCCGGGGATTCTTAGCACCCCCTACCTTGCCGTTACCGTGACCGCCGCCGTGATCAGGAATAGCAAGGCGGCCGGGAACTGGGGGCCGTGGTTGAATGTGGCTTGCCATTAAAGGGGTTTGCCCATAATCGCCACGCTGGGCATGCGGGTTGGCGATCGCAGATCGAAGCTTCTCGCACTAGTGACGCTGCTGCCCATCGCTAGTCTGCGCTATTTAGCCGCGAACGTTTGCTTGGAAATGGTTATACCGCCATTTATCGGTCGTCAGAGCCTCGTTTGTTGTTCAGCAGGATGCACCACGAGCAGGTGAGGTTGACTTGGGGCAGAGAGATGGTAGTGTGCCCCCTTATATCCCATTTTCGTAATCAGCGACCCCAAAAACCATGAAAACGACACCCATGACGGAAAAACCAGAAATTTTCGTCGGCGCCATCTTTGATTTTTATTTTGACCTTATTTTCGTAATCAGCGACCCCAAAAACTATGAAAACGACATCCATGACTGAAAAACCAAAAATTTTTGTCGGCGCCATCTTGGATTTTCATTTTGACCTCATTTTCGTAATCAGCGACCCCAAAAACCATGAAAACGACACCCATGACGGAAAAACTAAAAATTTTCGTCGGGGCCATCTTGGATTTTTATTTTGACCTCATTTTCATAATTAGCTACCCCAAAAACCATGAAAGCGACACCCATGACGGAAAATTCAAAAATTTTCTTCGCGCCATCTTGGATTTTCATTTTGACCTCATTTTCGTAATCAGCGACCCCAAAAACCATAAAACGACACCCATGACGGAAAAATCAAAAATTTTCGTCGGCGCCATCTTGGATTTTTATTTTGACCTCATTTTCGTAATCAGCGACCCCAGAAACCATGAAAACGACACCCATGACGGAAAAGCCAAAAATTTTCGTCGGCGCCATCTTTGATTTTTATTTTGATCTCATTTTCGTAATCAGCGACCCCAAAAACCATGAAAACGACACCCATGACGGAAAATTCAAAAATTTTCGTCGGCGCCATCTTGGATTTTCATTTTGACCTCATTTTCGTAATCAGCGACCCCAAAAACCATGAAAACGACACCCATGACGGAAAAGCTAAAAATTTTCGTCGGCACCAACTTTGATTTTTATTTTGATCTTATTTTCGTAATCAGCGACCCCAAAAACCATGATAACGACACCCATGACGGAAAAACTAAAAATTTTCGTCGGCGCCATCTTGGATTTTTATTTTGACCTCATTTTCGTAATCAGCGACCCCAAAAACCATGAAAACGACACCCATGACGGAAAAGCCAAAAATTTTCGTCGGCGCCATCTTTGATTTTTATTTTGATCTCATTTTCGTAATCAGCGACCCCAAAAACCATGATAACGACACCCATGACGGAAAAACTAAAAATTTTCGTCGGCGCCATCTTGGATTTTTATTTTGACCTCATTTTCGTAATCAGCGACCCCAAAAACCATGAAAGCGACACCCATGACGGAAAAATCAAAAACTTTCGTCGGCGCCATCTTGGATTTTCATTTTGACCTCATTTTCGTAATCAGCGACCCCAAAAACCATGAAAACGACACCCATGACGGAAAAACCAAAAATTGTTGTCGGCGCCATCTTGGATTTTTATTTTGACCTTATTTTCGTAATCAGCGACCCCAAAAACCATGAAAAGACACCCATCACGGAATAACCAAAAATTTTCCTGGCCGCCATCTTGGATTTTCATTATGACCTCATTTTCGTAATCAGCGACCCCAAAAACCATGAAAACGATACCCATGACGGAAGAACCAAAAATTTTCGTCGGCGCCATCTTGGATTTTCATTTTGACCTCATTTTCGTAATCAGCGACCCCGAAAACCATATAAACGACACCCATGATGGAAAACTAATAATTTTCTGTTACTTATATTTGTATTTCATTATCACACACATAAAATAAAACATTCCATAACTTGTATTTTTTCCCAATTCAATTCTAAGTAAACCGCAGTGAAACGTGTTACGCACCTCTGCCTCTGCACGTGTGTGTATGAAGAAGCGTACATCACGCACACAGGCGCAAGAACCGTCAGTCGCCGCTCGTTTCGAAGTTACTCGAGTTTGTAATAGCGCTCTTAACTGTTTACTAGGGTGGATACTAATCAATGGCAGCCAACCGTACAAACGTAGATCTGTATCTGATCCTATTAATTATACTTAACGAGTTAACACCAGATTTTAACCCACCTTTAATTAGTCGCCTCCTACACTACCGGAAAGGTGCTAGATCTTAACCGGAAGGAAACGACCCATTTATTTTATCGTGTTTTTGTTTGGCACTCATCCGCCCTTGGTCCGAGCAAATATTGAAACAATCTTGTTACAACAATTCAAGTCGTGTGGTTTAATGATTACAAAATAAATGAGTCCACAAAACATCATCTGTGATCTAACACACCGATCACGATTCACGATGCTCTTAGCGCAGAAGATAATAATCTCATTAATTCTGTTTTTTTGCGCGATCAGGATATGTTTTAGCTTGTATGTAGAGTATGTTGGTGTCAGTTCAATGAATGCTATTGAATATACCTTGCATGATGGAGTACCGTGTGTACCTACCTATGTGTGGGGGTGGGTGTATGTATTTGCATGTACCTTTATTCGGTAGCTACCGTCTGTTCTTGCCCTAGATGACGGGGGCGCATGTTGACTCCGGCACAATGAGGTGTGAGGTGTGAACAAGGCCGTAAAGTTGAATCGACCGTGTATTTAGCTTTTATGTCTTTATGTTGGGCTCTTTTTGCAGCTTCTGGTAGTCTGGTCGAACTTCTTTCTTACACGGGTATGATAGAGCCCTATGTACTGTATCTACTTAGTTACAATGTATGACACACGACTCACGGATATCGTGGTGTTGCACCTTGCACGTGCTTATCAATAATTTACCTTTAAGTATAGGTACTTCAAATGTACTTCCTATCGAAAGTTTGATACCTACTATTCAGTCGCAATTAGGTAATTATTCAAATAATTTAGTAAAAAAAAAAAAAAAAAAAAACATATTTATTTGACAAAGTAAAGATAACAACATAAGTACTTAGTACAATTATTCGTAACCTAGGTATTCTAGAGCAGTACATGTACTTACAATTTTGAAACATTTCGGTAAGTAATTGGCTTGATTTATTTTACTACATGACATTGTAAATTAGCGTGGCTAGCATAGGATAGCTCTCAACCTCGTTCCTTTAAAGTTTATAGTAAAGTAACAAAGATGCCCGATGTTGTCATGTCATCGATTGCAGCGTCCTTGACAATCGCAGAGGTCGATAAAAAAGAACTACTTTTAATAAAAACTATGGTTATGTCATGTTTATGAACAGTCGTGTTCTTTTCCCTTGTTTTCCGATTGGTTTCATCGTATAAAGTTTTGATAACACTGCTGAACTGTGTGCTGATATCCGTGAAAAATAAATTCGTTAAGTACCTATACCTATTCGTAATTCTTTCCGCTTTTCTTGATACTTACTACTCTTTTTTTTTCTTTTCTTTTCTTAATATTTCCCCATTGAATTTCTCCAATCAAATAATATTGGTACTCTGAAAAGCAATGCGTTTAAACGAAACTCGTAAATCGTAATCCTCCGTAAGTTCGTACTTGACCGATATCTGGAACATAATGCAGTGGAGTGGATTCGGTATAATTCAGTACTTACTCAAATATTTACGTTCATTGCGTTGAACATGGTAGGTATACAAACCATGCCATTTTATTTACGTTGCGAATAAAATGTAATAAATACTCAGGTAACGAACTTCTTGAACTTTGGCAGGTGATACAGTACTGTTTCTAAAAAAAACTTCTCAAGTAAAAAACCCCATAATGTATTATAAAGTTTTTTGTTGATATCAGGGGGCACGGTAGTGCCCCCGCCAAGTCGAGCGCGAAGCAAACACTGCCGTACCATCCTTTACTGGAACCATTTCGCCGCATTTTCAGGCCCCTATTTGAGAACCTCTGGATAAGACTAGAACGCTGAAATTTTCGTCATCCAGTAAGCTATAAAATCACACTTAAAATAAAAAAAATCAAGTCTGTAGGTCATTTAGTTCCGAAGATAAGCGAAAGCAAAGTTTCATATTTATGACACTCACACACTCATTCACTCACTCACTCATGATCATCAGAATAGAACTAGTACTTCCCATAAACTCAGGGAGCTGAAATTTGGTACAGAGTTAGGGTTTAATGGCCACATAAAGGGAAAACTATAAAAACTAGGATAATCGAAGATCTGGAGTACCTGGTGGGTGACCCTTCTCACGTTTCTACAAAAAGAAGTGAAATCCCACCAAAAACATTCTGTAAAAAACTAGCCAAGTCTCGTTGGAGCTGCTTGTTTATCTCTTATAAGTAATGAAATCTAGACTAAGTCGTGTCAAGTCTAAGGTTCCTTACTGCGATTCACGTTGACACAAGGGTACAAAACCAGCAGTGCAAGTACGAACTTTGCATCGATAAGACATCGAGATCGTTATCGTTGTCAGTTTTATCGAGCTTGTTATCGAATTTGGAAGTACGTAACACGCGTCGACAAGATTTATCGTGGGCGGAATGTCAAACTGTCAAAATGTCGTTTCGTACTTGCATTTTCGATAAAATCGTTTAAATTTTAGAGTTATCTACCGATCGTTAAAATATTATTTACGTACTTGCGACATCGATTCGATTCGATAAAAGCTCATTTTATCGAGAATAACTGTCAGATTTATCGAATCGAAGCGAATCGAGTGCTACGTACTTGCACTGCAGGTGCTACATGACACCATTGCACCAATCTGTCGCCAGAACCGCTACCCATTGACGATGGAAAATTGCCAATACCAGTATGGGTTATTAACTCGCTTAACAAACATAGGTATAAGTAGTTACAACAGATATAACATTACGTGTAAACAAAATTGACTTATACCCACTAACGTATAAAGAGTGTTCAATACTGTTCAACGGCCAAGTTTTTGGTGGGTAATATTTATTTATTGCAAACAACAATGACAGGAATCGTTATGTACTTAAACAAATAGATTTTACATTAGGACCTGATGTTTATCATTTTATTGCTGCTATAATAATATATCAGTAGAATTAGTACGTAGAGCTTAAACCAGTATAAACTATGATTTGAAATCGCATCACTAAATGAATAATAATATAATATTCCACAACTATCACACAACGCCATCTAGTCCCAAGCTAAGCAGAGCTTGTGTTATGGGTACTAGACAACTGATAAACATACTTATATATTTCTAAATACATACATATTATAGATAAATTACACCCAGACACAGAACAAATGATCGTGCTCATCACACAAACATTTGTCCTGGGTGGGAATCGAACTCACGACCTCCGGCATAGCAGTTAGGGTCACTAACCACTAGACCAACAGGCCAGTCAAAATGTAAGTATGTTTGCAGTTTTGCACCTTAGATGAGACATGAGATGAGACTCGCCGTGTTTAAGTTTCGTATTTTGTCTCAGTCAGTATGTCCATAATTCAACACAAATGTGTCACCCTTTACTTATCTATACTTGCACAGGTCACTAAAACAATAGATTTATTTGTGTTTTAAGACATGGATGAGTTGTTGTCAAGTTGGTTTTACCTCTTCTGAACTCGACTCTTTACTTATGTTATGGATGAACAATAAGTGTAAAGACAATGTTTATTGCCGGTTTCAAGTTATAATGTAATTGACTCAGAACAAACAGTCTATAATACATAGCTGCTATTAGAGTAGGTACCTATAATGCATACCTATTATATATAAATAGGTATTTTACTGCATTTATAGGAAATGTCAAATCAGCATTTCCTCTATAGATGCGTAACTTGAAATTGATGCACGGAACACCAAAACAACTGCGATTGCTGTGTGTGTGTCATTCATTACAGTTTGGTGTTACAAAGTGACTCACCACAGCTATAAAGACGAAAGTCTATTTATAAAAGAGTTAATAGATATTATGGTCTTCGAGTGTCTCATATCATAACATAAAACAGAAAATCATGGAGCCCACTGGCCTCGTGTGGTAGATTTCGGTACTCCCTCTCAGAGAGCCTGAACCCCAGCACTGGGGACATTAAAGACTGATTATACTTATGCTATGCTCTTGGAAATAGCAGCTTCAGTAACCGCCTTCTACGCCATAATCCCGTCTCCTGCTCAGCTGGCTCACAATCACGGCTGGTGACCCGCTTACCAGCACTACTACGATATTTATACTGTGGCACTACTATCCTCCCGCGTTGCATACCATAGGTACCGCATTACTCGCAGCCATGAACTAGTAGAGTAGGCCTGGCTTGAGCCCGCGCATCTGTGCTGACTCACCGCCATTGACATGCACCCACTGCCGCTCATGCTCATCTAAAGTTGGAGTGTAAGGCTATTATTGGAAACTATGTTGCGTATATTTACTAATCATAGATTTAGTGCTATTATGGTACTGTTTGCTTTAACTCATATGAAGGTTCTCTGAAGCTCAATCAGACTGAAATTCCAACATTTTCAGTTCCAAGCAAATGACGGGAGCTACTAATTGGAATTAAAGGCCACAAACACCAAACAAACTCTCTGAGTGATGATGTTGGATCTGGGCTGATCTTGGGCGGAAAGACTATGTTTTCCGCCCAAGACCAAAGACTATGTTGGAAATAATGTAGGGTTATGTCGAGTTACTAATAATGTTTTATGAATAAGCAGCGACTTTACGTAGGTACGGATGTTAGTTGGCATGTTCACGAAAACCTAGTCATAGGATGAATCAAACGCAAATATAAACAGAACGAGCCGACGTCTGCCGACGCGAATGAAATCGTTTACAGTACATTGTCAGCTGAACCGTGGTGAACTGTGGACAATCAATAAAAACAAATGAATCGATTTTCCGTCGAGGTCAATTTTCACAACATACCAACAACCAAAGGAACGAAGCAACAAGTCTTACCAAATAATAGATGTGGCACTAAACTTTGAAGACATATGGTAATCTCTCTGATTATGTACAATTTTCAAATTATCGCAAATTGTTTCATAGTGAGACCGCTAAATGTTATAAGAGATATATGACATCAGTTGAAGACAGTATTCCCAAATCTATTAAGTATTTTTGGTCGTATGTCTCTTCCAAAAAAGGCAAAGCTAAGTACCCTGCTAATATGTTTTATAAAAATGTTTCTTCCGACGACCCCAAGGAAATATGTAACTTGTTTTCGACTTTCTTTAGTTCAGTATATGAACCCTCTACCTTTGACCCAGACACATGGCAGCCGCCTAATTGCTATGAAAACAATTCACCATGTATCTCTGATATCTGCTTGTCAAAGGAATCAATACGTACAGCATTGAAATCACTAGATTCTTCTAAAGGAGCTGGACCTGATGGCATACCACCCTCCTTCTTCATAAGTACAGCTGACCACTTGTCTTCCGCCTTACATATAATTTTTAATAAATGTTTGAAGGAAGGAGTCTTTCCTGCAGTTTGGAAGCGAGCCTCTATTACCCCTGTGTACAAAAGTGGTGATAAAAATGATGTGGAGAATTATCGGCCTATTTCCATTCTTTCCACTTTGTCAAAGGTTTTTGAACGACTTGTGCACAGTGCACTATATCCTCACATCCGTCATCTTATCATACCCGAACAACATGGTTTTGTCAAATGTCGATCTACCACCACTAACCTCATGACCTTTGTAAACTATCTCTTTGAAAACATGGACCGCCGGGTACAGGTTGACGCTGTTTACACAGATTTTCAGAAGGCCTTTGACAAAGTGGACCACACCCTTCTCATGGAAAAGATTGCCTTTAATGGTATACGCGGCAATTTACTCAGATGGTTTGCTTCATATATTTTTAATAGGACTCAAAGGATCATCGTTAATGGGCATGAATCTGACTCTATAGTTGTTAAATCCGGGGTACCTCAGGGTTCAGTATTGGGTCCTTTTCTATTTGTATTGTTTATTAATGACATTAAACATTGTTTTGTCAACTCACATTTCTTGATGTATGCAGACGATATGAAAATTTATACCACCTGTAAAAACATTTGCGACTGTCGATATTTACAACAGGACCTTGATAGACTTTATGAATACTGCCTCAAAAATAAACTTTTTCTTAGCCTTCCCAAATGTTACGCAATTTCTTTCACTAAAAATAAAAATCAGATCAAATTTAATTACACTATAAACAATAGAAGTCTTAACGAAGTTCAATCTGTTCGTGACTTGGGTGTTACGCTTGATTCTAGTCTGCATTTTGATACTCATATCGACAATATAGTAAAAAGGGCCTTTCAAATGTATGGAATGGTGATGAGATTTTCAAGTAGCTTTGTGCGACCCTCTACATTCTTAATATTATATAAAACACTGATTCGGTCTCAACTAGAATACGCTGTCCAAATTTGGGATCCTCTATATGATAAGTACAAAGATAGGCTAGAAATTGTTCAGAGAAAGTATTTACGTGCTATGAATTATAGATGTTATCGTTCTAAAGTCTCCTATGAACAATTACTGAAACGATATAATATACTTAGTTTAGAGTCTAGACGATTTCTTCTGGGAGTGATGATGCTGCATGGAATATGCAATGATAGATTTGACTGCATTCCTCTGACAAATAGTTTATATTATACAGTACCTAGATCTGTCATGCTTCGTGGGGTACGTGCGCCTCGCCTATTCCACACGAATTCGTGCAGGACTAACGCTGGGGAGCGCGTACCTCTTCGGCGCCTTGTTGATGCGTACAACGCACACTTTATGGAGCTTGACTTATTTACTCTTTCCAAAGATCGCTTCAAGGCAAGAGCAATAGAATTGCTAAATTCATAAGTTTAATTTTCTTCTTCTTCTTTTCTTTTCTTTCTTACTCCTTACTAATCTTTTATGACGGACACGATTTGTCTGTCTTCTGTAACTATTTTTTTTTTGTGAATTCGTGGACAATGTTGTTGGTTACATGTGTAATAACATAAATATGTGAGATTGTGTAATTCTGTATAAATGTATTTCTAAGTTGTGTTATTTTAAGAATCTTTAGTTAAGCTGGCATGTAACTGTTTTTTGTCCCTAACAAATAAAATAAAATAAAATAAACAGATACAGACAGAAGGTCCATTAAATTAAATGCGCTAATTAAACTCTATTCGAGAAACATTCTGAACCCTGAGTCCTATCCTATGCTGTCGTTGGACTTACGGTCAGAGATTATGATGACTTAGCCTAAAGCTCTGCAATCGTGTAATTGCAGCCAGGAATGTTACGACAAATTTTAAGCCAGGAAAGAGTCCCTCGAACTCATCTCGAACTGCTTTAGCATCTTTCTACAGTCTTTGGGAGTGCTATCACACAGAGACGTCTCTAGCCCATGTAGCGCCCGTGTGCAAACATTATCCTAGCGCCCCCCCCTCTATTTTCATCATTAGCCAAGAAAAGTAGCAAAAAGACAATTTACATTTTTTTTAATATTTGAAATGTAACACTTTGTGTTTATTTTTCAAAGTCAAATCTTTTTTTTAATTCAATTTCATTGGTTCTAATTAACTTCTATGTACCTACGTCATATTCGATAGCCATTATAGCTAATAGTGTGTTAAGGTTGATTGGTAATCGATTGTCGTGGTATGGAACTATGGACATATTATTATGATGCGAAGGAATGGAGGAAATGTTGTGAGGAAAATGTTGAGTATGAATGTAGATGGCTATAAGAGTAGAGGAAGACCAAAGAAACGATGGATGGACTGTGTGAAGGATGATATGGCTAGAAAGGAGGTGACTGCTGAGATGACGAGAAATAGGGAAGTATGGAGGAAGAAGACATGCTGCGCCGACCCCAAATAAATTGGGATAAGGGCAGGAGAATGATGAGTTTAGTAAGGTTTGCCATTCCGAAAATTTACAAAATCAGTGGGCGAGCTCAAACAATTTTGGCACATCAAATAAATGAGAAATTCACACATTTAGATAGAAATGGACTCTTTAAGAAAAAAGCAAGAGCGAGCGAAGCGAGCTCGAAAATTTTAGACCCCGCCTCGGAAAGGTTATTTTTATCATTCAATAAAATTATATTTAACTTACTTTTACTACTAACGCATTGAAAAATGGGGCAATAATAAAAACTCGGCGGCAAGAGCGAGCGAAGCGAGCTAAAAAATTTGAGCATTCCAATTATGAGATGGGTTAGATTTTCTTTTTACCGTGAATACAGATTTAAATAAAATAATAATTTAAAAAACAATCTTTTCAATCAATGTAGTGTCACCAGAACCAAAGTTATGAACTGTGAGCAACCTTTCAGCTCAATCGGATGAGGGGAACTGCTTTGAAGTTCAGTTGCAAGATTTAACCAATACTAACAAACTGACAAGGTAACTAGTGGGTGGCGGGTTAGAAGAAATATAGTAATAGGTATATAGATTTACAAGATTTGCGGGGCGGCAGACCGGAATTTTAATTAATTGTCTGATGACATAACCATGACCTGACGCTGCCGCTTGACTCCGCTCTGTGCCACCCCCTGAAACGCGCCGCCGGGGGCCATGGAATAAATAAAATAACAGGCCAGAGGGGGTTGGTTAAGTACCTAGATGTCACATGTCTTCGATTTTTCTCCTTGGGCGCTCCGTAGCGAGCGCTGATCGGCGCCCACATGGACTCTGCGCCCGGGTACTACGCACACCCTGCACTATAATTATGTAAAGACGCCTTTGCCAGTTTTAGTTGTAATAACATATCATTCTTACACAAAATAATATTTTCTATGCATTTTCATTTGATTTTTGAAAAACCGATCGAACGAATTCGATAATATTTTAATGGAATCTCCTGGCGCCCCTGTATCTCTGGCGCCCTGGGCCGTCGGCCCGTTCGCCCAACCGCGCCCTACCCTAACGCCGCTACTGTTTGGAGGTGTCGCACTAGAGGGCGCTCGGCGCCCCCTTAGACCCGGCGCCCGTGTGCGCCGCACACCCTGCACTATAGGTAAAGACGCCTCTGCTATCACAGATGGTGATATCATCGTCCTTGCTTACAAATGGACCTACTGTTACTTGTAAGCTTAACGACAGTGCGTGCGCTGACAAATAGACGTGCGAATATAATGTAGTCCGGAAGTGGGCAATAGAGTGGCGGTGAATAGCCCCGGCAATGCCCCGGCATGGCGGCATGGCGGCACATCCGACGTCGCCGGGTGGCTGCCGTCCTGCCGGGGTGCCGCCTACTGCGCTATTCACTTTAATTTCCTCTACGTATCATATGCCACTAGGGTCCGAAGCTTATTGAATATCCAGACACTCATTGCTCCATTATTGGGGACAATGTACCTTTGCCCTTATTTTTATGATCAGACGCTTAAGGGCAGACTGCATTCATGTTTGTGTGCGAACGCGCTTCTAGAATGATTATGTGACTAAAGGTGTAATTAATTCTTTATACTAAACTTGGTACCCACCATGAATACGTATGGGATTTATTTATCTATGTCACCTGATCCAACAGTGAACGAATAAAATTACATAATTATAAGAAAAACAGCTCGTGGCTTATTATGAACTGCCACTCAAGTCGATCTTTAGGTAAAGCTGTGCTTGCCTAGGTCGGTCTGTGGATGGGTGACCGCCCGACATACCGAGTTTCCTCCGTGCCTCGGAAAGCACGTTGTTGGTTCCGGCTGCCATATATATAGATCTTTGGCAGTCGTTACAGGTAGTCAGTGACCTGAAATTCTGACATCAGTCTTACCAAAGGGAATTACCTAGTATTAACTGGGTTGTGGAGGTCAGATGGTCAGTCGCTCCATGTAAAATACTGGTATTCAGCTGCATCCGGTTAGACTGGAAGCCGACCCCAATATAGTTGGGAAAAGGCTAGGCAGATGATAATAAGAAAAACAGCTAGGTGTACTACGACCTATTTACCGAAACATAGCTGCTCCCTTGAGACTCTCATCGGTTCAGTTGGCTCCCCGGATCACAGAAAATAAAGCACACCTTCATGCATTTTATATTAGCCCACCCGTGACCCGACCAACCGCAGGTTTGTTACAAATTATTTATAGAACTAGGCCTCCGCGACCTTTGTTTAGTTGCTAATAAAAACAAAAACACGCTCGTTAGCGGTGTGACCGTATCACCGACTGTGATTCGATTCAACTAAACATGCAGTCATATCGAGCGCGACTAACTCAATATCCGTTGTACAGGTTGTAATACTCAATGCTTTTACGCTGATTTGAACAAGATGATCGTAAATAACTGCACTAGGGTTCAACTTCATACCATATGTGATACACATAAGTGTCGTGCTCGTGATCAGTTCGATCGCTCAGGGAAAGTAAATCTGAGTTTATCTGTTTACCGGAAATTCCAAACGTATCTTGACTTGCTTCGTCCTTGCAAACTGCTAGAGAGATAGAAATCTACAATATTATTTCAATTTTCAAATAGTTACGAGGTTTTCCGGGTTTACGAGTCTACTTCGACTCTTCTCAAAGTTCTTCGGCACTATGTAACACCATGCGTAGCAGCATGACCACCTTAGAAACAGGTTTTGTCATCGGAACAATCGACAATGACACAGATCTTAGAAAAATTTCATGTTATTTCTATAGAAAGAGCTCTGTCTATTCTTGGTGCAGCTGTTAGCATGAGGAAGAATTATCTAAATGTATTTTGTTCCGTTACAGCGTCGGCAAGTTGAACTTGGTAGACCTCGCGGGCAGCGAGCGACAGCGCAAGACTGGCGCGTCAGCCGATCGGCTGCGAGAGGCGTCGCGCATCAACCAGGCGCTCTCCTCGCTCGGCAACGTCATCTCGGCGCTCGCGGAGAACAGCCCGCATGTGCCCTACAGGTACTCTTTGTTGCTCAAGCTTCTGTGTCAGACCTACTTCTTCTTAGCGTGTCGATGACAATTTAAATTGAGTCAGCCTAAGATTTGGCGACGAGTATGGCAC
Organism: Diarsia mendica; assembly: GCA_949316265.1. NCBI lineage: Eukaryota > Metazoa > Arthropoda > Insecta > Lepidoptera > Noctuidae > Diarsia > Diarsia mendica. Next base: position 26,986,442 of record OX438889.1, on the reverse strand, counting down.
TTTCAGTAGCCTCCATCAGCTCCTGTGATGTTCAAGTAACAGGACAGGCTGGATACGATATCAAGTGCCCCATTGTTTGTGGGGCATGACCACATTTACTCTCCAGGGTAGAGTCATCTATGAATCTCCACCTGAACAGGATTTCCTTGCTTCGTACCTACCCTACCTACCTGAGTACCATAGCAACTCATGTCAGTTAACCCTCGTGCACATCGAAATGTTGTAGGCTTGTGTGAAAACTTGGTATTTATATAAAAGCTGCACGTTGCAGAGACTCGAAGCTGACGCGCATCCTGCAGGACTCGCTGGGCGGCAACAGCAAGACCATCATGATAGCCAACATCGGGCCCGCCTCCTACAACTACGACGAGACCATCACCACGCTGCGCTACGCACATAGAGCTAAAGGTAACACAAATGTCCATTCAACTAGCATCATCATCATCATCATTTCAGCCAAAAGACGTCCACTGGACATGGCCTCCCCTAAGTGTCGCCATATTGACCAGTCCCGTGCGTGGATAACCTTCACCAGGTCATCGGTCCACCTAGTGGGATGCTTTCCAACACAACGGCTTCCGTTTAGTGGTCGCTACTCCAGAACTTTTCGGACCGATCCATTCTGCGAACAATGTGTAACTATCATGTTTAGCTGTTTTTATCCATGACAATATCTTAGCTACCAAATCTTGGAAGAAAAAAACCACTGGGGGTAACCTGATTACGCTTATGTCATGTTCAAAGTATTGTTAATGCGCCCTGGTATATAAGAAATGACGACCTCCATCGTGACCTAAAAGTGGAACCCGTCACCAAAATAATCCAAAAATTTGCTGAGGCCCATGAACACCGACTCCACCAACATGTGAACATCGAGGCAATTCAGCTGCTAGACCAGACAAATATAGTGCGAAGGCTAAAACGAACAAAACCTTTTGAATTAGTGTAGTGTAAATAATGTAGAAATAATAGTGACAATGACACTCATATAACACATGAACAAAGTGTTTATATTATAATATTAGACTCTAAGAAAGTGGAACGGACTTGTTTAAAGTACAATCAGCACTAGGTATTCTGTTTTAAAATAATTATCACGTAAAAAGTTAGGTTAGATTAAAATTGCTTATTAGTCTTGTAGGCTAGATTGTAATTAATTATTAAGAACCTGGTTCTTTTTAATAAAGGATAAAAAAAATAAAAAAAAATGTCATGTTCAAAGTAGGTGTTACTGATGAAGATTGTGTGTAATGTTCCAGCGATAAAGAACAAGCCGGTGCGCAACGAAGACCCGAAGGACGCCAAGCTGCGCGAGTACCAGGCGGAGATCGAGCGCCTGCGAGCTCTCATCGAGCTGCGACGGGTGCACGAGAAGAAGCCGCGCAAGCTGCCCAGACAGAAGCCGCAACCCACTCCGTCCGACAACTGTGAGTATACTCCCAACTCCCAACTAACACAGGAATCACTTTAATAGACGAATACTATACCTACCTATGTAAACCTTAAGGACCGTTTAATGTCTAAAGTTCACCGAGCATCTAGACTCTATGTATTGGTATTTCAAAACCATTAATAATATGATGTTTTATACTGGTAGGATAATAGCAAATTAAATGGCCTTTAGTTTTAGTGCAGCAAACCACAATACAGCTGTACAGCTTTCAGCTGTTTTTACTGCATTTGGATATACAATAAAATTTTAAGAAGTCAACTAAATACTTCATGGTGTTTAAAAGCATAAACATGAACCATTATAATGCCACGTAAATCCAGTATATAGCTTTAAGCTGTTTTTAGTGCCGTTTGTTGTGTTTTAGCATTTTCAAATGCTAAGTAAAAGCCAAATACTACTGAACAGCATGAATGTGAAATTAATATAATGCTTGCATTTTTAAAGATCAGCTGAGTTTTTTTGTTTTAAAAATCTTTTTTTTTTGTCATTAATCAACTGCACGTGAGTTACCTGCCTGTGAACCTATTTATGACCTAAAGCCGTATAACTTGTGCTCAAATAAGCAATACAGTAGCCGTATAAACATTTGTAATGCTATTATAGAACTAACTCAAAAACTAAAACGATACCTAAATGCTGTGTTACTTTGGCTGTGTGTAACTATTGCGAGCGCAGTACAGCGACGCGTACAGATCATTATTTGTTTCAATATTTTTGTTATTTTATAATTTCAGCCGAAGAAGAGACAGTCAGTATAGAGAATGAAAACATACTGGCGGAGTCTACGATAGAGCAGGAGAAGAAGCAGATGGAGGAGCTGGAGCACCAGATCCTGGCGCTGGAGGAGCGGCTGGTGCAGGGCGGCGGCGGCAAGGAGCTCATCAACAACCTCAACGAGACGCAACTCATACTGGAGCAGCGTCACAGTGAGATCACGGCGCGGAAGAAGCGCGAGGTGGAGATGCAGCAGAAGATCGAGCTGGAGGAGGAGACCACGGCGCACGTCTCCAACACCTTCACCACGCTGCAGCAGGAGGTGGACCACAAGACGCAGAGGTATGCATCTCAGATCTACCTACTACAATAGTGGTACGAAAGCAGTGGTGTTTGCTGCCACAGCTCATGACGTAAAACGAATAAAAATATGATAACAAATGTGTAATAATGGCTATAATGGTTCCAGGTTAAAGAAATGCCTATCAAAATACGCGTGTCTACGTGAGGAGATGGTGGAGCAGCGCGAGGCGCACGACGGAGAGCGACGCGAACATGAAGCGTTGCAGGCCGCGCTCATCGCTGAGCTGCGGCGCCGGCTGCTGGTGGCCGACAGCTTCGTGCCTGATGCTGGGCGGCCTGCCGTGCTGCGGGCCAGGTACAACGAGGACACCGACACCTGGGAGCTGCGCGAGCACAGCGGGGTGGAGCCCCTCGCGCGCCGGCCGGTGGCAGGCCCCGGGCGCCGCCCCGCGCTGCCCCCCCGCCTGCCCCGCCAGCGTGCGGACAACGTGCTGGACCTGCAGCCCCTGCCGCTGCCCTCCACCACGCGCACCTACACGCCGCCGCGACACGCACACCACACGCAGGTACACCGCACGGTACATACGCACCGCAAGCGACCCGCACACCCCACTGTGTTATACAACTGTGATACCTTATATTCCAGAGCGTACCGACGCCCACAAAGAAAGAGCCGGAGCTGGAGACCGCCCACGTGGCGCGCAAGTCAGGCCGCACGCGACCCACTACAGCACACCAACGTCTCGGCACTGCCGGCGTGCGGTAGGCCTCCCACCGGCCCCGGCCCCAGGGCCCCAGCCCCGGTCCCACGGCCCCAGTCCGGCCCCGGGTGCTCGCTCCACGGGAATGCGTGATAGCTACATTCCCAGTGCGAGCGTAACGCACCCCGCGATGCCCCCGCCCTTGTTGTAGGTTTTATACTGTTCGATTGATGCCCGAGCGACAAGCTTGCGACACTTGTCGCCTGTCGGGTGCCGCACGACGCGACGTCGCCGAGCGGTCAGTGTTGCGCGCGACACTGCGGCGACAACGACGCGACATAACGTTAGCTAGACGAAGTCACAAATTCCAGTCGCGCGACGCCGGAGTGTGCGCGTCGCCGCGAGCGTCATCATGATCTCACTTATCTTAATTCCCAGTATTTAGAAAGGCAAAGAACCTTTTGTATATTAATTTAAATACGTATGTATTAAGTCGTAGCTACAGACTGCATGCCCGAGTACTGTCGCTCGGTACTCCTCTGTGCGCGTATTATTTAGGTTGTTGTTTGTTTTATAAGATTTTATTTTACCATTGTTGTCTCTTTTGTTTTGTAAAATTTTATTTTGTGCCTCGATACCAACACACGTGTTTGAGCTAGTGATATTATGTAGTTTACAACGATTATGTATTAAATTCTACTGTGAAATGATTTAGAATTTCAATGAAATATATGAAATTGCTGTAAATAGAGTGCAGCGCGCACTTGCCATGTGATCCAGTAATGTATGTTCAAATGTGTTACCAAAGATGGAGCTGTCCATTCCGTGACCCGCAGCTACCGGGAGTCCCGGAGACTCCGCAGGTCCACAGGTCCTCGCCGTGATCTTGTTCCCTTATGTGTAAAATTTCATTTGTGGATAAATATGTTAATATTATTTCCAAACAGTTTCTAGTCAATGATGATGAATTATATTCTTGTATACAAATATTGTAAATAATAATAATAATGGTATTTTAGGTATTTCAAAAGTATCCATAATACGGAGTATGAACTAGTTAAGTAGGTTGCTAAATAGCGCACAATACTTTTTGAACTACTACGTCTGGAACTACTGTCATTATCATTATTGTGTGCGGCCGAGGAGTGGCCCGGAGCGGCCCACTGTGGGCCAGCGTGGCCCACGGCGGGTCAGTGTGACCCAGCACGAGCGAGTGGCGCGGCTCTCACACATAGTTGCTTTAAATTTAGTTAAATCAAGTTTTCAACTGTGGAATAGTTGTATATTTTGGGATCGTACGTATTGTTTATAATGTATTCATTGTATTGGCTTTTTATTTAATTTAAATAAATTGTGAATGGAAGGATCATGATTGTATTGTGATATAATTTGGTAAGTGCTAGTCAGTCGTGCCGCATACACGCTTATACTCACTAATTAATTAAAGAAATTACATTTTATTTATGACTTTTTTTTACAAACTGAATCCGATGCCTGCCACCCTCTTCTGTAACAACGTAATTACATTAGCGAGAGAGTATTTCGCTGAGGTTTTATGTTCTGCAATCAGTAGTAAGACCCATCACTATTTTCACGAATTGCCATCAGTAAAGTTGTAGGCGCGTTTCAATTTAAAAATAAAGGGTAAAAGTAGCCTTAGTTATTACTCATTATAACATCAGTTATCTGCCAATAAAAGTCCCGTTAGACTCGGTTCGGCCGTTTCGAAGATCAGGCGAACCATACAGACAGAAGCTGATAGGTACTGTTAGCCTGTATCAAACCACTGCTGGGCAAAGGCCTCTCGTCATGGCTTTTTGTGTCATAATAAAACTTACATAAGCAGTAAAAACTAAAACTACCACGACTAGGGGTCCGTTCACACCGACCGACTCGAAGAGGAGAGCTGATTTTTATCACGTTTTAATATGGAGTTTTGATTCATTGTAATAAGGTTTATTTTTACATGTCACTTCTTTTATTAATAAAATTTTTTTGAGAGCAAACCTTACGCGCTTAGTGTGAAATAATGAGAGGAGCCGACCGACTACCTCTGATTACCTACTCTTCCGCGCTCGACCGAACCACCGGGTCCTCGTGCGTGCTCTTTCATGCTCGCGCGGCCGACCGCTGCCGGTCTGTGTGAAAGAAGAGCGCCAGCCGATGCTCCCCGAGCCGGTCTGTTTGAACGGACCCTAAGTATTAGAGCGGTCCGATCGGCACGTGTGTAGAAGCATCGGATCCACTAGCACTAGCTATAGTACCCTCATTCTAAGGGATATCGTAGAACTTTTAAGACACTCGCTGACTCACCTAGGCAGGTAGGTAGCTCTTTTTAGCCCTAAAGGTGGGTTATTCGGATTCGTGGGCTTCCATGCTGTTATAATTTGGGCTTGCCATCAGTCTTTCTTTTCATAAATCTACTAGACTAAGTTCCAAACATCGAAATCCGGGGATGTATGATGGTCTTCGAAATCGGAAATCGAGTTATGGAACTCAAATGGAGTTGAGCCGAACACCAAGCACTAACAGGTGGAGTAAAGCTGTGACTGAGTTTCGTCCAAGAACTGGTAAAGAAGTATAAGTACCAAATGTACCAATACTTCTTTTTCCAGTTCTCGAACGACGTCCGGTGGCGAGATGGTCAGATGACATTTTACACTGGCATAAGAACGTGGATCTTGGCACAAACAAAAAGAACCTATGCCCAGCTGTGGGTGAAGTCCGGTTGTGATTGGCAAAAGCTTTACTAGAAATAAAACAGTGTACCTATAAACCGCTTCACTATTAAGTATAAAATATTACGTATACCGCGTACAAGTCCGTACAACACTATTACCGAAGGTTGTTGAGAGTTTGAGAGTCCCCTTCCTCTCTTTGTGGAGTGGCTGGAGAGGCGCCTTCCGTCTGACGCAGGTTTTCACCGGACACGGATATTACGAGAGGTACCTGCACCGAATCAGGCGGGAGCCCCACCGTGTTGTCGTAACGGCTATCAGCGGCGGCGACTTCTCGCGTCCGGCCCTGGTGCAAGCCATGGTCCGGGGCGAGAGAAAATGGGACGCTGTCGCCTCCTTTTTTGGAGGCGAAACGTGAGAGGGAGAGAACCTCTCGTCCCAGCCGCCGCGGGAGACGCTCCGGGCGTCGGGCCTCGGGGGCCACATGATGGCTTCCGGTCACCGTAGGCGCGGGCCTGTGGATGGTGAGTAATGGGCTAGCTCGCCGTCCACGCTCGCCTCAAAGATATGTCAGCAACATGGAAGGGGCTTCGAGGCTGCGGGTTGTTTAAAAGAGATACCGCGGCCTCGGCACAAGAGCTAAGAAGGAACATGGGTGGTTTTTAGTTAGTAAGTATAACATTTCCCACCCCGCTCAGAGCGGGAGCCGGGAGGAGTCATTTGATGATTTCTGTCTGTACCAATAAATGTTATTTCTTTCTTTCTTATTTCTCACACTCCAAAAAATAAAAACCCGTTGTTGAATGTACTGTGTAACGTTTTTTGACTGTGCCTACGTATCTTGACAACTATAATTAAATCAAAGTGTTTTAGGAGAATTTATCGGGCAGTGTGATTTCTGAACGAAATCTTTAAAAAAAAATGGATGTGTTTCTGAACAAATCGCTAGTGATGTCCGCACGCGATAAATTATTTAATTTGGAATATCGATGAAAATTTAAATATTTGGGACTTTTTTAATTGTCTTATGACAATTAACAATCCTATGTCCAGCAGTGGACGTCTTTTGGCTGAAATGATGATGATGATGAATTAACAATCATCTACATAATTATGCCAACGTTATCAAATTATGCAATGCTTAGGCTTATCCAACCAATTACAAATCTATTCAAATATATTTTCAAGTTATTAGCAAGCAGTAGTTTTTTTTTATGGTGGGTGGAAAATCATCAAATAACCGCCCTGCTCTTGGGCAGAGCGGAAGGGAGTGTCAGACTTCTACTGACTAAAAACTACCCATGTTCCTTCTTCGCCCTTGTGCCGAGACCTCGGTATCTCTTTCGACAATCTGCAGCCAAGCATTAGCTTCAAGGTTCATTTTGACAGTTTTGAGTGGGTTGATGATGGTACGATGGCACCTTTACATTTTACAAATTGCTAAAGGTGCCTGCATATTTTTTTAAAAAAGGACTGTCATATCTTATCTTTTTTCACATACTTAACAATGTATGTGAAAAAAGATGAGCAAAATTTAATTAACATTTTTTTTTTTATATCTATCTATCATACATTAATTATTATTATAAAACAACCGTATTGTTAACGGTCATTCTGCTCATCGACTGATTTAAACCTGGCCTCGGAACATCACTAATTTCGTAACCGTCGAATAAATTCAAACGTGCAGTGGCTTTGTTTCGATAGCAAAATGTGAAATAAATTAAAATCATAATAAATATCTATTCAAATGGCGGAAAAAATAAAGGATTATCAAGTTATAGACGTTTTCTGCGGCGGTACGTTCTACAAAGTGAGACACAAGGTCACTAACAACATTTTTGCGTGGAAGGCGTACGATTGCTCCGCGTTCAGTAACGAACAAATACAAAACGTCGCTAACGAAGTGAAAACAATAAGCAAAGTGACATCGAAGAGCTTGTTAAGATATTATGACACCATTCTGCACACCCCGTCAAAAACATTATACTTTGTCCTTGAATACAATTCGTGGCGAAGTGTGCAGGAATTACTGGAATTGTGCAAGGCCACCGACAAGTTCATCGCGGAGAGCTTTATCTGGCACCTGCTTCACGAGCTGGCGCGGGCCTACAAAGCTGTGGAAGATTTGCATGTTGTCGTTGTACAAAAATGCATAAGTTCAGGGTCAATCTTTGTGGACGACAGTGGCGACTTGCGCATCAATTGTTTCCAGCTGACGGCGGCGCAGGGGTCCGGGGACGTGATGCGACAGATCGGGGATGTGATCCACATGCTGTGTTACCGCCCCGGCGCCTCCGACGACAAGATCAAGGAGTTTCACTACAGTGACGACCTCCGAGACATAGTCAGCTTCCTGATGGATGAGAGGAACGTCAACATGCGCCCAGATGTCGTCCTGTACCATCCTACAGTCCTCATGAACTTGGAATCAAAAACTGGGCCAAAATGTTTGAATGACATACTCATCTCGGTTGAACACTCACACTTAGCATCAGAAGTGAACAAGTGTGACTCAGAGAAGGCTGTGGAACTGTGCAGAGCTGTGGAGCCTCTTCCCAGGACTCTGTTCAACATTGGAAATAGTCCTATTTACTGCAACATCAGTCCGAAGAGGAAAGCAAGCAAAGAGATTGAACAGTCATGCTCGCCACAGATCCCCCTATCCCCCACCCTGGCTGCACTTGCTCTGGAGCTGCCTGGCTTTGTGCCTCGAAGCAGGAAGCCCTACACTGAAACATTAGATAAGTTCAACTGTCCCCAGCGAGTTTCAGAGGACACTCTGAGCCAACAGTGGATGTCGCGCCTCGTGGCGCTGCGCCACCGCGAGGAGTCGCTTAACAAGAGGGAGAGGGACCTCATAGCTAAAGAAATAGTGAACAGCCCATGTACTAAGATTATCCCACTCAACGCCTCCCTGGAGTTAGGTTGTGAGGGTGAAAGCAATGGTATTACCCTGCCTCCAATGATGACACAAGCTAAGGACGACAGGCGCGAGTGGATGTCTCGTCGGCGGCGCCCACGCAGCGGCTCTGTGCGCGCCCGCGGCCGCAGGAAGAGCTACGCGTACGAGGACCTCGACAGTTCGCTGTCGGCGGACGCGGGCGACGACAGTGTCATCATCACGGGTGCCAAGATCACCGCCGACAACATGCCGCGCCGGGACATGTTCCCTGACGTGTCCACCAAGAAGGTACACTTCACAGCAACCAACCCATTCACTGAGAGTGATGACAGTGTCACTTTGACATTCTATGAGCTAGACAATGTGGATACAGAAGGATATCAAGTTCCGAGGCAGGAGGCTCTGGCTAAAGACATCAATAAGTTCAAATATTTGGATTTGAAAAAGTCGCCTTCTGAGAAGAGAGCCTCCATGCACATGCAGTGGTGTCACTCATCTCCTTCTAAGCAAGCTAAGACTAGCAAGAACATCTTCAGTGACATCACAAACCACAGCAGTATGAGGAAGACTCCTTCCAAAACGAGCCTCACTTCCAGAGGCTCCAACACATCTCGTCAGTCCATGTTCTCCTGCAGGAGTCACTGGAGCATGGAGTCCAGCAGTACCAAGGTGAGTGAGGGCAGCATCTCTGAGAGGACTCGCTCCTCCATGAGACAGGGGCTGCCACAGACCCCTGTGGCTCCTCCTGATGTTAAGAAGTCCAAGAGTCGCAAGTCTCTACTGAACTTCAAAACTCCCTTCAAGTTTATGACAGCCACTAAGATCTAGTTGTATATGTAGCTTGTATGTAAGTTTATTTGTATAAAGTTTTAAGTTTTAAGTATTTGTAGAAATTTATTATTCGAAAATTATCAAATTGTATTAGTTAATTGTGTTGTGGTATTCAAACCTATGGATTTATAGTATTGGTTGTGGTTTTTATCTATAAGATAAACTTAGTGTAGAGTAAGTGTTAAGCTTCCACTTAACTGTAGTATCTCATAGTATAGTCTTATATTGTAAGGACCAGATATTTCTATTTGACATTTTAATTGTAAAAATTGAAATGAAATACGGACATCAACCCACCCTAACCTTAGAATAGTGAAATTATATGAAAGAATATTTTTATATAAACATTTTATATTTCAAATTATATCAAATGTATGGTTTATATCAGTGTATGTTTTAATTATACACTATCTAAATATGTGTACTTGTAAATATGATTGAATTTGTGATATGTATAGTTCTGCCATATTTACAAAAGACAAAAATTATGTAAAATCTTTTATGCTAAATTGAATTTTATATTGTAAAATACATTTAGAGACTTATTTACATTTAAATCACAAAAAAAAAACCTGACAAACTAACAGTTGAGGATCAACTCAGTGATGTAATGAACTTTAGTCTTTTGTCTTCCAGTTTGTAACAGAATAGTCTTAAATTGTAATAAGTATTATGTTAGAATTACTTTAAAATAATAAGTTTTTAAAAGTGTACAGCACTATAAGTTTGTGTAAAAGTAACTTGATTGCCATATTCACTGTATTAGTTTAAAATGAATGCATCTCATTGAGGTGTGTTCTAGATATAAGGGTACATGTAAGAAATAATAAGTATAAAATATAAACGTAAGGAGCTCATGTATTGTTTTATTTCACAATCACACTGGTCATCACTGCACTCTGAGTCATCAGCATCACTTGTAGCCACCACAAGTTCCTCGGAGGTGTTCCATCATTTCTTTTTGTTGAGTGCCTTGTCAGCTCCCTCCACAAACTTCTTGGGCAAGCCATACTTCTCTATGAGGAGTTTGGCAATGAAGTATGTCTGTAAAAGATAAAAAGAAATTAAATGAGCACAAGCCATGTAGTGTGTCAGGTCACACAAACCTTCGGAGGGGACCTCAACATAACATTATTGATGAGTAGCAGTAAATAAGTTATATACCTTTGCCCTTGAAGGAGGACATAGCTCTCGGGGTCCATGACCTATCAAGTGTATGCATTGCTTGAACCAAAAGGTTCACAGGTAAAAAATATTTTTTGAGGACAAAGAATGTTGAAATTGAATTATCCTCCTTTCATTGATAAATTAACTAATTTACAAAATAAAATACATGACAATGACATGTAAAACATCATACCTATATTTTCCAAAAGGGTAGGTAGAGGTGGACCCCGAAGACGAAGTACGGGCCTTGTCATACTAGCGGATTGCAAACGTCTTCCCGGCGTGTTCGTTGTGTGTCCGTAACGGATTCTTTTCGCGCCCGCTCCGCTTTGAAGACGTTCGCAATTCGATAGTATGATAAGGCCCTACCTCCACATTTGGCATAGAATGTAATAGGGGCAAGGCAGTTGCGTGCGGTCAGCATATTCTCTTGAAAGCATTTTCAAAGGAAAACTAGACCTGAGAAATGGGAACATGGAGGACCTCACGCTGAGCAATTGCGACCACTAGACCATCGTCACTGTCGACTGATTGTTGCCTATTCCTAACTGTCACTGGTAGGTTCAATCCCCTGCTCAGGCAGTGTTATTTGTTTTACCCGTCGGGGCTGCGGGTTGTTCGAAAGAGACACGACGTGGTTACCTGGTCTCCCTGCACCATGAGCTGGTCGGCCTTAGCCCCGGGCGAGCGCGTCACTCCGCAGGACGCCGCCACGCCCGTCTGGCACACGTGGCTCAGCGCCGGCAGGCTGAACCCAAACTGCTCCAGGTTCGATACAAGCGTTACCTGTTCATGGGAATATTCTTTACTACTTTTCAACCACCTATGTCCCATAGTGATGTAATTACAATTTTAGTTGGAGTTTTGATTAGTCGTATAAAATTTTCAAATGTTTAAAAATAACGATTTTAATGACGTCACATCACGTGTTGCTACGATTGAATAGGCAATTAAGTTATCAACGATTGCTTAGGCGCCGCCTTCAAATTAGCCGCAACGCGAAGTACCGCGCTGCTTTTGTACCTAAATCCATACAAATAAAAACGCGCTGCCACTGCGCGGCACTTTGCGGCTAATTTGAAGGCGCCCTAAGTTATGTTTAGAAACAATTCTAAACATGCTTACAGCGCCGCGACAAGCGACGGAGGAAATATTAAACGAGAGCGAAATATAAAGCCGGGTACACACTTACGCAATGTAACATGCAATGAAAGAATTTGCCGGCCATAATTAGCGCAATGTATCATGCAATGTAACAGAATTTCCATAGTGCCTTTCATGTTACCTTGCTTGTTACATTGCGTTCTTGCGTAAGTTTGTTAGAGCGTGCAGTTATTTAGTTATGCTCAGCTTCAGCACTGTCGGCTGGTACAGCATCGCTGATGCGGCTGTGATGTGTGCGACATACCTTCTTGTTCCCGCTGCGCTGCGCGACCTGCATGCGCACAGGCTCCAGCTTGCTCTTGCTGAGCCTCACGCTGCCGTCACAGAACTGCATCTCCGTGCTCGGCGTCATCTTACTCTGCACGGCCGACATCAGGATGTCCCACTTCACTGCGTCCTACGGGTTGGGCATTCAAATTGTTTATATTTTACTGCACAATAAAAAAAAATAATAAAAAAAAATATATAGACTAACACATTCGTCGGTTTTGTTTGAAAGATCTGTAAGGCTGTAAGTATTACTAGATACATGCTTGGGCAAGGACATGTGCCCTTGATAATCCAGCACCTTTTTTTTATTGGAGGGTGTGAAATATTCAAATGACTCGTCCCTTGGTACACGAACGCGTTTACGTACCTGACAGGCGGGGCGTCGCGCGGCGCGTTGTGCGTTTTTAATTCAAACACATGGCGATGTATGAAAACGTTAAAGATTTCAAATGTCAATTTCACGAGAAGCGTTTATTCACTCGTTAGTTTAAAATGAAGCGTTCGTTGCGGTGGACCCGCCTCTCAGTAAATGTTTAAAAAAGCACGCGACGAGCCTTTTGCACGCGCCGCGCAACGCCCCGCGTCTCTGTAAACGAGCCCTAAGACGGGCGGACGGCGAGCTAGTCCATTACTCAGAGTCCACAGGCCCGCGTCCATGGTGCCGGTGGCCGGAAGCCATCACGTGGTTAATCCATTACTTGTGATAGTAATGCAACGGCGGCGGCGCTAAGAAAAGTACGTATACTGATTTCTTTGTACTGTGATCTTTGCCATAGAATTTAAATAGGTATCGTAAATGTACCTGTACAGGTTTCCCAGTAATTTTAGCGAGCGCCGCGTCGACGGTGACTGCGCCCTTCATTTGCGTCGAGTTCAGACCGCGGGTCTTCACATACTCTGTCAGCGTTGTGCGGACTTCGCCCGATGTTAGCGCTGTGCCCTTCCTGAGGACAGGATTTATATGGTCAATCAGTTTTTTTTTTAAATACGTTGCCCCACACTAGGAATTTGTCCTGTATCGTGGATGCGTTTACAAACATTGAAACTCACATACACAAACACGCCCAGACCCGAAACAACTATCTGTAGGCCATACAAATACTTGTTCCGTGCGGGGATCGAACCCGCGACACGTAGCGCAGCGGTCCAATCGCTTAGCCACTGCGCCAACCGTGTCGTCAGTAGTAAGATACAACACTTATCGACGGATAATCGGCTTAAATCGCTCAGAAAAAACTTAGTGAGCGATGTCGATGTAACAAGACATACTTTTATTTCAATTCTGGTCTTTTATTTTATAGATTAGAATGAAAGGATCTTCTAGTCTTTTCACTTGCTTTTTTTTCTCCCCGTTTATTGTTTCCTTATCCATTTACAGGCAAGTCGTAGACACTATCTTACCGTACGCACTTATCGTCCCATCCATCGACGACGATGCATGCATAGTACAGTCATTTGGTAGTTTTTACCCGAATACGGCGAAGCCAAAAGGAAGGGTAATGATTTTGGCAGTCTATGTATGTATGTTTGTGTGTATGTATGTTCCACCGTAGCGTCTAAACTACCGAACGGATTTTAATAAATGAGGTGTCAATAGATTCGTAAGAATAGCCGGGTAACATAGGCTATATAAATTTTGTCCGTTTTTGTTATGACGGAATTTAAATGTCAGATTCAACCTCAAAAAAAAAAAAAAATTGAAATAATCATAACATGTTTGGTATCAAATGAAAGGTCTTGGCCAATACATTACAAATATGCGTATTATATTATAGTTTTAGTCAATTTACAAGTTTAGAATGCGGTCAAAAAGTTGGCCGCGGTTTGTAGTCGGGTTTTAGTTTTTAAACTTGTAACTAAAAAGTTTTCCGGGAGTTTTGAAAATTTTATATTCCGAATTTCAATTTTGCCACCTCATAACTTAGCCGCTCGCGTCGACCATCTAGGTAAAATGGCGTCTCGTCTAATAGATTTTTTTTGACGATATCTCCTTCCGGACTCATCCTTACATAGTATAAAACAAAGTCGCGTCTGTTTGTTTGTTTGTTTGTCTGTATGCTTAAATCTTTAAAACTACGCAACGGATTTTGATGCGGTTTTTTTTAATAGATAGAGTGATTCAAGAGGAAGGTTTTAGTATATAATTTGAACGACATCCACGCGGGTGAAGCCGCGGGCATCAGCTAGTTCTACTATAAAAATATGTTGAACAAAATGAAACAAGAGAAAAATTTTCGAACTAAATGACTGGACTAGCATACCAACGAGAAGTTGACTAGGTCACAGGTACCAGGGCATCAGCACACACAGGGGCTATACTCACTTGAGCGGCGCGAACACGTCGGCCACGTTAGCGGTGATGCAGTACATCTCGCGCACCACAGGCGGCACGTAGTCAGGGCTGGCGGCGCTGGGGGGCGGAGCCCGCATGCGCAGTCGCTGGGCCGCGGGCAGGGAGAAGTTGACTACTTGCACTCGGGTCACAGGTACCAGGGCATCAGCACACACAGGGGCTATACTCACTTGAGCGGCGCGAACACGTCGGCCACGTTAGCGGTGATGCAGTACATCTCGCGCACCACAGGCGGCACGTAGTCAGGGCTGGCGGCGCTGGGGGGCGGAGCCCGCATGCGCAGTCGCTGGGCCGCGGGCAGGGAGAAGTTGACTACTTGCACTCGGGTCACAGGTACCAGGGCATCAGCACACACAGGGGCTATACTCACTTGAGCGGCGCGAACACGTCGGCCACGTTAGCGGTGATGCAGTACATCTCGCGCACCACAGGCGGCACGTAGTCAGGGCTGGCGGCGCTGGGGGGCGGAGCCCGCATGCGCAGTCGCTGGGCCGCGGGCAGGGAGAAGTTGACTACTTGCACTCGGGTCACAGGTACCAGGGCATCAGCACACACAGGGGCTATACTCACTTGAGCGGCGCGAACACGTCGGCCGCGGTGATGCAGTACATCTCGCGCACCACAGGCGGCACGTAGTCAGGGCTGGCGGCGCTGGGGGGCGGAGCCCGCATGCGCAGTCGCTGGGCCGCGGGCAGGGAGAAGTTGACTACTTGCACTCGGGTCACAGGTACCAGGGCATCAGCACACACAGGGGCTATACTCACTTGAGCGGCGCGAACACGTCGGCCACGTTAGCGGTGATGCAGTACATCTCGCGCACCACAGGCGGCACGTAGTCAGGGCTGGCGGCGCTGGGGGGCGGAGCCCGCATGCGCAGTCGCTGGGCCGCGGGCAGGGAGAAGTTGACTACTTGCACTCGGGTCACAGGTACCAGGGCATCAGCACACACAGGGGCTATACTCACTTGAGCGGCGCGAACACGTCGGCCGCGGTGATGCAGTACATCTCGCGCACCACAGGCGGCACGTAGTCAGGGCTGGCGGCGCTGGGGGGCGGAGCCCGCATGCGCAGTCGCTGGGCCGCGGGCAGGGAGAAGTTGACTACTTGCACTCGGGTCACAGGTACCAGGGCATCAGCACACACAGGGGCTATACTCACTTGAGCGGCGCGAACACGTCGGCCACGTTAGCGGTGATGCAGTACATCTCGCGCACCACAGGCGGCACGTAGTCAGGGCTGGCGGCGCTGGGGGGCGGAGCCCGCATGCGCAGTCGCTGGGCCGCGGGCAGGGAGAAGTTGACTACTTGCACTCGGGTCACAGGTACCAGGGCATCAGCACACACAGGGGCTATACTCACTTGAGCGGCGCGAACACGTCGGCCGCGGTGATGCAGTACATCTCGCGCACCACAGGCGGCACGTAGTCAGGGCTGGCGGCGCTGGGGGGCGGAGCCCGCATGCGCAGTCGCTGGGCCGCGGGCAGGGAGAAGTTGACTACTTGCACTCGGGTCACAGGTACCAGGGCATCAGCACACACAGGGGCTATACTCACTTGAGCGGCGCGAACACGTCGGCCACGTTAGCGGTGATGCAGTACATCTCGCGCACCACAGGCGGCACGTAGTCAGGGCTGGCGGCGCTGGGGGGCGGAGCCCGCATACGTTGGCGCTCCGCTGCGGGCAGGCGGTGCGCTCGCAGCAGCGGGTGCAACAAGTTCACCGCGGTGACGGCGTCCACGCCCTTCTCTATCTCGCGCACCTCGAGCAAGCCTTCCTTGAACAGATATACGCGGTAACATTACACTGTATTGCTGACTGACAGACTAAGTTAGACGCATATACTAGCACTTAGTTCGCGGTGTAAACGTAACGTAAGATAAGAATGTATTCATATCTATCGATGTTTATCACTGCACAGGGAACATTTTAGGTAACTTAAATGTTATACGATAATAGGGGATCGGACTGACTCAATAAAATATGATTCTGTTTAGTCTGTCAGTAAAGATTATCGAAAAATATTGGATACGTGTTTTTTGTTTTATCAAATTAATAAAAATTGACGAAGATAAAACGCGTCAAAGATCATGGAGTGGGGCTTGAAACGTCACATATAGGTTAAAAATGTACTAGCATAAGACGTCACACGAGTTTTCTAAGCACTGTATCGTTTACATTTTTTGTTTGTATACGTGAAAAAAGAAAAAATACGTGTTCAATATTTTTTGGAAATCTATCTGACGGACTAATTAGATTTTTTTTGTACGATTCGAATTAATTAATTCTAATTAGATTCTTTTTTGTATTATTTACGTGAAGTGTACACTACGTGCTCGTGCTACGGCTGCAGTATTAGACCCGGTTTTCACCAAAAAAGAAGACATGCGACGCGGAAAATAGACGTACAGGAAAACACTGACCGCGGAAAACAATAACCTTATCGTGTCTCGTCTCTCCTGTTAGTTATATCTTCTCACTTGTTGCGGCTTTGGAGTAAACGGTTCTGAAGCTACACTGCGCCATATTTCGTTTACAGTTTTATGCTATTTAGTTTTTTAGTTTATTTTACATTTTTTTTATTTCGGTGTTAAGATTTATTTGATAGTTTAAAAATGTTCCTATGAACTACCAGTGGTTTCATTTATTGTCGTATCATCGGCACCACCCTGTATAACAAATTTGCTCCCTAATACTACATTGTTAGGAATTAGTATAGCTAAACATGACAACGAAATATTAGTTACCTACAGTCACCCGATTTGTTACAAATAGCGTACAAAAGTGTAGTTTCATGTGTACCTGCTGCATAGCTTCTAGAAACTTGCCAAGTTTCTTGTAGGACGATTTCTTTACGTCTAATGTCCGCTCCGGTGGACACAAGGTTACTAAATGATTTCTGAAAAGTTATTAAACATTATTTATCCAAATGTACATTGCATTTGAGATCTTTATAAGTAATGTTGCTGTTTAACATAATTATTTCGAGATGAAATGCCGCCGATTCGCTCTTGTCATCTCATTAAATAGAATATAAAGGATATTGACCTCCCTCCCGGGCTGCAGGTTATTCGAAAGAGATACCGCGGCCTCGGCACAAAGGGCTAAGAAGGAACATGGGTGGTTTTTAGTCAGTAGAAGTCTGACACTCCCTAGCGCTCTGCCCAGCAGGAGGAGTCATTTGATGATTTCCCACCCTAGAAAAAAAAGGGATATTGACCTGTACAAGAGATTCGTTTTGAGCGGCAGTTCAGCGTTCTTAGCGTCTAGTTTGAGGTATGAGAGCAAGCACCATCGCAGGAGACCGTCCATGTCCGTCGGGATGTCGTATTCTTCTATTTGAGAGTCCTCTGAAAACGGTTTCACAAAAATTTTAACATAGTAAGAAATTTATCTAAGTATTTACGTGCATTCACTTTGCATTGATCTTGGATACCATTTATTATTCTAGTTTATGATGTCCCAGTGCAGGGCAACGCCTATTCATGTACGAAACTATACAAAGTAAAATGAAATGACTCAGTGAAAGCTGTTGTATATTGTAACGAAATGAGTAGAGAATTAAAATAAAACAGAAACCACCTAATCATTTGTTATAATAGCTGATTAACAGTTTTGACTGTGACATATACATACTGTTATGTGGAAATCATGTCTGTCACCGATCCTTAGCCAGTAGTTGTTACCTGTGAGTACACTATCATCGACACCATCATCTTCCTCATCAACGTCCTCAAGCTGCCCCTCATCAGCGATCACTTTAGGTTCGTTCTGTGGCGGCACTGGCACCAGTGTGGGTGGTGGTCGCTTGCCCAGGCTCGGCCACTCCTCCCTCACTGGTTGGATGCTCATCTGTAGTGGTGACATCATTATGAACTGCATTTATTTAAGTTTTTAAACTGACATGGTCAATAGTGTTATTAATATTGAAAACGGGATATTTACCATGAAAACGAAAGGTATTCGGTAGGTATAGTCTAAAATTATATAAAGAGTTGGAACTTTCAGCAGTAAAGCAGAACTAGTTATGTCCTATCCTATAACTCTATAAAAAACACTTTGTAGGTGTAACTTATTTGGATATTGGACGGCACGGTTGGCGCAGTGGCTAAGCGATTGGACTGTTGCGCTGCGTGTCGCGGGTTCGATCCCCGCACGGATCAAATATTTGTATGGCCTACAAATAGTTGTTTCGGGTCTGGGTATTTGTGTATGTGAGTTTAAATGTTTGTGAACGCACCCACGATACAGGAGAAATTCCTAGTGTGGTGCAACGTATTAAAAAAAAAAAAATATTCATGCCAAATTATAGCTATCTAGCTATAGTCCAGTCAATTTAGACATAAAAGTAGTGGTCAAATAACAATAATTCCCACAGAGCCAAATATTGGTGGAGAGCTGGGGTATATCATTACAAACAAAGTCTTAAAAATCCCCATCGATCCTATGTGTGCTACAAAAGTTATTCGGGGTCAAAGGTCAAAATTTGGGATTTTTTGATTTTTTCTCGAAAACGGTAAGTTTAACAAAAAAAACCTCAACCCAAAGTTGTAGATCTTAAAATTCTCTACAAAAATGCCGTTCATTATTATTTTCTAAGAGTTACCATTCCTGAGATATCGCGATTCTAAGAGCCTTTATATAAAAGCAAAAGGTAACTCACTCCTCACGAAATCTCGAAAACCGCTGGACGTATAAATATGATTTTTGGCAAGGAGGTAGTTTATAGTTAGTAGACGTCCGCTAAGAACGGATTTTGCGATAGGGCCGGATTAGGGTGGTCTAAGGGCCCACGCAAGTTTGTATGAATCAGAACTTGCAAAAGCTCATAGACCACCCTAATCCAGCCCTGTCAGAAAATTAATGCATAACAGACGTCTACTAACTATAAACTACGTCTCTGCCAAAAATCAAGATTGTAGCACAAAAAATGAAGGACTTTCATACAAACTTGCGAGGGCCCTAAGATCACCCTAATACGGCCCTGTCGCAAAATCCGTTCTTAGCGGACGTTTACTAACTATAAACTACCTCCTGTCCAAAAATCATCTATATACGTCCAGCGGTTTTCGAGATTTCGTGAGGAGTGAGTTACCTTTCGCTTTTATACATAACTAGCGACCCGCCCCGGCTTCGCACGGGTGCAAATGGATGTTATTATACTTACAAACCTTCCTCTTGAATCACTCTATCTATTTAAAAAAACCGCATCAAAATCGTTGCGTAGTTTTAAAGATTTAAGCATACAAAGGGACATAGGGACAGAGAAAGCGACTATAATTTTATACTATGTAGTGAAGAATAATGTGACTGTTAGAATCGCGATATCTCAGGAATGGTAACTCTTAGAAAATAATAATGTAGAACATTTTTGTAGAGAATTTTATGATCTACAACTTTGGGTTGAGATTTTTTTTGATGAAACTTACCGTTTTCGAGAAAAATTCAAAAATCCTCAAATTTTGACCTTTGACCCCGAATAACTTTTGTAGCACACATAGGATCGATGGGGTTTTTTAAGGGCCGGCTCCGGAAATCGAAGGTTGGGAATGTCATAGAAATAGATAGAAAACGATGCTCCACAACCTTGAAATAAATCACACAGCTAGCCAATGAATGTAACTTGTTATTGAAACTTTCGAATTTAAGATAATGCTTATGGATAAGTGTAAAAAAAAATCAGAAAATCACTAAAAACGAGTAAATCGCACTCCCGTATTGTAACAACTGAGTCGTAATTATTGAGAATTTTTAAATGAATTTTATTAAATAATAAAGTTAAAAGTATAAAGTAGTCACTGAAAGCTTCATTTTTTAATAAACATACTCTCATTTTGTGTAAAAAAATCACAAACTTGCCCATGTTTTTCGCTCAAAATCTTCATACAAATTACTATGAAGCGGAGCGCTTTCTTAGCAAGCTTCGACGGACCCACTCGTGGCTCAGTCTGCCACGCGCCTCCAACGTGAGAGCACGTCGATTTGCGCCGCATCGGCAGATCGCAGTCGAACCGTGTACGTACACAAAATCAGTGCACAGTGGTCTCGCGACAAACTTTTGTGATACCATAATAGTTTTGAAATTGAGTAAGTATACTTTTTATATTATTGTGAATTTGCATTAAATTACTCGTAAATTAGATAGTAGGCAATGTACTGGTAGGTATGTGTATCTTATTGTGTATTTGTGTTTTTTTTTTGTGCGTCTGATTTGACATTACATTTCGTTCGTAGAACAAAATATCAAAAATTCTGGTTGTTTACATTTTCATTATACTAATTCTTAATTATCTGATAAACGCGTGGACCGATTTATATGATTCAAACGGATAGAATGGTTTTATACCTAGAATTTTCATTTGACAAAAAGTCGTTAAGATATCTCAACAAACAAAAAATCTCATTTTCAAGTTGCTCTCGTAATTATTCAACAAAAAAGATACCTACTATGGCGCACAGATATAAGCCGCGCGCCGTGCGTTTGTATATTATGAAGATAATACCGTACTTCCCCCTTTTTAGAGTTCCGTAGTCAACTAGGAACCCTTAAAGTTTCGCCATGTCTGTCTGTCCGTCCGTCTGTCCGTCCTCGCTTAATCTCTGTGACCGTTAACACTAGAAAGCTGAAATTTGGTACCAATATGTGTATCAATCACGCCGACAAAGCGGTTAAATAAAAATTGGAAAAAAAATGTTTTATTAGGGTAGGTATAATTATGTAAAGTGGGAAGTGTTTTTTTTTTATTTCAACCTTAAGGGTCAACCAACGGCACGAACTAGTTGGTGGGCGGGGCTAAAATGCATGCTATTTCATCCGACGTCACGAGCGAAATGCATAGAGCGAAAGAGACACAACTAAAACGGGCGCGCGATTGTTTCTATGCAGACCTTTGGTAGTATGGATACCATGAAAAATCCATTGAATGTATCTGTTCAAAATAGAATTATTTGAATTCTTTAATAACTAATCTATGTCTGTATGGTTTTACTTTTTTAATTTTCGTACTATATACGTAACTTATTTACGCCCAAAGATGGTTAAAATTAGTGCTAAAATATGAAAGTTTCGACGCTCATAACTTTCAAACCAATTTTTTTTTCCAATTCTGCTTCCATAGAGACCTAGATAATGACAAGACTAGTTGATACAATTTTTAATTTTGAACCTACACCGTCAACCAGAGGAGTAATCACCATACTACGTTTGTATGGAAGAATGACTTGCTTGTGCAACCTTAACGTGCGATATATTGTTGGAAAGGTATTTAAAAATGAATAGGACTTTCTGGACTAAGTTTGTAGTATAATCGTATAGATGCAAGCATTTTTTTTTAACTTCGTTTACATATTTTACGGACGGACGGGAAACTACGGAACCCTACACTGAGCGTGGCCCGACACGCTCTTGGCCGGTTTTTTTATAGGTACTATGGTTAAACGTATCAAATTTTATTTGTGAATAACAGTGTAGGCATTTATCGTTGTAGCCCTGTAGGTCCGGCCGTGTGGAGGAGCCCTGCACATTGTGTGTGTGTGTGCTTGTCTGTCTTCATTTTATTTCATTAGGTATCTGATATGTTATATTTATTGCAGAATCAAGAATATCCGGCACTAATCATGGAACCGGAGCTGCAGCCTGATGAACATGAACTGGTTGTTGGCCGCAGATTGGTCGACGTTGACTTTGTTTTTAAGCAATTGCAAGATTTATGTGATCACGGTTTTCAGTACAATATATTATTTTTGTAATTGGGTTGGGAATAACAATTTCATTTTGTATTGTGCATCTAAAATAATAAATTTATATAGTACAATTTAATATATGTACATTATTAATCTCGCTATGCTAATAAATCTAATAATCACTAATAATCACATATTTGACCACATATTATCAAAATCAGTGACAATAAAGTTACAATTTAGTTGGCGAGTCAAAGTCTGACGTGGCGACCCACTGTGCATACCTACATGTGTGCGTGTGCGGTGCGCGAGCCTCGATCGTTGTGAGTGTAGCGCTAAAAACCTAAACTTCGCGCGGCGCGTCCGCGAAGCTGGCCCTTAAGGCTTTGTTTGTAATGGTGTACCCCAGCTCTCCACCAATATTTGGCTCTGTGGGAATTATAGTTATTTCAAATGTCTATATTGACCAGACTACTAGTGCTAAGAGTTTTTAAGCTATAGTGAAAACTATAAGGGTTTCCTGTTGACTACGGAACTAGGTATTGCAATCCGGAAAAACGTATCCGGTAATCCGGCGGATCCGGTGCTAGCAGTTTGTGGCAAAATAATAAAGCTGTTGCATGAGTAGAGTAGGTAGGTACTCATTAAATGCGTTGCGCGTGGTGTTCTCGCGTGCGAGTCGTTCGTCGTCGAGTCGAACTACTCTTCGCTAGTACCACCCCGCTCGCTCCCCCGCCACACTTGACTCTGTAGAGCGCAGAGCCAGGAGGCTAATTGGTGACTATAAGCTGGTTGCCAAACTACATAGCCTGGCCCACCGCCGCAAAGTTGCATGTCTGTCGGTCTTCTACAGACTGTGCGCAAGAGCTCCACAAGCTGATTCCACCATCTCCCTTCTTCCATCGAGAGACTAGACGTAGTGCAGGTTATCACCCATACCTTGTCGATGTTCCACACATTCGTACAAAACGTTTTGCTAAATCTTTCAATATTCGTACAGTCAAGGAGTGGAACTCCCTGCCTGTGTCGGTTTTCCCGAGTTCATATAACCCCAGTCTATTTAAGTCGCGAGTAAATAGGCGAAGCTCGTTCCATAGTCGACCTCATCTCTGCCCTTAGGGCAAGATTGAGGTCAAGAGTAAGCCCAAATCAAATATAAAAAAGTCAAAAATTATTACTAGTTACCTACACTACAAAATTTTAATTGTTTTCTTGTCGTCTTAATTAACTTTGATTAGGAAATAAAGTTGATTATGTGATTTATCTTTATAAACTACCTACATATAGGTGCAGTGACACTTGCTTGATTAACTCACTGATTTTGTACCAAAAAGCGAAAATCATCCTGATTTGATCGATCCGGTCGGTTCCGGCCGGATTGAAAATGACACCGGATTGCAATCCCTATATAGAACCCTGAAAATGAAGTGTTTATAAAATCCTATATGAAAAATAAACATAATCTATGCTTTTAGTTATATTATGTAATAAATTGAAATGATTTTCAGTAATACACCTGCCACGGTCTCTGCATCACACAATGTCGACAAGAACTAGTTTGTCGGCAAAAAGCATGCAACAGGGTGCCTCTTCCTATACAATGTGTGACGTCTTGACGCTAGAAGTTTTAAAAATTAAAAAAAAAAAACAAAAAGAAGGTTGTACCACATTTTACCTGACTGACATGTGAAGAGAGGTCTATGGTGATGTCTCCCTGGCTGTACCCTGCCGGCCCGAGCTTGGGCCGCTCTATCTTACTGAACTTGTTGTCTTTGCACAGCTGGTCGCCAAACACCTGGATTGTGTCTAAACATACTCCTCTGGAAACACATCATAAATATTATTTAGAATTATGTAGAATTTTTACTTGAAATAAGTAATTTATTTAGATAAGATAAGATAAGTCTTTATTTGCTTTAAACATGGTATAACGGTGTTACAGTCTTATACAATGTCCACATGTTTAGCTATACAGAATATCAATTGCATGCAAAATAATAATCATGTCAAAACAACAGTAAATATCAATTAAATCATTCAAATTATTAGATGGATATAATGTTATAAAATGTCAAAGAAATCTTTAATGTCATAGAAATTATGTCCAATCAGCCACTTATACAGCTTATTTTTAAATGAATTATAATTATTTATACATTTGAGTTCTTTCGGAATTTTGTTGAAAATGCGTACACACATCACAAGGCAGCTTTTAGCATACTTGGCTGATTTAGGATTATCCTTCGTTACAAGTCTGTGTGGATCTTTTGTTGGACGAGAGATTATTTCATAAGCTTTTCTGAACAATCCCTTATTACTGTAGACAAAGTTACAGATTGCGTATATGTAAAGTGCAGGAAGTGGTAACAGACCAAGCTTTTTAAAAAATGGCTTACAAGATTCATCAGAACGAAGTCCGCAAATGGCCCTGATGCACCTTTTTTGAGCAATGAATGCTCTGTCTTTATCCGTACTGTTCCCCCATAAGATAAGCCCGTAACTTAAAATAGATTCAATATATGCATGGTATGTAGTAATTGCCGTTTTAACGGTTGTTACGTTCTTTACTTGTCTGAGAGCGTAAGTAAATTTATTAATCCTATTGCATAAATCATCTAAATGTCCTTTCCAATTTAAGTCTTGGTCTATGAGCACACCTAGGAATTTGGTTTGCGTTACTTCTTTTAGTCTGTCAATATTAAGTTTAAAATTGTATTTGGCATGTTTCGAC
This sequence comes from Diarsia mendica, assembly GCA_949316265.1. NCBI lineage: Eukaryota > Metazoa > Arthropoda > Insecta > Lepidoptera > Noctuidae > Diarsia > Diarsia mendica. Next base: position 26,961,493 of record OX438889.1, on the reverse strand, counting down.
TTATTAAATTGAATAAAATTCGATTTCTCTAAGTTAATTTTTAATTTATTAGTCTGTAGCCATTGTAAAATTTTGTCAATAGTATTATTAATGTCTATTACATGATCAGAAGGTGATTTTTTGTCAGATGATACGATAATTGAAATGTCATCTGCGAATAATATAATTTTATGATGAGTCACCAGTGGTATGTCATTAATATATAGCAAGAATAATATGGGACCTAACACACTTCCTTGAGGGACGCCACATTTATTTACCCTAGATACAGAACAGTAGGAAGTGAGTACGTTTTCATTTACTTTGTCTATAACAACGTATTGTTTTCGATCACTTAAATAAGACGAAATCCACTGCAGTGCAACTCCTCTTATTCCCAGTATTTCCAACTTTTTCAATAACACATCATGTGCTACGAAGTCAAAAGCTTGTGATAAGTCGAAAAAAAGACCTGTTGTTAATTTATTATTGTTTAAGTTACTCAGGATATTGCCCACAAGAGTAAATATTGCTTGTGTTGTTGACTTTTGCTTTTGGAATCCAAACTGTTCCTTTGCTATAATATTAAATTTGCTACAGAAGTCTACAAGTCTTTTAAGCATACATTTCTCGAAAACCTTTGACAAAATAGGAATCAGAGTAATCGGGCGATAGTTTTTGACGTCCTTTTTATCGTGCTTTTTGTACAGTGGCTTCACGACAGCTAATTTTAGGGCATTAGGAAATGTACCTGATGAAAATGAGAGGTTAATTAAATATGTCAAGATGGGTATTAATTCTGTACTGCACGCTTTAACTATTTTTGTGGTGATTCCATCATAACCTTCAGAGTTAGTATTATTTAACGCCATTATTTCTTTTTTAACTTCATCTTCAGTCATAGCGCTAAGGAAAATGGAGTTAGGAATTGACTTAATATTAATAATAATAATAATAATAATAAGCCTTTTATTTCTAATCTCACAGTATTTAAGTTTTAAATGCAATAAGTGTTAGTTGTGTTAGTGTTTGTCTTATTCTAGTTAGTAGTATTATTTGTTTGGGTATCTTTTGGAGATGTAGTCCCATATCGGGTAAAGGCCTCCTCCATCCGCTTCCAATTCTCCCGATCTTTGGCAAGGGTTCGCCAGCTTGTGCCAGCAGTCTGGGCTATGTCGTCTGCCCATCGTTTGTATGGTCTTCCAACCTTTCTTTTCCCTGGCGGTCCTTTCCAGTTAGTGGCTCGTATTGTCCATCTGTCATCAGTGAGCCTTGCGATATGTCCTGCCCACCGCCACTTTAGTGCTAGTGCTTGTGTTAGAGCATCTGTCAACATAGTCTTTGACCTAATTTTTGTACTTCGTACCTTGTGAATCTTTCTAATTCCTAGCATGCTCCTCTCCATTGCCCTCTGGGTGGTTGTAATTTTTTTCTTGGTTCTGTCGGTGTGAACCCATGTTTGGCAGCCATATAATAGGCAGGGTAGTATACAAGTGTCCATTACTACTCTCTTGAGATTCAAGGAGTAGTGGCCTTTTAGGATTTCTTTTAGTGACCAATATTTTTGCCATGTGATGTTTACTCTCCTTTGTATTTCCTCTTCGTTGTTTGTTTTGCTGAATGTCACTTGTTTTCCTAGGTATGTATAAGTTTTTACATATTCTATGCGATTTCCCTTGACCCATATTGGTTTTTCATAGCTATTCGTCATTACTCTAGTCTTGTTTGCATTCATTTCCAGACCTACCTCGGAGCTTTCCGTGGCTAATGAACATATCATTTCCTCTAGAGTGTGTGCGGTTTCGGCCAGTATAACGATATCGTCTGCGAACCTTAGATGGTTAAGGTATCTCTTGCCTATTTTAATACCTTTGTGAGTCCAGTCTAGCTTCCTAAAGACTTAATATTATTGTCATTATAATAATGTCGATTATTGGATGTCAAGGTATTAGTCGAGTCAATAAAATAATTATTAAAAGCATTCGCTATGTCAGGGGGATTTGTCAGAACTTTCTTACCTAATTGTAATTCAGAAATATTATTAGTACATGACAGGGTTGGCATGTTTAAAACAAGTTGTTTAAAACATGTGTTTTAAACAGTGTTTAAAACAGTTTAAAAAAAAACATCGTTTTTTATTATGTGTCAAACACCTAAGGTATTTAAAAACTGTGACAAGTTTTGCAGCTTTCTCGTTACCAAGTTTGTTTCGTACATCGGAATGAATAAATCCAAATGTTTTTGTGTTATTGTGAAATGAAAAATCAGAAAGAAAGTCCGCTCTATTTATACACTCCATCGGTAAAGTCCCCGGGGAATTCCCAGAACTTCCGTAATTCGTGAATGTGATTATATTTAATATATGATTTGGGTATTCCCCTTATTTTAAGAGAAGTTTAGGTGATTTCCCTACTAAAATTGAACGTCGAAACATACCGCAATGTATTGAAAGCGTATGGTACCTCAAACGCGAGTTTTATAATGCGTAAAAGTATATGATTCACTGCAGTAATCAACATCAGAAAAATATATGATATTCTTCAGGATATATGCTAGTGCCATAGTGTTGTGAAAACATAATACAACTAACTTTGCTCGATAGAAAAAAATCGCGAAGATAACTCTAAAAATTTCTTATAACGAGTAAAAACCATACTAAAATACATGTCATCGTTCTGATTTTTTTGGGAAATAATTCTACAAGCAACAAACTAAAGTCATAGTGTTTTACTTTTTTAGTCCAATCAATAGTTTTTTTGTAAATCGCAAAATACCACTAATTTCGCACTATTCGGCCGCAGCGAAAGACGTAACAACCGCTTTGTAGTGCAAGCTGATTAGAACTTTATTCTAACAGTATTACAAGCGAAGTTTGAACCACCACAAATAGGGTTGCTAATCTGAGGTAGCATACGCTCTTAAGATCAATTTTGGTCATGCAGTTTTTAAAATAGTATAAAAGTGAATTATCGGCTTAATCAATTAAAGATGGATGATAACTAACTTAGGAAAAAAAAAACAACTGTTTAAAACATTTTGAACTGTTTGTTTTATAAAATGTAAAAAAAAACTGTTTTTTTTCCAACCCTGGTACATGATCTCGCATTACCAATTTAAATGAAAATATTTTATTTGTTTCATAATTCATTTCTTCTTTTCATGAGAGTTTTGTTTTTGAGATACTTCCAAAGCTTTTCAAATTCTGACGGAATACAATATTTAGCTGCCTTCATTCTTGAGATAAGGAGATAGATTACAACTTACGCAGCTCTAAGCAGCATATCAGCACTAGACATGGTGGTGCGTCCAATGATGCAGACAGCTGCGTTCTCCTGCGTGCACAGACCAATGAGTGATCCGCGCTGGAACATCGGGAACCCGATACCGCCGCTAGGTATTGCAACGCCTGGCAAGTACACAGGCGCACCTCCTTGCACCTAGACATGAAATTGATTATTTTTTATGCTGAGGCTTGCAAAAATACTGCAGGACATCATCTTGGCAGTTGGAAATGTAGTCACGCTTATAAGACATCCTGAATAATATTCCCGGTGGCTAATTCAAAAGATTATTGCATAGATCTTTAAAATACATACTTTGGGCAGCACTGGTGTGTGGATAGCTAGCACGGGCACCAGGTCAGGCACCTTCCACAGCGCGCAGACGGTCGGGATGAGCCCCTCTCCCGTCTCTATCACCATGGGCAAGCCGTCCACCGAGTAAACGTTCACCATATCGCCGGAGTGCAGCACCAACTTCATACAGATACAACTGGACTTCACGGACACTATATCCTTCACTTTTTCTTCTGTCGTGGACGGGAACTGGTCATGTATACGTTGAGCTAGGTGTTTTCTGCAATAAACCCGTAATTTTAAAGTAAAAAACACTGAAATATGGTCAGTGACATTGTGCAATAGAACTTGTTCTTACTTTTCGGAATTCTTCAGAGTGTTGTTAGATTTTAATTTATATGGTTTCGCAAACATTGTGGAAAAAATTTAAAAGTGATTAATGGAAGATCTTAAAAGGAATTTTAAGGAAAAATACTCTAAAATGTTTCTATTGTACTTGGCACGGTGATCAGTGTGACAGTAAGTCAAAAGTTTGTGTCATTTGAATCTGACATTTAACTTGACAAATCAGAAAACGTTCGGAATCTTGCGAAACCTAAGTTTGCAACTTAAAAGTAAATATTTAAAAGAATATTTTCAAACTACAATTTACAGAACTAAAATTATAACGAAATAAAATACAAGACGTATCAAAAAGGAGAAATAACCGAGACCTGAACCCCTTTTTATCGGGCGGGTGGAAAATCATCAAATAACCCCTCCCGCTCTTGGGCAGAGCGAAAGGGAGTATCAGACTTCTACTGACTAAAAACTACCCATGTTCCTTCTTGACCCTTTATGTCTAGGCCGCGGTATCTTGTGGACAACCCGCATCCCCGACGGGAAAACCTTAACCCCTCAAAGTGCGAAATAATAATTTATCTTATCCGTCGAGCTCTATGGCCACCCGCGTTGGTGTGCCAGCGGTTTTAGAACCCAATGAGTTGGCACGCCTAGATGGGAAGAGTTAGGCCTAAAACACACACAAGCGACGTAAGGCGCAGACACGGGGCAGACGCAGCGCAGGCGTGGCGCAGGCATGCGCCGCTTCAAAACGATTTCATACAAAATGTATGCAGGCGACGTTTTTGAATTATACTGAACTGAAGCGACGCGGCGCAGACACGCCGTTTCGTTGTCTGCACCGCGTCGCTCGTAGCGAGCGACGCGGCGCAGACAACGAAACGGTGTGAGGTTTGCACCGGAGCGAGATTTCAACAACCGATTGAATTCACGTTTCTTGCCTGTTCCACGCCTCTTCTGATATAATTCAAATCGCGTCTGCGCCGTATCTGTCCCACGTCTGCGCTGCGCCTGCCCCGTGCCTTCGCCTTACGTCGCTTGTGTGTGTTTTAGGCCTTAGAGACCAAATGGTATCACCTTAATGCCATGGCAGTTGTCTAGTAGACATTTGGTGTGGTAAGGGATGCAACTTGCTTGGTTACTATACTCTATGCTTGCTTGCCATCCCATCTTCCTAACACGGTGCGCTAATTGCGCTATGCTGTGGGGCGGCTGCTGCAGGTGCTGAAATCCTCAGACAGCGCAAATACAATAACTTAATTGGTAGTTATATTATGTATTTGACCCGTTGGGGTTGAAACACTGGGGCCATGGGGTCAGAGTGCCCACCTAATATTTCAGGAAATTGAACATCACACCAGTATATTCTTACAGAATTAGGCAGAGGTATGTAACACATTTTGCCTGTTATATTCCTTTAGTTAAATCCCTTCTAAAAGAGGCTGAGCCTATTGCCGTACCAACCAGTTGAACTAGTCCAAACTACAGGTTTCTACTAAGAAGTTCCTGATGGAGAACCCAATAGCACAATTCCTGACCGAGGAATTGAACCCAGGACGTCATGCACAGCAGTACAGTTTACGACCACTACGTCAACGATGTTTTTAAAAATTCCTTAAGTTGGGTGCCTACGCATAAACAATAGCAACAATGCTAACAGTACAGAGCTCGATTACGATTATAACATTATAATCAGGCAAGACCGCAGGAAGTAATGGTGTTGGTACTGTATGAAAATTAAGATCGTAATTATGATGACTTTACCAGAGTGAGACCTTAGTTAGACATACTTGTTAGACGTTTTTGCTGCTGGCTAGTCTGTGCAGCGCCTGTTTAGGTTTTTAAAAGTTTCCTTATCGGCTCCTAATAACTCCTTACCTCCTTACGGCAAAGCTAAGAGAAAGGGATATGATTTTTATCCGTAATGTTTGCCTTAGCCGCAGTCATGTACTAAAAATTCTTCCTATTAAATATTTGTATAGGTAAGTGTCCCCTGCTCTGCCTGCATAGTCCAGCTATTGACAGCCAAGAGACGAACCTCTTGTATATCTACATGTGCCGTATTGTATCCACTTCATACGCAGTCAAACATACTCATCCTACCTACTAGCAACACAGTAGGTAATATTAGGGCGTTGGCTAAGTTCTTTTCAGGAATGCGGAAGGAGAGCCGAGGCAGACGAGATCGTCTCGAGGGGGGAACAAAAGCAATAAAAGCACAGTATTTCGTGCACGAACACAAAGCCGGCTAATAGTCGTGCGTTTCAGCGAGCTTGTTCGTTTGTTACATCAATCTTTATTTACGTGTGGCAGACAAGCATGGAGCAGTCACGAGAGCCCGAGACAGGCTGTGCAAGGCGTGGAGGTCGCCACACACACACAACCAATACCAGCGATTGCCGATATTGTAGCTGAAATAAGTAGCTACCCCCTACCTACCTACGCATCCTATCGTTTACGCACATACCTTAGGATTTCACTGAATGAGTTCAAGTGAATTTTTACTGAAGCAAAAATTGTCTTGAACTAATGTGTGGTTCAGTCGTGGTTTCGAATTTTCGAAATAATTTTATTGTATCGCACTTACGACTCCAGAAGTCCAGAGTCCTGATTTTTAAGTGCGTAACAAGGAATACAAAAAAGCAAATATATATTTTTCAATGCATGATATTTAATATTGTCGCCTTTAGCGTTATGGATGTCATGTGACTAATTGCTCGGAATTTGGTCAATAACGTCATAACATTTCATTGTTAAAATTAAATCAATATTTTGTACAAGTGGTTCCACAGTCCATCCAATAATGAAGTTGAAAAACATTTTCGCCGAAAAATTAAATAAGGATAGGCAGCCCAAACTGCCACGTATGCCATCGCGTGTCGTTGTAAAATACGTAACTTGCTTCTTTGAGTTAAAAGAAAAATAACTCAGAAGAGAAATAAACTTTAGTTGGCTCAGTCCGACAGAGAGCGGAAGGATTTCATCTTAATTTAGTCAGGTTTTATTATAAAAACATTTTGTAACCACATCCGAGTGCTGTATCATCTGCTAATTGGTTGGCGGGAATCCAAAGCCATTAAAAACTTGTAGGTAGTGGTGTACAAATCCCGGCCTCTCTCGTGTTCCGGATCCCGCACTGCAGACTCGTCACTGCCACTCTGGTTTCGGTGCAATGCAGGTAAGATTACCAATGCATCGCATGATTGTTTGTGCATTCCATCCAAAAATCTAAAACGTTTACTTTTAGAACTGTCAGTGGCTTTATATGTAGGTGGAGAACTTCTTGATTATTATGCCAAAGTTAGAATTGTCTTGATTAACCTTATTCCTTAGGAACCTAGTTAATTTGTGTTCGCTTTTACAGACGTCCAATTGTCCATGTCTCCATTGAAAACAATATATCTAACGAATTGAATGGATTCCACCAGTAGAAATTCTTGAAAACCCTGTCACCTTCATTCAGCTTCAAAAGTTTTTTAAAGCTTCAGTAAATGTAGGCCTAGGCTGAGCAAACAGCTGTGTTAGCATAGATTTATCCTCATTTAGCTGGTGCGGCGTGCTCCAGTTTCTCAATAATAAGCAGTTCGTGCCTGCGGGCGGCAGCCTCACTCACTTGACCGCCTTCTTTCACCGCCGCTTTAGCTGAAACACGACATTTTCTCCTGAGAGTTCTTTGAAAAGAAGCGTTTATAATGGAAAACTGGTTTCATTTTGTAGTAACTTAACTAGTAATAGAGATGAAAAGTTCGAAGGCTTGGTTTGTCTTACCATTTGTAATGAAAACATTTTACGTTTGCACGATCGTGCTGGCTAAATAGTCAGGTGCGTTAGGTGCGGTGTGGTCAGGTGTGGTCCATGTTGTGCGTATCTTGCACAACATGGATGATGCCGAAGCGTTCATTATTATAGAAAGAGAATAGATACGAAGCGGTTGTAACTTGTCTAGCCCCTCAGGAACTATTGAAAATTCAATTCTCTAACTTCTGGCCCGAACTGCGCAGAAATTAAATATTGCGCATTATCTCAGGTAGATTCGGTGTAGGTGTGAACACGTGCTATGGTATGGTCAATATTAGTTGTAATTGTTGTGATGGTGTCATTAGGTGCAGTTCCTGCTGTAAGTACCAGGCGGCCAGCGCCGCGCGGGGGTGGCGTGGGCGCCTGTTTACTACAGAGCCTCGCTAATCACCTCGCTGGATACGCATGAATATGAAGAGTGGAAATATTATTGATATGATACTATGAAATCCTAGTATCAAGGAACAATTCATCATATTTATCGATCATTATTAGGTATTTATTAAAAGTCATGTCACCCACACGCGATTTGTATTTATGGGTCATTATCAGGAGACTCATTATTTGGTTGACTTCGGTGGCAATATTTTTTTTTTAATTTGTGGCATGTTATCATGTAATATCAAATCTAGAGTTAATTTCAAACATATTAGTAGTAGAGGGAATCGTATAGACCGAAGGGTATGAAGGGATTTAATTTTTTAAAAATTGGTGTCCACCGAAATCAATATTCTTATCACCGAAATCAAATATATCAAATAATTTATTTTTCAAATACTGTTATTTTATAAATGTTATATTAACTGCCTAAGTTTACTATGAAAATATGGTCTGTAAGAAATTGCAGGTAAATTTTACAGTAAAACATTTTATTTTATCATGACATGTCCCATTTATTAAGTTTTAAAGGAAAATTTACAAAAATCAACTTTAAAAGGAAGCTATATATTTTACATTAAATGTAATTAAAAGTAGTAGGTAGTCTAAAACTAACATTACTTATAGGAACTTGAAAAAAAAAATTCCGGATTAATCACAGACAATTTATTTATTAATACAAAATTACTACAAAAATCACTTTTCAGTCACAAATCAGTCTTTCTAACAACAACAGCAATTATAGAATTTCAGCAATTGTACGAGATTAGGATGGCTCTGAAACAGCTTAAAAACAACAAGGCGCCGGGTGATGACGGAATTACGGCCGAACTTCTGAAGGCGGGTGGCAAACCGGTCCTTAAGACCCTACAGAAGCTGTTTGATTCCGTCATACTCGAGGGGAAAACGCCACAGGCTTGGTACAGGGGTGTGGTGGTGCTCTTCTTCAAAAAGGGTGACAATGCCCGGTTGAAGAACTATAGGCCCATCTCACTTCTAAGCCATGTCTACAAGTTGTTTTCAAGAGTCATCACGAATCGTCTCGCACGCAGGGTCGACGATTTCCAGCCTCCCGAACAAGCCGGATTCGGCCGGATTCCGAAAAGGCTTCAGTACCGTGGACCACATACATACGCTGCGGCAGGTTATACAGAAGACCGAAGAGTATAACCTGCCTCTCTGTTTAGCGTTTGTGGACTACGAGAAAGCCTTCGATTCGATCGAGACTTGGGCTGTGCTGCAGTCTCTCCAACGGTGCCAAATCGACTACCGGTACATCGAGGTGTTGAAGTGTTTGTACAAAAACGCCACCATGTCAGTCCGACTTCAGGACCAGACCTCGGAACCTATCCTTCTGCAGCGCGGTGTGAGACAGGGAGACGTCATATCTCCGAAACTGTTTACCGCTGCATTGGAGGATATCTTCACGGTTCTGGATTGGAGAGGACTTGGCATCAACGTCAACGGCGAGTACATCACTCACCTTCGGTTTGCCGACGATATAGTGGTCATGGCTGAGACCATGGAAGACCTCAGTACAATGCTCGATGACCTCAGTAGAGCTTCCGAAAGAGTGGGTCTTAAAATGAACACGGACAAAACCAAGGTTATGTCGAATGTTCATGTAACACCCACTCCTATCAAGATTGGAGACTCTACGCTCGAAGTTGTGGACGATTATGTCTACCTGGGACAAACGGTCCAGTTGGGTAGATCTAACTTCGAGAAAGAGGTCAATCGTCGAATCCGACTCGGCTAGGCAGCGTTCGGGAAGTTGCGCGGTATCTTCTCGTCCAACTTACCCCAGTGTCTCAAGACGAAAGTCTATGACCAGTGTGTGTTGCCAGTGATTACATACGGGACCGAAACGTGGTCGCTCACAATGGGCCTCAGCAGAAAGCTGAAAGTCACCCAAAGGGCAATGGAGAGGGCTATGCTCGGAGTTTCCTTGCGTGATCGAATCAGACATGAGGACATCCGCATGAGAACCAAGGTTACCGACGTAGCCCGAAGAATCGCCAGACTTAAGTGGCAATGGGCAGGGCACATTGCTCGCAGAACGGATGGCCGATGTTCTGGAATGGCGACCGCGAACCGGAAGACGTTGCGTTGGAAGGCCTCCCACTAGGTGGACCGATGACCTGGTCAAGGTTGCAGGAACCCGCTGGATGAGAGACGCACGGGACCGGTCAATGTGGCGACGCCTGGGGGAGGCCTATGTCCAGCAGTGGACGTCTTTTGGCTGAAATGATGAATGATGATGATGAAATAAAAATAATAATATAATTTTAAATATTTATTTTTTCTCCTTGTGCACTGCAAAAAGCACTGCAGGATCACTCTTGATGCGAGCTTTCCGACGTCGTTCAGCCAATCTCTTTTTCACCAACCGATCTTCTTTTGAATCTGCCATAATCACAGTTCTGAAACAAGATGAGAGGTGATGAGAAAGCTAAATAAACGATCTTAAAATGTAAATAAATAGCTATTGGTGCCGATTCTCTTGTACACCGAACTAACCTAAACTAAAACTAAAATTTCTTATTTTTAGTTAGTTGGTTTTGGTAAGTTATTCTGAAAACAAGATTCTCTAAATTTAAATATAGTTTTGACACACCTAAAATCGAGTTTGACATTCGCTAAGTTGAGTAGAGCATAGACCAAGATTGCAGTAGACCATAGACAAAAGCTGAATGAAAGTGAACGAAATGATCTGAATTGCAAAAAAAAACCTGAGGTAAATCAAATATTTATAATTGTATACCATTAATCATTAATGAAGTACAGTCTGTCTGTATAGTCAAGAAATTAATGTTTGAGGAACTAAGATTATTTATATTATTATACCATGGATTATTCAAAAGTAGGGTAACACTAAATCATAGTACATCAAATGTCATCGGCTGTCTGTCATCAACTTGTTAATATTCTATCTTGCTACCTTTTGCATTTTTAAATGTTTTTCAAATCTACGTCGACAAAACTTCGAAGAAACGTGTTAAATATGAGGAAAACAAATAGGAGTGGAGCTCGGGAAATTATTTCAAAGTATATCAGCGATGTTTGTTAGAACACCAAGCTGGACAAATTTTATCAAATTTGGATATTTATACTCGAACAGCAGTTAAGACAGGTATGTAATTGTGTTATTGTTTGTTTTTTATCTACCAGAAGTCACAAATTTACTAAATATACGATTTTATGACTAAAATAAGCATTGTTTACATTGCGCATTTATAGGTTAGATTGCAAATGTAATTAGCTAACTTTTGATACTTTTGGGTAATCAAATTTACCGGTGATTTTAAATATGAATAAGTTTTAACATGTTTGAAATAAAAATAGTGCTATCTATTTTCCATTTGTTATTACATCTTTTTTTTAATCTTTCTTTCAGGAAAATCTGAGAGTACAGTGAGGCGTATTGTAGATGAAGGCAAACACAGATCAGGCTGTCCTAAGAAAGAAATGGATGACTTCAACATAAATAAGTGCAATTCGACAAAAAATTCAATTCTTTTACTCGGTACCACACTAAAACAGATCTGGATGTTAAATGTAGCCTAGAAGTCCTGCGTAAAATTTTGAAATCGATTGGATTTTCTTATAAGAAGTGTCAAAATAACAGAAAGGCTCTATCGAACAACATATTGCAGCAAAACGGGCAAGAGAAAATGGGCATACAGTGGTACAAAAGTTAAAACATAACATTAATAAAAAATATGTACGAACATTTTTCTTTTATTTACTCATTTTTATTTCAATGAAGGTCGGAAGGAAAACACCGTGAGGAAATCTGGACTATAATTATTATAATATACCTAATAAGTCTGAAATCGCCAACCCGTCTTGAGCATGTGTGGTGATCAGTGCTCGTGCCTTCTCTATTTGGCATATTTTGTTGATTATTGTATTTTGTTAATTATTTTTTTATACAAAACATGAACTGAATATGCGGTTTCAATTTGTGATAGAAACCTAATCACCACTCTTATTTGTTTAGGTTAAGGATAGGTTAATTAATAAATAAGGTGATAAGAAAATTAAAATTTTAATAATAAAGAAATAAAATGTTTAATTTAATTAAAATTATTGACAAGTAATTGCCGAATTTCCCTTGCTTCAGCAAGGAAGTCTGCGCCAGGATCCTCTACAATAGCATCCTGCTCCTCCACAATTAGCATTCTGCTCGTTTTCCCCGTTGCCATCGATATCTTCTTCGTCTGCAAAGATACACATAAAGCTATATAGTAATTCCACCGTTCTTTGGTGGCAGAGTGTTTTAAGGGGTGAACCAATTAGATTTCAGAAGAATTAAGTTGTCTTGTAAGTTGTTGTCAAGTAAGTTGTCTTGCCCAACAGCTGTTTGATAACTGCCTTGAGCAAACAGATTTAGTGCAGCTAGAATCTGCAAATGAGTTCTATTATCATACAGGGGTAGGTAGAAATTTTTCATTCTAAAAATGCATGTTGCGCCACTGCTTGTTGCATACACTTTTCGGTCAGTGGGTCGTTCAAATGTTTGTAAAGAAATTTTAGTGGAGGGGCGTGCGGTTTTTGACTGAAAGATCTCAATTATGTAATGACTAGGTTTAGATCACCCATAAATATAATAAAAGTGAGATACCACTCGACTAAACTATAAATTCTTAAAAACTTGTTTATGCAAGTGAATTACTGCACAAAACTGTTCTAACCTTTCGGTGTTTGGGGATAAATCCTTCATCTAACCGAGGATTCCTTAGCATATCCACCAAATAAAGTGCTTCCGCTCTAGGGTGTCTAAAGAGTTTTTTAAATTTCTCCTCTGCCATTTGGAATGGGTTGGATTGGTCTCGCAATCTTTCCAAATGAATTCTTTCTTGAAAGTGTCTATTAGATAATACTCAGAGCCTGGAAGTGGCTATGATTATGAGAAGTGCATTTATCCACTTCTTTTCCAACTAATAATGTAGCAAGTACATTAGATGTTCAGTACAAATCCTTTGTAAGTTTTCACGAATGCATTTTGTATTGTATCTTAATAAAATAACACTAAACTTACCTTTCTGCCGCATCGCCAACAGCTGCAATCACCTAAGCTTCCATAATTAACTCAAAGTCATCCAAACTTTCGAAAAATAATAGAGAAATATGCTTTGTAAATTTTAGTATATGTCAACTAATTTTATTCCACACCTTTTTATTCGCGATTAAAAATGGTCTGTAGCTCTACCATGAGTTTACACAGCCAAAACTCGCTAGCGTCTACGTAAATTATTTGTATGAAATATTGTACAGCGCCCCTAGCGGTCACTGAAAGAATTAAAATTTCTACCATGAGCACCATAGATTACGAAAGGTTAAAAACCTAACGTAATCTATACGTTATTCACTAACGTTCTTCAGCTGTCAGTGCCTGTCACCATACAAAACGGTACCATGAGTCACTAATTTCACTGAACCAATCGAGTAATACGCTTACTTTAGTAGTTACGTAGCTCACTAGCATTTTGACGAGTGAAACATATGGTCACATTAAAATTATTTAAGATTTTGAGTCGAATAAGGTCAAAATAATGTCTGCAAGAGCCTATTTAGCATGGAATATGTTAGTGGCCGCTGAATTTGAAGATCAGCGACGTGAACAACGTGAATTTCAAGCAAAAATGAGAGTTCATGTCGGATACCAATTGGAAAATATAAGTGAAAGAAAGTTTATTCAACTTTACAGACTCTCTAAAGAGTCATTTGAAGATTTGTGCATATTTTTGAGTAATGTTACGAATTTGAAGTCTACACAACGGGTTTCATTGCAACTAAAGGTAAGTTGGTATGGTTTGCAGCTATCTCAAAATAAAACACAATAATTTTCATTTTGTGTGAATATTCTCTTTCAGGTTTTATGTGCTTTGTTATTTTTTGCCAATGGTGACTATCAAAGAGTTGTTGGAGAAGCAAATCATTTGTCTCAAGAAGCAATTAGTGTATACATAGAAGAAGTGACTGCAGCACTGAATCATCCTACAGTTTTAAACAAATATATAAAATTTCCAAAAACACAACAAGAAAGGGATATTATAAAGCAAAGGTAATGTATAAAGATAGGTATTACTGGTAATAATTAATGAATTACCTACTACAAGTAACTACAACCCAGGTAACTACTTTTTTTCAGATTTTATAGTAAATACAAAATCCCTGGGATAATAGGATGTGTAGATGGTAGCCACTTTAAAATATTTACTCCAATCAAAGAAGAAGAACACCTATATTTCTGCAGAAAACATTATCACTCATTGAATGTTCAAATGGTAATTATATTAAGTATAATAGATAACTATTTATTTTGATATCAATAATTGTAAATAAGTATTACTAAGTACTTACATAAAAATATTTTTTATTGTAGATATGCGACTCTGACTGTAGAATTTTGTCCCTAAATCCAAAATTTGGAGGAGCAGCCCATGATGCATTTGTTTGGCAAAACAGTAATGTTAATAATTTCATGCAAAATTTACATAGGAATAATGAGATTGTGTGGCTTTTGGGTAAGTTGATGGCCTACTTACCTATTTATGTATAACAGAATATTTATGTGGATGATAATTTTGATTTTCCTATTTTTAGGTGATTCCGGTTATCCTCAGAGGCCATGGTTGATGACACCATACTCAGATCCAGTGCCCAATTCTGAAGAGGATAATTTCAATAAGGCTCATATATCAGCCCGGGTCGTAATTGAAAATACTTTTGGCAGACTAAAAAATCGTTGGCGTTGTTTAAGTAAAGACAGGACATTGCATTACAGGCCAGATAAATGCGCACAAATTATTATAGCATGTTGTGTCTTACATAACATTGCTATAAAATATAATATCCCTGACCCAGATGGGGTGTCCCTACAAACTGGAGGTAATTTCTAAAATGTGTTTAAAAAGTTTTCAAATAATTAATTCTGTATACCAACATAATATCTTGCAGCCTAAAAGTAAGATTGCTGCCATAACTGATTCAAAATTGTTTTCTTTACAGCTTACGAGCAAGTGGAAGTATTACAAGAAAATGAAACTTCTAACGAATTACTAATGGGCAGGGCATTACGTGATCAGCTAGCTAGGAGACTTTCTGTGATGAATATTAACTTAAATTAAATTATAATTCAAGATGTTTTATTACCCAAACGTTAATTTAATCTTCTATTAAATAAAATAAACCTTAATATACTTCTAAATTTTTTTTAATAAAACATTTTTATAATAAAAACTTAAATGTAATCAGTCAGCATTTTAAATTTAATAACTAAACATGTAGTAAAATAAGGAACACAACAATGAATACAGTTAACATAAAAATTTCTAACATTCTAACTACTCAACTTTAGATTTAACTTTCAATAATTATTGATATATTTATGATCAACAAACAGCACAGTACAGCAGTCATGGTGGCCCAGTGGTTGCGGCCCCAACTTACAAACAGTAGGTCGTAGGTTCGAACCCAGGCAGGCGCATTACTTTGTGTAATTTATTTCATCACCACTGCTCTCAAAATGGTGAAGGAAAACATCGCGAGGAAACCGGCATGCCTTAGAACCAAAAATTCGAAGACATGTGACATTGACATTTACCAATCCGCACTGGGCACGCGTGGTGGATTGTAGCCCATCCCTCTCCTAGAGAGGAGGCCTGTTTCCCTGCAGTGGGAACATTATAGGTTGATGATGATGATATGATCAACTATTCTAAACTTACATGTAATCAGTCAGCATTTTAAATTTAATAACTATTAACATAAAAATCTATACTATTCTATAAACTACTCAACTTTAGATTTAACTTATATTTATGATCAACAGTACAGTCCAGCAGTCATGGTGGCCCAGTGGTTGCGGCCCCAACTTACAAACAGTAGGTCGTAGGTTCGAACCCAGGCAGGCGCATTACTTTGTGTAATTTATTTCATCACCACTGCTCTCAAAACGGTGAAGGAAACATCGTGAGGAAACCAGCATGTCTTAGAACCAAATATTCGAAGTCATGTGACATCTACCAATCCGCACTGGGCCCGCGTGGTGGATTGTAGCCCATCCCTCTCCTAGAGAGGAGGCCTGTTTCCCTGCAGTGGGAACATTATAGGTTGATGATGATGATATGATCAACTATTCTAAACTTACATGTAATCAGTCAGCATTTTAAATTTAATAACTAAACATGTAATAAAATAAGGAACACAACAATGAGTACACAGTTAACATAAAAACGAACAAATGTCACCAAAAAAAAAACAGCAATGAAATGTCATAAAAATAAAAATAAACTTTTTTGCAAAAAAAAAACAACCGACTTCAAAAACACCAAAAAGAGAAAAATAAACTTCAGAAGAAAAAAATCAGCTTCTGAAATCGCTGACATTTGTTTGTTAAAAAAGTTTTTTTTATTTTTAGTTGTACTATGTACCTATATAATATCCTATACAAATATTTTCTATGCATTTAACATTCAACCAAGAAACCTAACCCTTAACCTTCAAGATTCCCCTATTTTTGCTTTCAACTCTTAACCGTTGAGGAGTAGTACCTTCCATTATCAGCTCATCAACATGAAGACAAGTGATGACTGCTAGATGCGAATACTTGAATAGCGTCAGAAAAAGCACGAAACACGTATTACGTGTCTATGAAATTAATTTATAACAACAAAAAAAATGTGTATTGTACATATCTGCATACCCCCTCAGAGCATACAGGCGTGATGTTACGTCATGATAATGTATATTCAATAAACATCCAAGCGATTCCAGCAATTACGACAGATTTGCCGTCTATTTTTGAAGAGTTCCATTGTATATCTCCGAAGATCAGCACCAGATCTTCACCAAATTATAATGGGACCACCTCAGGAGTATACTCTTTCAAATAAGAAAAGAATTTTGAGAATCGGTCCACAAATGGGGGAGAAATCAGGTAACATACATAAAAAAAAAAAAACCTACACACGAACATAGTAACCTCCTTTTTTGAAGTCGGTTAAAAATCAATACTATTCTTACTACTCAACTTTAAAACTTTCAATTATTATTATTGATATATATGTGGTCAACTATTCTATTTCCTAATACCAGAAATTGAGCCATTATGTCTAACCACCGTTCTTGTTGGTTCAATTCCCTCTCCCTTAACCTAAGACGTTCCTCCTCACATTTCTTTTGAAAAACCCGCCACTCATTGTCAGAATTGACAAACGACTGTCTTGCCAACTCTGACTGAGTATGAGGGCGAGTTCTCCTACGTGTAGGCGAGGGTATGGATTGATGCGGACGGCGCCTTCGCCGTGGAGTTGCAGGCAGAGGAGTCGGGAATTGGGGCTCTTCAGGGATAGGCGGCGTATTGGGCACCTGTCGTTCAGCTGGTTCTATCACATCCTGAAGCAGCTGGGACGGTTGAGCACTGGCACTAATTATCTCTGCTGGACTCGACATAGCCAAAGCTGAAATGAAACAGAATACCATTCCAACATTGTTTACAATAAAAAACCTAACTACAAAATTCTAATAATCGACTGTCAATCATGAGACTTGGGTTCAATTCCCAAGGCAGTGTTGTTAGCCGCCGCGGAAGGCGCGGAAGGCGCTCCGGGCGTCGGGGGCCACGTGACGGCTTCCGGCCACCGTAGACGCGGGCCTGTGGACGGTAAGTAATGGGCTAGCTCGCCGTCCGGCCGTCGTCATGACGGCAACAGACCGTGTCGGCGGCGCGTTCATGTTCCACGCGCGCCTCAAAGAGATGTCAGCAAGGAGGGGCCCGCAAGGGCCGACGCCCGCCGGGGCCGCGGTATTTTGTACTGGATTACGTGGCCTCGGCGCAAGGGCAAAGAAGGAACATGGGTTCGGTTTTTAGTCAGTAGAAGTCTGACACTCCCCTTCGCTCTGCCCAAGAGCGGGGGGGGTCATTCGATGATTTTCCACCCACCAAAAAAAAAAAAAAAAAGGCAGTGTTGTTAGGATTTTTATAAATTCCCATTTGCAGGTCAGATTTTGAAGCTTTTCCCGTACATAGCAACGTGATCGCTATGGTACCTAATAATAACATGTTGATGTGTGGATGGAACACATTTGCCTAGCTCTGTTATGTTAATAATATGTTTATTCTCAAATGTTATGTGGAGTAAGTAATTCTTAAAACTTACTATTTTCTGTAGCTCCTGGATCTTCAAAGTGCACTAATTGTATTGAAGCGGAAATTGGCTGAATGTCCTCCTGTAATTTATTTATTTATTATTAAATAAAGTTCTAAGTAAGAAGAAGTTTCACATTTCAATCATTTAATTTTTGGTTTGCTTTCTTTCACATCTATTTTAAAATATCAGTTAGGATTGGGATAGTACTGATCAATAGATAAATTAATATAAAATTTAAGAAAATAGATAACCTGAGACACACCAGCTTCATCAATTTCAGGTAGTCCAGTAGCTGCTTGAGAGCCTATAATATTCATAACTCTTTCCTCCAAATCAGTTAATTTAGTTTTACTAGCAGGACCACCACCAGTTCCAGTAGCATCTTTGTATATGCGAGCGTATTTTTTCTTTGTGTTATTTTTTAAATCACTCCAAACCTGCACACCAAGCATAGACCATCACCAAGGTTGCAAATGCCAATTGAATTGCATAAAGTGAACAAAAAACAAAGAATCTATTCAATAAATAACAAAAATAAAATTATGATGTGAAAGAATATCAAAACTCATTTTATTGATACACACCTTTCTCCATTTCTCAACTATTTTGGTATCGCCAGTTGAATCCGCATTTAACATTTCTGTTAACTGATCCCAACATTGAATGTTATATAACCTGCCCTGCGGACCATCCGGTTTTTTGCTAAGATCACCGTTCCTGAAAAATATGCATTTTGTTACCTACAATATGATAATGTTTTAGAAATTTTACATAGACTATTTATTGTATTATTTATATTTTAAATACGTGCAAGATGTGCCTTCAAAAAAAATTTAGTCAAATCATAGGTATGCAAAACCATTTTTTGTTTATTGGTTGCATTCCTCACGCCTTTGGTTTCACATTTTTAGACACTTGAACTTAGCTGATAAGCTGACTTTTTACACTTTCTAAGTTTCAAGTGGCTTGGCATATCTACCTGCGTTGAGGGGCAACTATTTGGGAATTTTGTAGCTTTTAAAAAGTGTAGTAAGTCATCTAAATGTGTCTAGTTTTTGCGTCAAAGAATAACATACAGCCATCCTCACAAACTTCCACATTAATTTATAATAGCCAGTAATATTAGAAACGTACATTATTAATTATTTATTTTAACTAACAATCTATACTTACAATAAATTGAATATAAAGTTGAAACATACCTTTCCATGAACTCCACCAACATTTGAAATTGTGAGACACTGGTCCTCATTGTACCTCCCGTCCGCTAATAAATCTCCAGGTTTATAACAATGGCTTAATTGAGTCTTTATTAAGGCGTATGAGCTCCTAATATAATGTTTGAATCTCTTTAAAACTTTTATTTATTGAACACACAACGCAGCTCTGTGACACAACGTCAACGAACAAAATTACAAATTGTAAACATGACAGTGACATATTATAAGGAAAAATTCAAAAACCACTAAATACCTAGTCTAGTATACTAACCGGCAACTTTTATATTTAGTCGGTTTATTTGTGAAATTGAGTTTCTTAGCATTTTTAGCATAGCGATAACAGTACATTTTGAGCTTAAGAGCCGTTCTCTCTTCTTATTAGTGGGAAAGAAAGAAACAAAACATAAGTAGTGAAGCATAGACGAAAGTATTCTAATGAGTAGAGTGAAGTTAGCTAAACGACACGATCTATCGAGCTTACCTTAGCGCCTGCGTAAGACTCCGTAAATCTCATGGTGCGAGCATTATCGAAATCTATTTCATCCACGTTAGCACGCTAGTGACTTCAACGTTACCGAGTAAGTTTTCTATGACAACTCATGGTAGAGCTACTGATTTAGTTTGACAATCATAATTTTAGGTGAAAAACGTCAATTTCAGAATAGCAAAATTGGCATTTTCACTAAATTGAATAACTTAGTGCTGTCAGACTATAATCTATTTAAGTTATGTCACTTTAGTCAATTTCAGAATGGAAAACTTCGTTTGACAGGATTAAACTAAATTTTAATGATTTTTAGTCTAGTTTAGAGAAATTTGTGACAAGAGAATCGGCACCATTGATTGATTTCGGTGGTTTTAAAATTGATTTCGGTGCACCTATTTCCACCGAAAACACCGAAATCAGTGCCACTGAAATCAAAATAATTGACAAAATCCTAGATATTTTCAAAAGTAACCCGAATTTTGAATATTAATCTCTTTTGTTGAAATCGAATACGTAAAAGACATGCTTTTATTATAATTATAAATTATTCATTCAAATAGTTGTGGATAAAAGGGATTCACCGAAATCAATTTTAAAGGTATACCAACCCACCGAAAACGATTACGTACCTCAATAAAAGAGTGACAAGGAGACGCACAGGCGTGTTATCCTTACCACCGATGCGGCACGACTGAGTCCAGGGTTGCCAGACGAGTGTGACCGAATTATCATACCAACATTCGAAAATTATCATACCAGAACCAGATGCAAAATTATCATACAACTGCCAAAACCGCACGAAATGTGCTATTTTGCAAAATTAGGAATTTTAGGAAGTTGTTAAAATTAGACAATCATTATATTCAACCTCTGCAGCAGCGTCAGTAGTTTTTGAATAAATGACTGCTGAAGTCATTCTAGACAGCATTTTTACCCGACTGCGGCGAAGCCCATAAAAAGGGTTATATCAGTTGGTTTGAAACCATAACAGCAATGTTTTGACTGGTTTTTTACGCATTGCGCTGAAAGTAAAGCCCCTAAAACAGTTTTTGTTGCAAGTTTGTTTCGTATTTTAGTTTTAGTCAAACGTACGCGTTCAAAAAAATACGTGATCTGATAAGATGCGTTCATAAATCACTATCAAAAAGTAACTGGGCGTATAGAAATAGGAAGGTTCAGAATGTTGGAAATTATCATACTTTGGCGTATGATAATGCATATTGTATCATACATCTTACCACTGTCGAAATTATCATACATGTATGATAATTATCATACGTCTGGCATCGCTGCTGACAGTTTGTATTACTCGAACAAATATTCTCGCAGCCACTAGATTATGGGTTATATGAACCGATCAGTGCGCGCCACTGATATCAACTCTAAACGTCGGACGTGAAGACAACCAGTTGTAACTTGTCTACTAAGGCCTATTATGGCGTAGAAATATTATAAATTGAGTTAATATCTATCTAGGTGTTTATGAATACATGAAAAATAGCGACATGTATTGCAGAAAAAAAGATAAAAAATAGTTTCCGCCGCAATACGGGGCCGGACGCGGCACCGAGGTCAATATTTTGGAGGTTTTTATTTTTTTAAACTAAATTATATTTAATTTATATAAAAAACAACACAGGCCCCTCCTAATATTTTGATATTTAACCTATTATAGAAAAAAATATCAAGTTGTTAGTTATCCATTTTGTACTGGATTTCGACCCGGACACGCATTTTTAAGCCTTCTGAGAATGACCGTTATTTATTACCTGTCCCACTTGTGGATATTTGTTTATATTACTAAGTGTGAAATCATTGCACAAGTACCTAGGTACTGGAATTCTACCTATTGATTCTAACGTCGAAACCTTCGATATTTCAGTAACTTTGTAACATCATTACAAAGTATAAAACGAAAAGCGTGCAATAAACTATGCAGCCCGCACCCTAATGCATTAGCTAGCGAGCCGGCTTGTAATGGACATAAGTAATATTGTTAGACACCACTGAACACCTAACCCTCATCAGCTAACGGGGTGTGTTTTACCATAAGTAGTTTGGTGCAGAAGGCCAACGATGTTGCATGTCTTTAAAATTAAAAATCTTCTAAAAATTATACTAAGAATGAGCAATTTATAAACTTGTAAAGGCAAAGCATATAAGCTGCCCAGCGTCTTCTAGAAAAAACTGGCCAAGAGCGTGTCGGGCCACGCTCAGTGTAGGGTTCCGTAGTGATAATTCTTTTTTTGTTTGAAAAAAGATACGTTCAGGTTAATAAAATACTTAATATGTAAACGAAGTAAAAAAAAATGGTTGCATAGTTGCCTATACGATTATACTACAAACTTAGTCCAGAAATTATTTCGTACAACTTTTTGTCTTTTTGAAACTGTTGGAAGAAGAGTAGAACCACCGTTCATGTTTCTGAATTCAGATATAAATCATAGAAGGCAACTTGTAAGTAATATTTATTTACCTTAGGCCTTAGCAATAATTTAAACATCCATTTGTAATGTGGTTGTGTCGTTGGGCGCGGCGCACCCTGTGTGCCACCAGTCCACCACCACCGCACCTGTTGCCGGCGTGGGGTTAATTTCCTTAATTAACACGTGCCATAATGATCGTACACATTGTACGTACAGTCGTACATGTAGAACAGTTATGTAACTGTTATATCAGATATGTGCATGTGTTGTGTATTGTAGTAATTTCCATACATTTCGGTAAAAGGATAGGTCGTTGTGAATGAGAATTTGAAAGGGGAATTCAATCCGTGCAGAGCTTTTTATGTGCCTCGTCGAGCTTTTAATACGCCATAAATGGTTATGAATATGAAAGTTTGGAGTACGGGAACATGAACAATTTTTATCCAATCTACAGGGGTGCGGGATACGGTAGGGGTTTACTGAACAAAGTAGACCTCGTGGAGGTTTCAAAGTAGGATATTTTGTACATTAATGATGGACAGGTCGATAATAATTATGGTAGGATATATTGGGTAGGTACCTACCTACATCATGAATTGGCACTTTGTTCAAAGAAAGGGGACTTGATTCAAATCAGGACCTCTGCATTTCAATAGCATTTTCCTGAATTTTTGTTTTTGTAATTATAAACTTATCTACGATCATGAACAGAACATTGGTATGCCATGCAGCACGAGGGCAGCTTATCATGTCGCGCGATGTACAACAAAACGAGAGTGTCGTCGGCTCCGAGAGGTGGTGGAGGCTGTGCGGCAC
Source organism: Diarsia mendica (assembly GCA_949316265.1). Classification (NCBI taxonomy): domain Eukaryota; kingdom Metazoa; phylum Arthropoda; class Insecta; order Lepidoptera; family Noctuidae; genus Diarsia; species Diarsia mendica. Next base: position 26,938,312 of record OX438889.1, on the reverse strand, counting down.
ACTGCGGCACACAGACACACAGAGCAACTTCATAAAGATTGCAGCGAAATGTAGGTGATTTGCCCCGACGTGCCGGCGGTCCCTTTGTGCGGCGCTTCGCCCTGCAATCTCGCGCTCCGCCCCGCCGACAGCTTGTATAGTTGTATGCAGATCCGTTGATAAAAGCACTAAATATTTTATTCATTAAAGCTTGCTAGGGCGATATTATGCGAGTAATGTGAAGGTTGACTGCCACACGGTATTAATATGAGCGCCGCGCCGGCGCGCCGCCGTCGCCGTGAGCTCATGTCGGCGCGTCGTCGCCGAGTGGAGCAAGCGGCGCGCCGTCGCGCGTCGCCAGAGCGTCGTCTCTCCGATCCATAACCTTAAAGATATCCTCCAATGCCCCGGTAAACAGTTTCGGAGATATGACGTCTCCCTGTCTCACACCGCGCTGCAGAAGGATACCTTCCGAGGTCTGGTCCTGAAGTCGGACTGACATGGTGGCGTTTTTGTACAAACACTTCAACACCTCGATGTACCGGTAGTCGATTTGGCACCGTTGGAGAGACTGCAGCACAGCCTAAGTCTCGATGGAATCGAAGGCTGTCTTAGTCCACAAACGCTAAACAGAGATGCAGGTTATACTCTTCGGTCTTCTGTATAACCTGCCGCAGCGTATGTATGTGGTCTACGGTACTGAAGCCTTTTCGGAATCCGGCTTGTTCGGGAGGCTGGAAATCGTCAAACCTGCGTGCGAGACGATTCGTGATGACTCTTGAAAACAACTTGTAGACATGGCTTAGAAGTGAGATGGGCCTATAGTTCTTCAACCGGGCATTGTCACCCTTTTTGAAGAAGAGCACCACCACTCCCCTGCACCAAGCCTGTGGCGTTTTCCCCTCGAGTATGACGGAATCAAACAGCTTCTGTAGGGCCTTAAGGACTGGTTTGCCACCCGCCTTCAGAAGTTCGGCCGTAATTCCGTCATCACCCGGCGCCTTGTTGTTTTTAAGCTGTTTCAAAGCCATCCTAATCTCGTACAGGCTGACATCCGGAATGTCTTCGGTATAGTGTCGGGTCAATCTAGCTCTGGGGTCTTTCGCTAGATTTTCGACGGGTTGACTAGTTGACGTGTACAGCTGCCCATAAAAACTCTCGATCTCTCTCAGAAGCTCCGGTTTGGCGGACACGATCCTGCCATCGTTGGTCTTCAGTTTCGTGAGCTGGCTCTGCCCAATAGTCAGATCTCTTGCAAATACCTTGGAGCCTTTGTTCCGTTCAATCGCGTCTTTAATACGCTCGGTATTAAAGCGGCGGAGGTCGCTCTTCAAGGATTTGGAGATCTGTCTATTGAGCTGCCGGTATTGCCGAGCTTCGTCTGAAGACTGCAGGATCATCTCACGCCGTTCCTTCATGAGCCTGAGAGTGTGATCTGACAGTTTTTTTATCTTATTTGTCAGACGTAAGACCCAGTCGTATGGACAGTTTCCACGAACCCGTCGTTGTAATCGTCCACTGAGCTTCCTAAGCATGCGAAGCGATTCTGGAGTTCAAGTTGAAAGGTCTCGGGGTTTTGGATTTGGATCTATGCTGGACGGAGCGTAGACTTCATGAGTCGTGACCTTTCTAGCTTTTTAGTGATGTTCAATGTGCCTCTTATCATGCGGTGATCGCTTCCGGTTTTCACCTAATTGATCACAGAGACATCATTGAACATTTGCTTGTTGGACATGATGAAGTCAATCTCATTTTTAGTCGCACCATCGGGGCTCGGGGGTTATATAACTTACTTATATACATATTTTGACAATGTTATGTTGATAAATATTTTGATTTTTTAGTTTTTATTATAAAGATAGATAACGCTGTGATTAAAAACGCTCAGTTTCTCTTTAACTGAAAATATTAAAATGATTATTTTTCAGTAAACGTGATCTCCAATTATTTAAAAGACTGTAAAATTATATTAAAAATGATAAAAAAAATTAAGGTTTTTAATATGGTTTTTTTAAGTTTTTTTTTTAAGAAATCTCTCCTTGATAAAAAAATATGTAAGGCCCACGGCCGGCCAGGCCGCGCCGCCGCGACGCCGCCGCCGCTGTGGAAATTTTCAGGCCACGCCGCCGCCGTGGAATTGGCTATCGGCGCTCATATCTTGACGGTATGAATAGTGGAAATAGTACTTATGCAAATACAATAATGATGGAGTGCACGATCAGAAGAATTGTTCCAGAAATAGTGACCACCACCTTACCTACAGGAAAACTTTGTTTTATTAAGTATAGTAATGTGAGTCCTAGAGATTTACTGTTTTTGCATCCTTTTATAAAACGCCGGTCAAGTCTACTGAAGTGCTGGGTACCTACAGCAGCACACCACGTGCATCAAAAGTTTCGTTTTTAATCAATCAAAATCAAAAAGGAAGTTCCACTTCCAAGAAGGAACTTCCTTTTTTTTGAGTTACTCCAGCTCTCACTTCCACTCTCGTCGCTCGACCGAAGTTTTTAAATCTTAATTAATTGAGAGTTATTTTCTTTAGGCGTAACCTAGTGTTCATGATGTTCCTATGTGACGAAAAGACACGACGAGCGACTAATGAGTGTCGAATTGTCGATAGGTAATTCACAACGATCTCTCGGTTTCCGCTCCCACGCCACCGGCGCCGGCGCAGCGTGTGCGCAGCTCGCCAACAATGCAGTGTCAGGATCAAGATCTCGTGACGCCATTGTGTGAGCTCTTCAAGTGTTACACTCGCGAGAAACAAGCTGAGCAATATGCTTTCATCACACTGACGTAGCTTTGTGGAGGTTAGTTAGTTAGTTTGCCGGTCGACTGAGGACATGCGCGACCACCGACCAGAGAATATGTGTCATCAAAACCGAAGTCGAGTGCTGCTAGTACTGCCCAGGGTGAGCCGGACGGTCGAGGAGGGTAATTAATAGAGTAGGAACGTCGCTTGGGGAGGCCTTTCATGCACCCCATGTTGCACTTCTTCAACCTGACGAAAGCAAACTGCGGACAAAGCAAATTAAATTATAGGAAAAACTAGAAGATCATAGTAAGTAATTTCATTTGCTTCGGTTCGGGTTTTTTCGGTTTTACCCTAATTTATTTAAGTCGTGAGTAAACAGGCTTCTTCTGGGTAAGCTCGCTCCATCGTCGATATCATCTCTGCCCATAATGATATCGACGATGGCAAAGCAAGATTGAAGTCAAGAGCAAGCCCATTTATAATAAAATAAAAAACATCATCATTGTTCTCCTGCCCTTATCCCAATTAATTTAGTGTCTTCAAGAAGACGACCATACGTGACATATTCTTCTTCTGTAAAAAAAAAATACTTTTAGAGTTTTCGTTCATTTATTTCATTTCTTCGAAAGAGATTAGAGGATATTGAATAACCCTCGTTTTGGGCATCGATCGCCGCAGTCGATAGGAACGTCCTTTGACATGTTGGCATTTGATATTGCAGTTCTCAACTCCCTAAAAACGTAGGCTGCGGCTCGGGTGTCATTCCGCCTCGACGGCAATATCAAAGTTTACCCACTTATTAAATAACAAATTGAACTGCGTTATTTCAAACAGTAAAAAAACTTTAAAAAAAAAAAAAACCGACTTCAACAAAAAAAAAACACAAAGAAGTGAAAAATAAACTTTAGAACAAAAATCAGATTCTGAAGTCGGTGACTTTTATTTGTTTGTTTTTTTTTTTTGCCACCAACTTCAGAAACTGATTTTTCTTCTAAAGAAGTCAGTTTTTTTTTTTGTTAAAAAGTTTTTAGTTTTCACTTTTTAGTGGTTCACATGTGCTTACCCCTTCACAGCGTACCTACCGGCGTGATGTTATGTTATGATTGTTATGAACTGGTGTAAACAAAAGCCAGACATAAGATTTCAGCAATCCCATTCATTTGCTATCATTTATTGAGGAGTTCCGTTGCCTATCTCCGAACTTCTTCATCAGATCTTTACCAAATTGAAATGGGATCACTCTGAGAAAGAACTCTTCCAAAAACTACTCAAATCACTTCAAGTGTGCGTACAAAACTTGTAGAGTTCTCTCAATTTCTCCAGGATCCCATTATCAGATCCTGACTTGATGATCATGGGACCACCTGGGAAGTAAGTAGGTATACCTACCAGTGGCGGTACTCCCATAGAAGCAGAAAAGCACAGCTTGCCTTAATAAAACAACGAATTAAAAAAAAAACGGTCAATACAAAAACAAAATTAATATTATAATCATTATCATCAAACTGCATGCCACGCGAAAAACGGAACGTATTGATGCGACGTTGTCAGGTTTACGTACTCAATAAACCAGAAAATACATTCGCGCGCAACTCGCACTGCGACGTTGCCAAACTTCTTCTAATATGTCTCCCGACTCCCGACAGTCCCGACCTCAGCCGATTGATCAAACAGATCGATCGGGCATGATCGGGCTCGGCTCGGCTAGCCCTTTCTCTGTCACACCATCCGATTTCGAACTGCTTCTCTGACCTCTCTATCCTACGAACATAATTTAGAGTTGTTTGTTTACATACTTTTTGCCGGGTTTACGACAAAATGTATAGGATTTCCAACAATTTCCAAGCATGCTTTGAACGTTTGAGTGTAAAGATTGCGATTGCGAGAGAATGTGAATGAGTGCGTGTGAATGCAAGTTCGCGACGCGATTGAACTTGTTTGAAGGGAATTTCGATTTAGTTCAAATTAGTCTTGAGCGTTGATGGTTGTTGATGCATTTTTTATTGTGATTAGATTTTTCCGTTTCTTGTTAGAATTTAAATAAGTTTTGTGATTACTTAGTTTTTGATTGAAGTTAGTTAATTAATACGAAAATGAATTCGAAAACGCAAGCAACAGTTCCTTGTGATGGATTAAAGTGTGTGAAAGCGTTTACTTCACCTAAACCCACTCCTGATTTGAATATTTCTCAGAAAGGTAAAAGAAATATTAGGTACCGTCGATTTCCCTAACTTCGCCTGGGTTTTGACACTTTTTTTAACGTACTTTTTTAAATATTACCACTGCAGGCAAATTATTAACATTTTATGGAATAATTAAGGTTTCTTAATAATCACAAGCTAAAGTAACTCTTAAAATCATCGATTTAGAGATAAAAATACCTTGCCAAAGCCAGTAGGCGAAGATCGGGCCGTTGGCCTAACTTCGCCTACCTATGTTTCCTCGCTTTTTTTTAAGACGTCTATGGCTAGTATTTTTTTTGGCTATAGAGCGATGTAGTAGAAACGAAACAGAATCTTTTTATAAGTGCTTAAAGATCAATTTTCTAAATTACTATCGAGTAGGCGAAGTTTGGCAAAAAAAAAAAAAACAAACACCTCACACCACTGACACTTTCTGATGTAATGACCGCCAAACTAAACGCATTAGCTGGGTTGCCATCAGCAAAATATTGCCATGACTAAATAGAAATTTGAATGTGGGTGTTTATTTTTAACTTACTTCTAAGATTTCGGTGATATTGAGAATTTTATAAATTCAGGCGAAGATTAGGCGACTAGGTGAAGTTAGGGAAATCGACGGTAGGTATTTTAATCGATCAGCATACAGTGTACAATGCCAATGGGTTGTCGGCTGCTCTCATAAAAACAAATTTTTCTGTTGGCCTTGTATATTTTTTTCGAATGAAAAGAATGCTTGGAGTTTATCAGGTTACGATGATATAAATAACTTCTCTGGTGCCATGAAAAGACATCAAAATTCTCATAAACATTTGAATGCTGTTATTTCATTTTGTAGTTTTGGTATGTCATTGCTGATATGTATCTGTAAATCTATTATAATGCCTTCAGTGTGTTTTGTTGTTTGTCATCTGTCCATGGTAAAGAAGCGAAGAATGAAGAGTTTTGGCTGTATGTATACATTGTGAGTAATGACTTTTTTTTCAACTAGTAGTTAGAAACTAATTTATTATTTTGTGCGCCATCTAGCGGTGACTGTAATATTTTGCCCAAAGCGACTGTTTACGAGCGAAATACGTATTGACTCGAATAGTTCAGTTGTTACATTTATGTCAATAGATGGCTCTTGTTAATATATTATTTTACGTGATACTGACGACTTGATATTATTTCTATTGAAATAAGTAGTTGTAAATTTTCTGACAGGATAAAATACGAAAAGTGTTAGTCATAATTAAATAATAGAAAACAAAACCGGTGTTATTAAAAAGCAGTGTCAGAATTCGGAACAAAAAGTGTTTTTTTTATTTTTTTGGTACTTGTGCTTTACCTCCAAATAATTGCTGGCACGCCACTGATACCTACCCTTTTAAAACAAATTTAAAAAAATCTAAATCGATCCAGCCTTCGATCAATAATAGTACTAGATTAAGCATCAGGAACAAAACTAAGTCGCTCAAGTGGCCACGTTTGCACACACGTAAACATCTACATAGCATCTCGGAAAAAAGTTCAATATTATTAACAACTTCAGATGATTATAAACCTTAACACGTAAACATAACGTTTAATTATCATTGTAAAGTATTGTTACGAGCTGGGTATGGGATAAATAAAATCACTACCAAATAAACACACGAATAAACTTTATTACTCGCAAAACAATTATAAACAATCACTTCAACAGTACTGAACACTTTGTCGCACTAGATAACTCTTCGAACCTTCCGTTGTCTCGCTTAAAAGTGAACTGACCAACTTCGTCCTCAATCGGTCCTTTTATACCCGAGCAAACAAAAGACATTCGAGATAATTCTCTATTATTCAAGAAAGCATCCACAAAAAAACATTAACAAAAAATAAACTTAAAGATAAAATAAAAGAACCGACAAGGAAGAAGTTACTTAACGTCGTCGGCATACGGTCGAAATTACAATGACAACTGCCGGCGACTCCCGGCGCCTGACCTTGAATACAATGTAAGTTCTATACCTACTACGGAAATAGGTACCTAAAAGAATGAACTCGTATTTTCTAGGTACTACACAGTTATTAGCGCGGTTTCTCGAAGATTCTAGATGACCGTCGTAACACTGCCCCCTCCTTAGACATGCTCGTCCCGAGCATCATTAGTCCCGTAATATCGCGCCAGTCGGTCCACATGCACAACCTTAGGCGCACCTCGCGGACCCTTCTGTATTCTGTAGGTGACATCGTTGATCCTGGTCACAACTCTGTATGGTCCATCCCATTTTGCTTGCAATTTCGGAGACTTTCCCTTGCTCCGCACTGGGTTATGCAACCACACCAGCGAACTTTCGTCGAAACCACGACTGTTTGCCTTCCGGTCATAACGAGTCTTCATCTTCTCAGACATCTGTTGTCCGGATTGCCTGATATGCTCATACACATCATTTAACTTGTTACGCAGGTCATTCGCGTAATCCGTTACACTGCGTGGGACATCCGGGGGGGTTCCAGTGATTAAATCTGCAGGCAAGCGTAATTCCCTTCCAAAGTTCGCGAAGGCTGGAGTTACAGTCGTACTTTCGTGAACTGCACTCCGATAGGACAGAAGAAACGGCTGTATGTGCTTGTCCCAATCCCTTTGCCTGCTTTCCACGACTTTAGCCAGATATCTCTCCAACGTCTGGTTGAATCGTTCCACCATTCCATCAGACTGTGGGTGGTAAGAGGTGGTTCTGGTTTTGTGGGTACCCATCAATCGACAAGTCTCCTGGAAAACTTGCGATTCAAAATTCCTCCCTTGATCGCTGTGAATTTCTAAGGGTACTCCAAAACGGCAGAAAACTTCCTGAACCAATTTATCTGCGACTGTTGTAGCTTCTTGGTTAGGAATGGCGAAGACTTCTGGCCACTTTGTGAAATAGTCCATGACAACCATGAAGTACTTGTTTCCGCTGTCACTTTCCGGAAATGGTCCCGCAACGTCCAGTGCTATCCGCTCCCAGGGAGCTCCAACGTTGTACACTTTCAATGCACCTCTGCTTCGTGTGTGGGGTCCCTTCACAGCCGCACAGCTGGTACATTTGCGACACCAGTCTTCCACATCATCACGACAGTGGATCCAGTAAAAGCGCTCTCTGATTTTCAGTAGAGTCCTTTTTACCCCCATATGTCCTCCTGAGCATCCATCATGGTAGAGCCGTAAAACATCCGGTACCTTAGCTTTAGGGACAACCATTTGTAGATGACAGCTGTCCCCTCGAGCGTTTTCCCATTTACGGCACAAGACTCTATCCTGGATCTCCAAACTGTTCCATTGTGCCCAATAACTCTTCGTGATGGAACTCATCGCAGCCACATCACTCCACTTGGGCTTCGGAGCACCAGCTTTGATCCAGTCGAAGATTGGCTTGATGTCCGAGTCATTTTGTTGAGCCTGTTGTAGAGTCTCCTTCCATTCATCGCTGAGATCCGTTCTAAGCATCCTCACGGGCACTACTTCCTTAGTCTCTTGCCTGGCACAGTGCTTGCAGTCTTCAGGACAAGGTCTTCTTGACAAGGCGTCTGCGTTACCGTGAGTTCTCCCACTGCGATGTTCGGTTACAAAGTCAAACTCTTGCAGTAGTTCAATCCATCTCGCCACTTGCCCCTCTGGATTCTTGAACTGTAATAGCCACTTCAATGCAGCATGGTCAGTTCGTAGCTGGAATTTCCGTCCCAACAAATACTTACTGAAGTGCTGCAATGTCTTCACTACGGCGAGCAGCTCTCGTCTTGTTACGCAGTAATTTCTTTCCGGTTTGGACAAAGACTTGCTGAAGTAAGCTATAACAACCTCCTGATCTCCTTTCCGTTGAGATAACACGCCCCCAATCCCAGTATTACTTGCGTCTGTGTCGACTATAAAGTCATTTTCAGTGTCAGGATATCCCAAAATAGGAGTATTGCACAGACGTCCCTTTAATTCTTGAAATGCGGCGTCGCAGTTCTCATCCCAACAGAATTGTTGCTTTTCCTCAGTGAGTCTGTGTAGAGGTTTCGCAATGTCGGCAAAATTCCTCACAAACCGGCGATAGTAGGAGCACAAACCCAAAAATGCTCTGACCTGTGTCTTGTCTTTCGGAACTGGCCAATCCTTGACGGCAACTACTTTCTCTGGGTCTGTTTGAACACCTTCTCCCGAAACTATGTGTCCTAAAAAGTTCACTTGCTTTCTGAAAAACGAGCACTTTTTCGGACTCAACTTCAGGTTTGCTGTTTGGATCTTCGACAGCACTCGGTTGAGGTTTCTAAGGTGATCTTCAAACGTACGGCCCACAATGATTATGTCGTCTAGATAGACAAGACATGCGTCACCAATCAACCCGGCAAGTACTTGCTCCATCAGCCTTTCAAACGTTGCAGGAGCATTACATAAACCGAAAGGCATAACTTTAAACTGCCACAATCCTTTTCCTGTTGAGAATGCAGTCTTCTCCTTATCCTTGGGGTCTATTTCTACCTGCCAGTAACCACTTTTCAGGTCTAGTGTCGTAAACCACTTCATTCCTGCCAGCGTATCCAGTGTGTCATCGATCCTAGGCAGTGGATAGCTGTCCTTTTTCGTGACGTCGTTCAGTCGTCGATAGTCCACACAGAAGCGCATACTGCCGTCCTTTTTCTTTACCAGGACCACAGGAGAACACCATGGACTGGATGAAGGCTCTATAACACCATCCTTCACCATACCCTCAATCATGGTTTCCACTTCTTTTTCCCGTGCAACTGGTAGTCTCCTTGGTCGCTGACGGATAGGTAACTCGTTGCCTGTATTAATTCTGTGCTGAACCAGTCCAGTTCTTCCTATGTCAGCATCACCCGTAGAGAAAATACCGGCGTACTGAAGTAACATCTTCTTAGCCTTGTCCATTTCACCTTCCGTTAAATGACAATTTTCTAGAAGCGTTGACACGTCGAATTTGGCACTACTAATTTTGTTTCCGGTAGGTAGATCTTGCAATTGACGCATCCAGGCTACTTCCTCGCAAGTGCCGATCAAGGTGCCCTTCTTAATCACTTGCTCCTTGTCACTTGGATTCAAGATTCGTACAGCTGAGATATTGTTGGCCTTTACCAGAGTTCGTGCCATCTTCCATGAAAACTCATTGTCCACCCTTTCTATCAGAACACTTCGATCTTTGTGTCCAGAGTTCTGTGGTAACTTAACTGGCACGATCGTTTCTGATCTGCGAGGAAGAACAATTTCCTTCAGGCAGTACACTTTCCCTGATGGTGCACCTTCCATGAAGACTTCCTCTGAACCACATTTCAACACTCCTTGGTCAATGTCGATCTCACAACGATATTTCCGCATGAAGTCCAAGCCCAAGATGCAATCGTCGACTATGTCGGCCACGATGACATTGTGTCGGTAAATTCTGTCACCCAATTTTAACTCCACCTCCTTCTTGCCTCGGACGGTTATGTGCTGACCGGTAGCTGTTAATAATTGAAGACGGTCGCGGTTATTGAAGTAGCCCCCAAGAAACCGATTCGCCAGGTGAGAATTGACGACAGTGTGAGAAGCTCCAGTATCCAACGTCAGTTTGCATGGAGTTCCGTTGACTTCGCCGTTGATAGTCAGGCTGTTCCCGTCATGTGCTTGTGAGATCGAGATCCTCGGGGCTCTTTCAAAACCAGCCAGCACCCGCCCCCCAGTCCTGGCATTTACTCGTTTCCCTGCTGTGGTTGGGCAGCCACTTCAGCCACCTTTCCCTGCTGAGGTTGGTCTTCTCTTGGTGGGCTGCGCTTAGGACAGCTTGATCGAAGATGACCCCTTTCTCCACAAGTGTAGCACCTAGGGCTGTATCCTTGCGGGCGGTCGCGTACAGGTGACGCTACAACCTCCCTGACCCGGTGCGTACGGTGGTCCTGCCTTACTGCCTCTACTTCTAAGGCATGGGCCAAGGCATCTTTCAGCGTCTCATGATGCCCAAGTCTCACAGCGGCTCTAACCTCCAAGTCGCGTATTCCATCGATGAACGCCTGTACCAGATTTCCATCAATAAGTGCAGGGGCGGACTGGTATGCTTTCCGAACCAGCTTTTCAACTTCCAGGGCCCACTGCTGTAAGTTCTCGGCACTACGTTGAACGCGATCCCTTAATTTTGCACGAAAAACATGCTCCAGGTGCGCGTCGCCGTATCTGGATTCTAATGCCTCCAGCAGCTGTTCGTAGGTCACATCCTTGCCGAGGGCCTCAAGAATGTTAAGGGCCTGGTCTCGGAGACCCAAGGTGAGCGCGGTCATGGCTTGCGCTTTGGTCCACCCATTCACTTTCATAACGGCCTCGAATTGGATTTTATAGGCCGACCACGAAGATGTTCCGTCGAATGGCGGCACTTTAAACCCGCGTACTGAAGGTGCAGCAATCACCGAAGCCACAGCCCCGTCTCCAACCTTAATTTCGCTCAGGGCCTTCTTCACGTCGGCGATCTGGATTTCGGCCTTTGCGATACGGTTGTCGTGCTGCTGTACCTGCTCCTTCATCACGCTCAGCTCTTTCCCAACTGATGCGTGAAGATCCTTTATCAGGAGCATCTGTTCCTCTTGGCGCCGAGCCTGCTCCTCTTGACGGCGAGCCTGTTCCTCCTTGTCCCGTTGCAACTGCTCCTCCAACCGACGGGCCTGCTCTTCTTGACGACGTGCCTGGTCTTGCAGCAGTGCCATTAAGGCAGACAAGTCAGGCGCCGCTGATGTAGTAGGCGCCGCTGGAGTAGCTCCAGATGGGCCAGCGACTGGCTCTGACGTAGGCTGGACACCGCCCGGTGTCTGAGTCGGGGAGTCCCCAAATCGCCTTTGGTCCATACCTTGCTGCCGCTGACTCCTCGTACGGATACTATCCGTGTCGTCCTTCGGTAGAATCGGCATTATTTATCCCGCTTCTGACACCAAATTGTTACGAGCTGGGTATGGGATAAATAAAATCACTACCAAATAAACACACGAATAAACTTTATTACTCGCAAAACAATTATAAACAATCACTTCAACAGTACTAGGGCTTGCAATCCGGATATCCGGATATCCGTATTATCCGGATATCCGCACATTTTCAAATCCGGATTTTAGTCTCACTACTATCCGGATTTTACGGATTTTACGGATAGTTGTATTTCTCCTTTAAATATTAATTGAAAAGCTGTCATCTGTGTAAATAAAGTACATAACTATTGCATTAGTTCGATGCAAGCTCGAAACCAGCGCTTGTGATATGGAATCCTCACGACTACTCACGAGGTAACGTATACACTTATGCTGAAAAAGGTGCAAACTCTACAAACGTGTGTTCTGATATTATCCTGACCTGGAAGTCTTAAAACCGACTTCACACCCAGGTTGGTCGCAGCAAAAAAAAATATCATAAATGATTCTGCACTGGAGTGTAAATGTGGTGCTGTTCCTCAAACTTTGGGTCACTTGATATCGTGCCCGGCTGGTTATTTAATACAGGAACTGATGGACGCCACCGAAAGTGCTAAACTAGAGGCCTAACTCTGGGCCGACACAATTTAGATTGCCATCGACACGCTAAGAAGAAGAAGATTTAGAAGACCAACCCTGGACTGGACTTGTTTGCTAATGAATGGAAGACGATAATGTTAAATGTTTGTGGTTCTGTGAGAAGACCGAGTAAAAGGATTACTTAGTGTTAATGGCTATTGGTGTACTAAATGTAATAAACCCTCTAGTAGCAGTAGTCCGGTTGTTAGTTTGTTAGTCCGGTTGACCGAACTAGTGTAACTTTTCAGCAGCAGTAGTTCGGTCACCAATCCTCTTCAACATTTATGGCGAATACCTACATTATCCGAAAAGCCTTAGAAGGATGGGAGGGAGGCATTTCTGTCGGTGGCGTAAAGATCAATAACATGAGATACGCGGACGACACTACTCTTTTTGCGTCAACTGAGGCAGAACTCGCTGACCTATTCCGTAGAATGGAGTATGAGAGTGAACTGGTTGGACTCACTGTCAACAAATCGAAAACCAAAGTAATGGTGATTGATAGAACTGGTAAATTTTCAAAAACTGGAGAACTCTCGGATCTCGAATTTGTCAGTGACTTTGTTTACCTGGGAGCTTTACTATCTAATCAAGGAGGATATGAACAGGAAATCAGAAGGACACAGATGTCCAAAAATGCTATGAGCAAATTAACTCGCATCTGGCAAAATCGGAAAGTTTCCAATGTCACCAAGGTGAGACTAGTCCGGACATTGGTTTTCTCAATATTCCTATACGCATCAGAGACATGGACTATTAGAGCAAAAGACCAGGGAAAAATTGACGCCTTTGAGATGTGGTGTTGGAGAAGAATGCTCCACATACCATGGACCGCGAAAATAACAAATAAGTCTATACTCGCTCGGCTCCACATAAAAACTAGACTATCAACGATGTGCTTCCAGCGTATTCTTGGGTATTTTGGTCACATTGCCCGTCGTCTCGTCAACCAGATGACCTAGACAAATTAATCGTAGTGGGCAAGATCGAAGGAAAGAGACCCCGCGGCCGATCACCTAACAGTTGGTGTGACCAAGTTACTGCACTCACTGGACTCTCTGTTACAACTGCTCTAAGGAAAGCCGAACATCGAGAGAAATGGAGACATATATTGGACGAACTATGAAGGACTTTCATCAGGGACACGACCTTCAGTAATGAAGAACACGACTACAAAGAGAGTTCGGTTGAAATATAACACCGAACTACCGATACTCTTTAGTAGCAACAGATCAGTTTGTAAAGGCTATATTAAATTATGAAACGTAAGGCCTGCATAGTACTAGTAACGTAAATTACCTGATACACATTAATGACCAGATTTATCACGATATTCAGACAATAATTGTGTGGCATTGTTGGTTTGTTTGGCATTATTAGTAGGGCTTGCAATCCGGATATCCGGATATCCGTATTATCCGGATATCCGCACATTTTCAAATCCGGATTTTAGTCTCACTACTATCCGGATTTTACGGATTTTACGGATAGTTGTATTTCTCCTTTAAATATTAATTGAAAAGCTGTCATCTGTGTAAATAAAGTACATAACTATTGCATTAGTTCGATGCAAGCTCGAAACCAGCGCTTGTGATATGGAATCCTCACGACTACTCACGAGGTAACGTATACACTTATGCTGAAAAAGGTGCAAACTCTACAAACGTGTGTTCTGATATTATCCTGACCTGGAAGTCTTAAAACCGACTTCACACCCAGGTTGGTCGCAGCAAAAAAAAATATCATAAATGATTCTGCACTGGAGTGTAAATGTGGTGCTGTTCCTCAAACTTTGGGTCACTTGATATCGTGCCCGGCTGGTTATTTAATACAGGAACTGATGGACGCCACCGAAAGTGCTAAACTAGAGGCCTAACTCTGGGCCGACACAATTTAGATTGCCATCGACACGCTAAGAAGAAGAAGATTTAGAAGACCAACCCTGGACTGGACTTGTTTGCTAATGAATGGAAGACGATAATGTTAAATGTTTGTGGTTCTGTGAGAAGACCGAGTAAAAGGATTACTTAGTGTTAATGGCTATTGGTGTACTAAATGTAATAAACCCTCTAGTAGCAGTAGTCCGGTTGTTAGTTTGTTAGTCCGGTTGACCGAACTAGTGTAACTTTTCAGCAGCAGTAGTTCGGTCACCAATCCTCTTCAACATTTATGGCGAATACCTACATTATCCGAAAAGCCTTAGAAGGATGGGAGGGAGGCATTTCTGTCGGTGGCGTAAAGATCAATAACATGAGATACGCGGACGACACTACTCTTTTTGCGTCAACTGAGGCAGAACTCGCTGACCTATTCCGTAGAATGGAGTATGAGAGTGAACTGGTTGGACTCACTGTCAACAAATCGAAAACCAAAGTAATGGTGATTGATAGAACTGGTAAATTTTCAAAAACTGGAGAACTCTCGGATCTCGAATTTGTCAGTGACTTTGTTTACCTGGGAGCTTTACTATCTAATCAAGGAGGATATGAACAGGAAATCAGAAGGACACAGATGTCCAAAAATGCTATGAGCAAATTAACTCGCATCTGGCAAAATCGGAAAGTTTCCAATGTCACCAAGGTGAGACTAGTCCGGACATTGGTTTTCTCAATATTCCTATACGCATCAGAGACATGGACTATTAGAGCAAAAGACCAGGGAAAAATTGACGCCTTTGAGATGTGGTGTTGGAGAAGAATGCTCCACATACCATGGACCGCGAAAATAACAAATAAGTCTATACTCGCTCGGCTCCACATAAAAACTAGACTATCAACGATGTGCTTCCAGCGTATTCTTGGGTATTTTGGTCACATTGCCCGTCGTCTCGTCAACCAGATGACCTAGACAAATTAATCGTAGTGGGCAAGATCGAAGGAAAGAGACCCCGCGGCCGATCACCTAACAGTTGGTGTGACCAAGTTACTGCACTCACTGGACTCTCTGTTACAACTGCTCTAAGGAAAGCCGAACATCGAGAGAAATGGAGACATATATTGGACGAACTATGAAGGACTTTCATCAGGGACACGACCTTCAGTAATGAAGAACACGACTACAAAGAGAGTTCGGTTGAAATATAACACCGAACTACCGATACTCTTTAGTAGCAACAGATCAGTTTGTAAAGGCTATATTAAATTATGAAACGTAAGGCCTGCATAGTACTAGTAACGTAAATTACCTGATACACATTAATGACCAGATTTATCACGATATTCAGACAATAATTGTGTGGCATTGTTGGTTTGTTTGGCATTATTAGTATAATTATTTTAAATTTATTTTGTTAATTTTTAAGGTATTTTTACCAAAAAAACACAATTTTCTTTCTTTTTTCAAGGTATAGGTTATTATTTCTGTTATTTAGTATGAGAGACTGATTTAATACGTGTTACAAAAGCTTATTACTTTTATTTAAAATAAAAACTAAAAAATATCCGTATTATCCGTACTATCCGGATACTCCGGATAGTAAAATATTAAAATCCGTATTATCCGGATAGTAAAAATGAACGGATATTGCAAGCCCTAATTATTAGTATAATTATTTTAAATTTATTTTGTTAATTTTTAAGGTATTTTTACCAAAAAAACACAATTTTCTTTCTTTTTTCAAGGTATAGGTTATTATTTCTGTTATTTAGTATGAGAGACTGATTTAATACGTGTTACAAAAGCTTATTACTTTTATTTAAAATAAAAACTAAAAAATATCCGTATTATCCGTACTATCCGGATACTCCGGATAGTAAAATATTAAAATCCGTATTATCCGGATAGTAAAAATGAACGGATATTGCAAGCCCTAAACAGTACTGAACACTTTGTCGCACTAGATAACTCTTCGAACCTTCCGTTGTCTCGCTTAAAAGTGAACTGACCAACTTCGTCCTCAATCGGTCCTTTTATACCCGAGCAAACAAAAGACATTCGAGATAATTCTCTATTATTCAAGAAAGCATCCACAAAAAAAACATTAACAAAAAATAAACTTAAAGATAAAATAAAAGAACCGACAAGGAAGAAGTTACTTAACGTCGTCGGCATACGGTCGAAATTACAATGACAACTGCCGGCGACTCCCGGCGCCTGACCTTGAATACAATGTAAGTTCTATACCTACTACGGAAATAGGTACCTAAAAGAATGAACTCGTATTTTCTAGGTACTACACAGTTATTAGCGCGGTTTCTCGAAGATTCTAGATGACCGTCGTAACAGTATATTAAAAAAAACAATTATAATATTCGCTGATTTAATTATATTTACAGTTTAATTATGCTTAAATATTATGAAAAAGCACATAATGATATTAAATTACCGAAAAAAAGATATTCCTTCCAAAACCTTGGTGCTATGGTGGTTATTTACGCAGTTTTTGAATGCATACTGCGGTATTTTGACGTCTTAATGTTGGCTATGATTGGACCATACTGATTTGAAATAAGACCACAAAATACGTTTGTGGTCTTATATTTCGGGCCGTTTTTGAAGCGCTTATCGGGAATCTAGTACCTACATTATTGATCGAAGGATCCAGCCATCTTCGAGTAATGGCGAACGAACATAAAAAAAAAAAAACGATCACCGGCCAGGGCTTGTTAACGTTACCAAATTCACGATAAAAGTATCGGTAAGTAACGATATTTTCATAATGTTAATTTATTAACGTTATCACTGGTATCGGTAATTTGGTATCGGATCAGTTTATTAATGTTCCCTGGTAACGGTAAAAGTATCGATACTTTTACCGTTACAGTCACTTACCTTCCATTTCGGTTAACCCACGTAGGTAATTTTATATACTAAATGAACAGATAAACCGTTTGCGTTCGGTTTTGGGTGGCGACTAAACTCACAGCAAGTGGAAACAGAAAAAAAAGCTATTATGACGACATAAATGCGTCGTAAGAAAGAGATGAAAGAAAAATACCGTTACTTATAGGGTTAATTTGGTATCGGTATCAAGTATCGTTACCTGATAACACTATCATATAACGGTAAATCATTGATAACGTTAAGTCAAATTACCGGTAAAAGTCCACCCAACTATCGATACCAGACTTAACGTTACCTATGAAATTAACGTTACCTTCGAATGAAGGAGGTAACGATACCTAATTTTTAACGGTATTCATAGCCCTGTCACCGGCTAATTGAGAACCTCTTCCTATTTGAAGTCGGATAATAAAACAAATGGAGGATAATAATAACTTCGTCCCCTTCGCCTTGATAAAGATAATTACCTATATCGCATTTATGTCAGCAGTACCTTTTTCGTAAGATTTTTTATAAATAATAAATCTCTTCCTTTCTCCAGAAAAGTCCCTAATTCGGCGCTTAGTCAGCGGCGTAGTATCGAAAATCCCCGAGTGCAATCGGCGAAGCGCGCCGGACGTCGCTCGTCGGCGACCAACGGACTTGAACGGACCAATCCGCTGGTCGCATATCGCACGCGGCGGCCGTGGAGTGTGCACGAACGTTCGGCAAGCGCATGCGCGACATCGCGACCAAACATCGGAGTATTTCACGCGGACTTTAACAAGACAAACGTTTAATGAATGAAGTAATTAGTGGGTGATAGTTATCGTGTTTATTGTGGAACTGCAGTTATGTACTGAGTGAGTGCTGTCCGGTGTCCGGTGATATTTGCAACTCGGTAAGTTTGTTTATACTTTTTGAGGGTAGTTTTCCAAGTTAATTTGACAGATATTTTGTAAATAATGCTGCTTTCTTTACTTTATGGAATTCACACACAATGTTTAATTGATCAAAGATTGTGGATATGTAATACCTAGTAGGTACCTACTTAATTGATTTTCATAATTCCCTGCATGGCTATTACGCACTATTTGATTTCATTACCTACTTAAATTATTATTAAAATGACTCCTTTTTACCCGACTGCGCAAAGCAAAGAAGGGTTATTAATTAAATGCAAGTACCTCTAAGTAGGTAAATTAATAATTGAACGGGTTCGCGAATTAAGCAAATATTTGTTCCAAGCCGATAATTTCGTTAATTTCTTACATAACGCTCAGGTATTCCACTTGATCCACTTCACTTCCATTAATTAAAATACACGCGAATATTTAACATAATGAGTTACCATTAATATTAAAATGAGAGTGATGTTCCGTCGTAACATAACCTAACATGAAATATAATGTAATTTAATTTATTAAGTTAATCGATCATTATGATGTTAAATATATGACATTGCTGGCGCCTCTCTAAGTCTCCACGTTATCTGGAAAATACCTTGTTAATGAAATAATGACAGATAAGCGATATCACTATCACGCTTTTAAGAAATAACAATGTTCATCAAAATCTAACATCTAAGATGATCGAACCTTATTTTGTATGCGAATGTTAAGGTCCGTGTGCACTTGCCTTTTAATTGAGTCAGAATGGCGTTGCCATATTTGTATTTGATCAAAATAATGAATGAAATGGATAGGTAGCTATATCCATAATTTCATATTGTTAACAATTCGAAAAAAATGCTTAAGTTACTAAAGTATTTATTCGAAGGAGAACGTTTCGCAAGGCCTGCGTAAATACCACGCGGTTATAATTGAAATTAGTTAGAGATGTTTGTTCTGACAACTGAAATTAACAAACGAAATGTACCTATTTAATTGGGTAGGTAGGAAGTGTAGGAACGTACGCAACCCACGCCACTTACTGAGTGATTTGGTGTCATTAAAACCCTATCCTTTTTTCCTAAAAATCCATACTTTTTTTGATATCAACCGCTAATTCTGCAGCTTATCTAAAAGCATAAGTAGAGCTTTTGTCTAAAAGTAAACGTGCGAAAGTTGAGTGTTATTTAACTTGCAGTTACTTGCACAACATTTCATAATTTTTATTGAGGTTTCAATTAATGATTAGTTAGCTATGTAACACTGGTACAAGGTAGGTAATGTTCTTCCGATGGTGATACCTTGATGTTCCACAACATAACCGCTGCGCGGGTCCATATTGGCTCACCTAAAGTTTTTTACCCGAAATTGTTCTTCCTAACGATTTGTAATCCGAATGATCACTTCTCGTAAAATTTTTCATCCTAAAGTTTGAATTCCTACTATTTGTAATGCTACTGGCGATGTTCCTAACACTCATGTTTCCGAAAATTTTAATTCATAATATCGTTATTGTAAACATATTTCAACTCCTACTGTTTTTTATCCTAACGTTTTTATCCCTAAACATAATTACCATAATATTTTCACTCATACAAGTGTTTAGCATGATTAAAGGTCGTTTCACTGATTTTTGTCTTGAAATGAAATAAATGAATGAAATTCAGGTCAGAGTATCGTCTTGGGGGCACTATGAAAAAAATTTCGCGACCAATTTCCAGGTAGCGCTCGCTCGGCTCGCGCGTAGTTGGTCACGGTTCTAACCTAACCTAACCTATGGATATCTTTGCATAGTATATAAGGTCCCATTAAAATAGGTGGACAAATTTTAACACAGCGTTTAGTAAGCCTAACTAAAGACACCTAAACAACAAAAAAAACACTATTTAAAGTGATTTTATTTTGACTTAAAATAATAAATTGCCGGCACTCTAGAACAAACTCATCCTATAAAAGTAGGTATTTTAATGTCTTTTTCTTATAATAATATATTTTTTTAATATTGTCCTTATTTTAGCGGTCTAAATGATTTCTAAAATTTTGTCCACCTATTTTAATGGGACCTTTTATAATACTGATTATTATGAATAAAAAGTATTATAAACAAAAAAGATATGACTTTGAATAATAGTGTAAAAGATGGTTATGTTGAGAAAATATATGAAAACAAATAATAGTGTAATAGATGTTTATTGCTACTGACATTATGAAGTTGAATGCTTCGGAATTAAAACATTAGAGACAGAGACTTTAGGAATTGCGATCGTTAGGATGAAAAATGTTAGGAAGAACATTTTCGGATTTCCAATTATCGGAGTTGAAATTTTAGGTGAACTTTGGCGCACCCCCGCTGCGCGCTGTACGCACCGGTTACCGGTACTCCACGCTCCGCAGTGCAAAGTTTGGCTAACTTGAGTAACTGTCCTTTTGTCCGCGCCAGGTAACTACCGGCTACAGCCACTACAGGTAGTACAGGTACTCGCACTTCCACTAACTCGTAAATGTCGTCGTAATACTCAGAGACAATGCGGAATCGCCGCACACAACGAGCGAAATTATCCCAAACGCTCCATTTTACAACTTTACAAGGCTCAATATTGTTCCAGGAATGCTAATTTGGCAGTAAGAAACACGTAGCGATTATCCATAGTAATAAATTAATGCGTAAATAACTTTTACTGAGATTTGTACGTCTGGCACATGGTTAGGTGACGATATCCTATGCCTTAAGCTTAAAAGGATATCGTCTATAGTATACCGATCCCACATAATGTTTTTCGACTTATACACAGGAGAAGCCACAGGGAAAAGCTAGATAGTTTTATTTAAAAGAACATAATCAAGTAATTGCACAAGTTAATATAGAGGTGGTGTAAGAAATAACTTCGTTTTCATGCAAGACAAGGATCTTTTCTTAAACTGGCAATTTTCACGTAATTTGCGGTTTAGTTGGAATCTGCTGATTACAAAACTAGTGATAAACTTTTGACACGTCGTGTCGGAGATCATTACTAAGTTCCGGTTCCAAAACTTTTAGCACCTTCAAAAGAAGCATCCACCAATTTTTCGTTTTTCTATACTTTCAAACTTCAAAAGCCGTTGAATTAACCACGGCAGTTAACAAGTTTGGTGTCCCCCCATCGGGACGTGCCAACTTGCCAGGCCATTAGGCACAGCGTTAAGGCGGCAGAAGTACGACGAATGAGGACATTAAAGTTGGCATGCTGCTATGCAGTCTACAGCCTGCGTGCTAGCCGCCCCACCCACCGCAGCTAGCAGGCTATGATGCATCGATCTGAAACTTCAGCAAATTTGGCATTCTCAAACGTGCAGAAACATGAAATTGCGATAACTCTAACTAATTAATTACAAAAGAAGAATTTGCTGCATCTCCATTACTAGGAATGCTGATGAATAGAATTACCTCCGATGGCTAAATACCCAAGAATATATGAGATAGTTAAGCTTCGCCTTTTAATAAAAACATTTGATAATAAAATATGATACAACGATCGTGTCACTTGTCTAGCCTCGTCAACACTTTCTTAATTTGACATTATGACTGATATTGATTGATCGATTAGTGCAACGATTAGCAAACAGTATCTGTGTGCTAATCATCCGATATGATAATTACTATTAATTACAGACAGTAATAAGCGTGCGATGTGTGTGTAACATCTAATTCAGCTACATAATAGCTGCTTGAGACAAGACATCGGTTTTTAGCTAGTCATCACTTCTAGCAAGGTTTTTATTGTAACTATAATTATACGGTAATGGCTGTATTATTATGTCACTTTGTGCTATTGTGTACGTAACGATAGTGTACTGACAGTAAATAAATGACGTCAACCATTTACGCACGTTATCATTTGGTTTCAGAGCCTACATTTACTCAGACTGACTTAGGTTTGAAGAACACAACACATAACTTTTACGTATTTTCATAAAACTCGGTGTTAGCCCGCTTAGAGATTGACACGATCAGGTGAAAGAGGATTAGCGTGTATTTTATTTTTGGATTTATGCTTACAAGTGTGCTCGGTCCCTTAGTATTAAGATGTTGGATGCGGTCATAAAAGTGAGTAATTAACGACGATAGTAGTGTAATGCTTTGTTTTATTGTTCACTTTTACGAATATTTAGGATTTAACATTTATCGGGAAAGAACCTTATAGTAGGTATTTATTTACAGTTAAAGTTAAGAATATACCTCTACGAGTAATAAAACAAGTTTGGTAGGTATTCAATTTCAAAATGATCAACAAGAAAAGGATACATTTCTCCGCCAAGCCTTTGAATGAAATTAATCTTGTAGTTTGTTAGCGTTAAATATTTCAGCATTTCCAACAAGGTAATTTGTATCACCGTGGACATACCATGTGCTATACACACACGCGTTGACGGGTTTGCTGCATCGTACAAGTAGGTATATCTTACACAATTAATGCCCACTATATTAGGATCAATTTCACTATTTGCGGACACAAATCGCGAAACATATTACACCTACATTCTCACTGCAATTAGAAACATTTTACTCATTACAAAATGGTTAATTAACCAATTAACTCAGTACAATCAGTAGTTTGTCCAATTATGCACGCAAGGTTTTTAATTTCCTAAAAATTATCCAATGAAGTACCTACTAAGCCTAAGGCAACAGGTAGTGTGAGAAATTATTTTAATTAAATTTCGACAACCGGTGGCAGTCGACCTCGGCCGCTTGGCGTTTTTATGCCATTCATCATTGTTGGCTCCCGATTCCGCTGGACAAGCGGATACCACCTCTTCATTATGAGAGCCTGGTCCCACGTGGCAAAAACTTTGTATTGTATCTAAACCGTTTGTCATTGTTTTGCTCCGAGTGCCTTCAGCGGTAAGCACAAGTCGTAATAACTCAAATTGAATTTCAGATTTACATTTTGTTCTCAGTACATGGTAATAGAAATCCGTTTCTAGGAAAACGGATGGCATTCAGACACTCTTGGGCGCATGCCGTCGGTTTATTACTTGAGTTTGACTGCGTTAATATTCCGAACCAAAAAATTCGAAGATATGTCATATGTGATATTTAATTTACCAATCCGCACTGGGCCCGCGTGCTAGATTATAGCCCATCCCCTGTCAAAGAGAGGAGACCTGTGTCCCAGCAGTGGGAACATTAATAGGCTGTTAATGATGATGATGAATATTCCGAAAGGTTGAGTATAGTACATACTTATTTACCCAGACATGGTACTTACCCACAGACCGGTGACTGGTTTTATCGAGCATTAGCAACAGTAGCTGCTAGAGGAGGGTTCTCTAGCAGCTACTGCTGGACTAGACCCGGTGAAAAGCATCAGACAACTCCGTGTTGGGGCTGTCTTATGCAAGTCATGCCTAATAACTTAATCATACGTACGTATATTCTTTTATCCCCCTTCTAGGTCCACGAAATCAATGTTTTTTGTTTTGTCCATTAGCAGTTGATAAGAACTAGTGCAGATAATGATACGTTGATGTTACGATTTCTTACGACGCGACGGGCTGAGGTCACTCGCTGTTAGAGAGAGAGTTGTTTTTATTATACTCGCGTACGTAGATAAAAAATATTCAAAACTGCTTAATTAAAATCACAGAAAAAATAATGCAAAAAACGTATTATCTGCGCAGTGGACAGTGGTACCTTAGTAGTAAGTTATGTATCCTGTAAATGACAAGTGCCCAAAAAATAACGAGACACACTGACACTTGGCTTTGTCAGAGGGTTAATGCTAATAATGATCTACAAACTGAAGACTGACTGCACGGAACTGAACCGAGGACTTTATTTATTTATGCACACACAAAATACAAAAAAAGGATACATCCTCGCTAATTCGACTAATGACAACTATTCGCACAGTTGAGCTAACAATTCTTGCAAATAGATGAAGACTGAACACATCAACAACCATCGTCCACCACCCATGTGCCATCGTCCACCAGCACGTGGCGTCTTGCGCACACGCTGATGAATATGCAACACCTCACCCACACACTCCCACGCTCATACATGTCGCAGTTCGTAATGAAACTGGGGTATTGGGGATACGCGAGCATTGACGAATATTCCCCCAGCTTAGTGCTGGGAGGGATAAGAAAATGTGTCTGCGGTCTACTGAAGTATCCTCGTCATAATTATAGTTTCTGTTCTTCACTCAATAACTTGCTATGCCAAAAGCTTACAGCAATTGAAGCCCTACGATGGTAAAAAAACTAAAACCCTGTTAGAAAATACTGCTACCCTCAACCCTGCTAGACAATACTGTAGTTTGTTCACCAAATCAGGGAGCCCTAATTAGGTAATGTAGGGTTCAGGTAGGCATTTTGCTAGATGTTGAGTTAGTTAATCATACCGCAACATCAACACATAATAAACAAGCCATTGTGGACTCATCTATGGACTAGTTTTTATCACATAACATTAGTAACACGCCATGTGTTGTGGTGTGATATCATTCGGCCATGTTGTCGATACCACCTGTTCCATGTTGTACCACCCGCCCCCCTGCCTGCCTCCGCACTATCCCAAAACGATTAATGATTTCAAACATAGCACAACTCATGTTTCCTGTAGTTTTTCAATTCTCTAGAATTGTATGGAACCCGCCATGTAAATGCTTGTCACGTACTGGCCAATTACGATCGCGTCGAATTTGTAAGACATGTCTAGTTAGAATTTAAGATTATTTTAGGAAACTGATCGTTCAAATGCGTCCGTGGTTATGGAGATGACTGGTGATCGGTGATTCGTGACTCAAATCCTGATTCCTACGCCCTTCGGATCGGACGTGGTGGGTCCAATTACTATTGAGCACTTGACTTTACTTACAAATTGAATGTGACGACAATTTTGAAATGATGTAGGTAGGTAGGTATGGTCTCTGAAAAGATACTACAATAAGCACTGAGCTTCCGTTTATGAAGATAACTTGGCGGCTAACGCGTGCTATCATCGGCCACAAAACGCAAATAAATATGCGACAAATCAAAATTATTATAACAGTGCGCCCGCGCAGACCAACCGGCCATTTGCCTAATGATTGGATCGTATTATCCAATGCGATCAGCGTCCACGCTTCCGGACACTAATAGTTTTCGGAAGCAGCAGATTCTCTCATGACGAGCTGATTGTCATGTGGCATTGGGCATCACGACCTTCAGCCGTGGGACACAATCGCTCCCAGAACATTATTGTACAAAATAAACGATTATAAAAATACATTCATTATCTCTGGCGGATGAGCTGTGTTAAAATATTATGCGAATATTTCTGTAAACTTACTTCTTTGTTTCAACTCGCATTAATTATCAAAATGAGTGTCATCTTCTCGTTTCTTTTGATGAGATTTAAAAGAAATGACACGTAAATCATTTTATTTTTAATTTTTTGCTAATTTAAATGACGCCATACAGCGTTCAGCAAATAAGATTCCGTTTTTATGTGAGGACAAAAGGCAATCTTCTGACAATTCATTTTATTTGTACCTAGTTGGTGTTTCCGGCTAAAAAAGTAAAGTTTTTTTAATACTTTGCTTCAATAATAATGATTGTTCCCAAGGTACAAATGTAGATAGCAGCAAGACATCCACGATGGAAAAACTTCTTAAAATTTAAGCACTTCAAACGCGTCTGTATCAGCCTGACTGAGGGTCTTCAGCCTGCTCGTTAACCGAATTATTATAATAATAAGTTTATAAACTAAATATAAGTTTTTAAAAAGGAGCATCATATTCATAATAAATTTGAGACACGTCCTACAGTCGAGGAGCGGAAGTCGTTACGCAGCGGACCGACCAAACCACCGCATCGCCAGTGAACGTTGACAGTTTCACGCATATACAGAGCCATACTTTGACGAAATTATAAACTGTTTTGATGAATAAAAAGGTGTCGAAATTATACAATTACGTGCTAAGACGATAAAACACGCAGACAAACGTAAGGACAGAACATTTAACCGGTGCCTCGTCACGTACAGAAATGCGATTAGAAATTCGCAAATCTGCACAAATATTTCTAATGCTAATATTTAAATAGAGATGCCCAGTTGATAGAAACATCAAGCTATCGATATGTCAATAAAAGCGTAGTCTGAATATTTAAAACGAACGATGCGACGACGTTGACTACGATGATGTTTGGATTGGACTTTCCTTTGCATCCGTTTGCACAGACTCACACCTTCATTTGTTTGGTTGTTTTTCCGCAAGATAACAGCGAAACTGTAACAGTGTACTCTATTTAAATATTTAGAAGAGAAAAGGATGGTGATAGAGCTATGTGTGCAGTGTGAGAGGGAGAGATAATATTATCTAAGACCAAGTGGGGTTCATCGCCCGAGACGTGTCCCACAAGTGTATTAGCAGATTTGGGTCAGTACGGCGAGTAGGTGACACATGATGACATGACACATCCGTCAACCTCACTGTTTGTGAAACTTGCGAGGAACTAGGATGATTAGCAACTCTAATGAAGGGAACCCTTTATGGGCTTTATGTTGCGAAAGTCTCACTTTCATCTTTCATTGTTGCACGATCAACGCTTCGTATTGTAATTACCGTCATTATAAACCAGAGTTCACTGTGTCTATAAACTAAAGACCAATTCTTCAGAACCTCACCCTTCCGTTTGGGGGACTCCAGTTGTAATTTTATAAGCTTCCGGGTGCAAAAGCAAATGAACTGACTTTGAGTAACAATATCTGAATTTGGGCAACAGTGAATGAATTCTTTATTCATGTTGCCTCACAATAACAACAAATTCCCAACTAATGATGTTGTAACTGATACGAATAACACGACACACAGGTCTTTAACTCCTATGATCGTATCCTCGGTGTGGTCGCGACTAGGAGAGCAGTGCCGCGTGGGAGGGACAATAAAGGGACAGGTCTGACCGGGCGGTTATCTCAACTGCCTCGCAGATTAGACAATGACCACACTCTTTTAAAGTGGATAACTGTCGCAAGAAGTGGATCGTGACTCGTGACACTTGGCGAGGGTAATCGAGACCATCATGAGCTTACTACTACACTACTTGTTAGAAGGCCCGAGGGGTCAGAACTCAGAACCACAGAAGAGATAAAAGAGGTTAGAAAGGCCATGTGGGCGGGGCACGCGCGCCGCCTATATGATCAGACGATCATATGTCGACAAAATTTGATTTACTGACCAACAATCGCGCTCATATTGTGACAGCGAACGGAGCTCCGCGAAAAAAAAAGAATTATGCCGTGTTGCGCGATTATTACGTGTCGGAAAAGAAGCCAGGTGTGCAGTGTGGCTCGAGAAGGGATTTCTCTTCATCGGTAAGTCTAAAAACCTTAAAATACAAGTGATATTTGTAATTATTACAATAGTATTATGTAGTTCGCAGACAAAAATGATACAATCGCAAGCAGAAACGAAATTATGTACATTGCTTGCAATACGTGGGTACCATCTTGTACTACGTGGGCGATTGCGCAATGCATTTCGTTCACTGCGAACGTCGCGTGCGACGAGCCAAAGCTTAAATTCTGCCTACTCTTTGCGTTTCGATAGTGTTGTACCAAGTTGTAAATAATGTCGATATTTAGTATGTGTGAATGCATTCAAATGATTATTATGTTATGATTAAAATAACTTTTGTTTATCCCATACTATCAATACCTTATTATTGTTTATTGATTGTTTTTCATCTAAAATTTGTTTTGAGGTTAGCCATTTATAAATCGAAACATACATTTTAAATTTTATTTTTAGGGTTCCAACAGATCCAGATATGTTACAGACCTGACTAAAGCTATTATAGAAAAATATTAGTGTGAGATTGCATTTTATTCTGAAAAAATCGAATTTGAAAGATAGCAAGCGCATGCTATTGCTACTTAATAAATACGTTTTATTTCAAGACAATAATAAAATCTGAATTTCAAGTACTTAATGTTCAATATTTGAGAAAAATCTTTTACTTATGTTTACTTTTTATCTTTAATTTTTATGTGTGAGAGACCAATAAATATTTTTGCTTTCTTATTTTCTTTCTTTCTGTCCCGTCCCGAAATTAAAGCAAAAACTGCAAAACTTAAAGTAACAAAACTCAAGTAATTTTATCGATATACATTATCGACCTTTTGGTCACCGTAACATGTATGAGAAATATACGCAAGTGTGAGTGTACGTCAAACGCAATGTTTGCGCTAGTGTGACAACCAGTAGCAAGCTCGCGATCTAAGTGAGTGCGGTTTATTTGTGTGCATAATTCGCGTACTTATTAGCGTCTTGCATGTAGTGGATATAGAGAGTGGGAGACAAGCGGCGACACGCGTTCTAATACAAATCAGGAACTATTTCCTTTCTAACCTCTTTTATCTCTTCTGTGCTCAGAACAAACGACATGGTGTCTTTGAATGATGAAAAGAATTTTAGGTATACAGAACCGTCAAAATAAAAAAACATATAAGGATTTCAAAATCATCTCTCACTTGTTATATGCTAATGTTATTGGACTACCAGCGTGTAACTCCAAAAATGAAACGATATACGCTGCAAGAATGTCGGCAGATAAAAAAGACTTGTAAGTAATAAATAAATGCAAACTACCTACCATTTGTGGTCTAGATATAATTGGTAAGCAAATATCACATTTAAAAGTAGTTTTGGCAAGGCTGTATCGGTCTGACCCACGAACGAATTCGACAGATATTTTATTGCCGAATACAGCCGTCTAGTTCTTAAAGTTCCTTCCAAACACGGGGTACAAAGCTATGAATATATTAATATTGTGTTGTCTTCAGTGCACAGTTGAATTTATACCTTTTTTACAGTTAATTTATGGCTTTGCTGTTCATATTAAACTTTACTATTTGTGTTCCGATTCCGATGTCCCGTCGTCGCTCGTAAACGTTGGAGAGATCTCCTGTAGAATTATTACCTAGCTGAGTACTCGGGATATTATTTTGCTGTATACAAGAGCGGCTGACATTGACATCATAAATATCTGGCCAGACAGACAGTCGCATTGCAACTCTCTACGACACGTTAAAGGAATTTAATGAATGCAAGCTCTGCGAGCAGAGCAATTTAAAAGAACGGAATGAATGTTAATTCATGTCCATGAATGAATGAGCACCACTCGCCAGTCTTTCAGGCATAGTTTCCATTTGAATTAAAACAAATAATGATGAAGGATGAATAACAGAGGTTTCCTAATTAGAATGTAGTGAATGAGTGGCGCTCGGTGGGTCCGTCTGCCTATGTGGGGGACAAAGCGCCGGCGATAGCATCGACGCCCTTTATATGTTAACTAAGGCGATAAGTACTAGGAGTCCAGCAATGTCATGATTTCATGAATACAACTTCGCAGAATTATTCTGCGTAGACTATTCAAGAAGCTGAGGATTGGTTACGTAGAAATCAGAAATTTTACCAATATTCTTCGGGCTTCCGAATTGACTAGTCCACACACAATAGCCAATATGAGATGACCTACCTATAAATAACAGAAAACTACTAACATCAATGACCAATGTTTCAATTGAATACACTAATGGTGCAGTAACTGGTAATAAGTATTAACTGTTAGATGATGATATCTCACTGGCAAGTTATTTCGATGTTAGAGGCTTCAACAGACGTTGTTGCAAGCCATATACATCAACACGGTGCTATCACCGTTGTAATGCCGACCCGTTGCATTGGCTTTGACAATACTCTTGTAAATATCATCAGTTTTGACACTAGTGGCCAAACGATTAACAGAGACAAGACAATGCTTGTTTGGGGCCGTTATTGCACTGTGGTTACGTGCATCGTGCAATGAACAGTCAATCATTGCATTGTATGCATGATGAAACTTAGGCAGTAGTCTTGCTTGGATTCTTACTTTAACGCGAACGCCGTGTTGCATCGATTAGCACAGCGTAATCGATTCATACCGCTAATTCTTTCATCCGTGAATGTGATACAAGAGTTTCTAGTTGTATGACGCGTGGTATCTTGTGTAGATAATAAATCTGTACTTTTAAATCTACCCTTCCTTCTAATTAGAATGTGTTATCTGCTAAATCATCAAAATCTTTTGTATTTGACTGACCTAAGTCCAAAAGTTCGGGTTGTTTTCTCCCACATTACAAAACGATCAATTAAATATCGTTGTTTGTAATTGTTTGCTAACTACGCGAACACTTAGATCGCCGCACGTGCAACTTTTACACTAAAAACCTTTTTTACCGATTAGCTTCGCGTTGTATTGTAACTAACGTTGCGTCAACGCATGCCATGTTGATTGCAAATTTTTTAACAATAGATAATTGACGGCGGGTCAACGATCCAAAATATTTGCTCATTTAAATATTTGTTTAATTTGAACATCTCTATTCGCATACTCGACTAGTGAGTGGTGACCGTTAGATGGATTTTAGAACAATTAAAACACCGTTAATATGCATTTTATAGATTTTAAGTGCCGTTTACTTAATTTATAGAAGAAATTGGGTCTAGATTAGTAGGTATCTGTCGCATTGGTTAACTTCCTTCATGTAGATATTACTACAATTACTTGAACCAGAGATGAATCTAAACGACCAGCTACACCACTGTGATCATCAATCATCAGAGCGATTGCCAGTTCTCTCGTAACACCACGTAATGTCTTCTTCACCGCCCACGTGGCCTCGTAAGCGCACACCCACAGCGCAGCCATTGTCCCTATCACAATGAAACCGAAACAGTGTCGTTGGATCAACATTGCCAACGATACTGGCGTTACTGGCAATGCGATAGTACTCCACCACTTCACTTTCAAGTTCAGCAACCGTAAACACAACTTGGCTAACGTTAACTGATCAGTATTTTGGAGTGCGATATTAATAACTAGATTAGTTTCGATTTGCAATGTTTTTGTTGCCGCTTCTATATTAGGTGATGTGATATTTGCAATAGTTTCTATGTGATGATAATGTTGCGCCAGTAAGTTGTGTAATTGTGTGTTTAGTGTATCATTTATTTACTTTCCTTACTGGACTAGTCTCAGAGCAAACTGTGCAATCAAATGCAAATGATCCAATAAGAACAGTTGCTGCGGTAATGATATTCATAAATTCAAATATGAAATGGTTCACACCTCATGTAGCAAGTGGATTAGAAAAGTTAGTGGCTACAATAAAACGATAGCGCTCACTTTTACCTTTATTGCGGTTTTAGTTTCGACTGTTTTATGGGAAAAGTTTCATTGAAGTTTTAACGATTCGCCTTTTGCAGTTTATTTTTCTTTCTGACAGTCACCATCGCACACCGGCTCCAGCCATTGATTAAATAAAAATCTGCGTCCTCGGTAGTTGAGCACGACAGCATCTCAGTCCACTTTATCGTTTCTTATGAAAGAAGGAAAGTTTTCCAAAACATTAAACTGGTATAATAACGGCTGCAACTTGGTATTATTTTCGCTCATTACGTGCCATCACTAATATGTTCGTATTTGTTCACTTTCGCTGGTCCACGATACGCCACCGACGCTGCTTTAACGTTTTTTAAGCGAACATATGACTAATTAATTAGGCTTTCTCGTTGCGCAATCATTAACGCTGGTGTTATGCAGTACTGTACATGGTTTGACATTAATTGTAGAGTACAGAGCACTCCGCAGAGTACTGTAGTGGTCAGTGATCGCAACGCGGAAGAATAGATAATAGATCCACTATTCTCGAACATTAATTGCTGATACATTTTAGAATTCTAGCGCAGATGATAACTTGCATAAGTGGAACAATTGCAGATATCCAAATTGAACTGAATGTATGGTACCAATTTTAATTATCAAATGTGACTGTAGCCTACAATGTTTATATTTCGTACGTCAGTCCTTACTAAAATCTAAACGTGCACGATTCAGAAATGTTCACGTATCAGATAGTCCTTTCGGATAAATTCGCGGTTTTCACGTGTACTTGTTTTATCGTTATTTATTTGTAGTACCGCGTGGTCGCGGGGCCGGGGCAGTGCTCGGCGACTGCGACTTGCGACAAAAAGGAGTCGCAGCGGACCGGTCGAGGCGGATACGCACTCACCGCTATGCGTACACCTCCCATCTCGAACTGGAATAGCCTTGCTTTATCTTAGTTTTGGCAATTTATGTTTTTAGTGTGACATGTTAGTGCTGCTATAACTGCTACCGGTGTTTTGAAATACGTGGACATTATGGTGTCGACTTTGTGTCAACGGGATCTGGGTTTGATTGGCCACTTCCGCGAGAGTTGCCCCGGGACCTTTGATCTTGCTACATTTTGACGCAAAATGCAGATTACATCAGTGTTCCAAACTGTTATTGTGACACTTATTATTTTTATTATCTTCTGTTTATGTTATGGAAATACTGTGTTTGTTTGTAAGTGGAAATATAAACTACGCACAACTTCTTATATTTTGTTTGAGAACTTGGCGTAACGTGGTTTATTTGGTCCTATGCGTTCCGCGGTTCCGCCTGAGATCCTCCCCTTGTAGTTTTAGTCGGTAAAGCTCTCCCTATTTAAAAATATTCGTATGCAAAAAGAGCATGGTTATTTTTTTACCGTAGGAAACGATACAAGAAAATGACCCTTCCAGCATTCGTATAGCCGAGGTAGGTAAACGGAGCGCAGCGGCCAGAGGAGCTCAAATATTGATATTTTTGTCAGGGCGACTACCTATGCGCCGGCAACTCGGCATGGACTTCCTCCCCGGTGCAGGCGGACCGTGAATTAGTCGTACGACAACACAAATAGAACGACTAAATGGTTTATTTTCTTTTATGTCACTAGAACCGGGATAACTCAAGTATCCGCCATAACTCAGTTTTGTATTTATCTCTCTGTAAAAAATACTGAAATAGGTACTACCGTAGATTACGTAGTAGGTACTAAATACTAGTTCAAAACTTCAAACTATTTTGAATACTAATCAGGCTAAAGCCTCATTCATTACCTATAATCTGTAGCGTATTCACTCGTCTGTAAATTGAAATCTTATATTAGGCGCACATGAAGCTTAACCGGTTTTTGCAACATCTTATCAATTATGGCGATCTCTGCTTGGTCCTCATTATGTCACCCGCTAATTTATTCGCATATTATCACCTCATACAGAGAGGAATGAACAGAAATACCACGTAAGTTTACCAAAGCTAATTTTTAATGTTGTATAATAAAAACGTAACACAAAATGCTCGTCACTCCTGAACGTTATGTTGTAGTCAAGTAGTGGTGTCGGTAGAGTTATGAAACGACTGAATCTCGTCTATTTCACTCCTCACATGCATCAGAAATGCACATCAACATGGCTGAATTAATTGAACGATCTATTTCGCCCATTCGCCTTTTGTGCAAGTGGCTGCTTTGAAAAATGCGCTAAATGCTTTCAAAAGTTTTGGAAGTTTAATACAGTAAATCCATTGAAAAATCTGATTTTGACCATTTGACAACATTTTTTGTCTTTGACGAGATTGTACTTCGTGGGCTATGATTTTAGTCTTTGCAAAATATAGACACATTGTCATCTGTAATCTGAAGGATTATTTAGAGTGAGTAAATTGGATATTTCCAGACTTCCAGTGGTGCCACCGGGCAGGCGATATAATTCTGTAAGCAGCAGTGGACATTAGCAACACGAACAAGTCAAACGAACTTGTTACTAAAACTTCATTTACCACCTGGCAGGTCTCTAAAAACAATCACTAACACTTCCGCCCACGATCCAAGCATTAGTTAAAATTATTTGACAATTAACATGCTTCATTACGGCGATTTTGGACATTAAATTCGACACGACACCCGTTTGCGATTATGAATTAATATTCTGTAAATCCTGATTACAGCAGCGGTGGGTTTTTATTTATTTAACCTAGACTTACTGAATTGAAACATTATCTAAACACCAACTAAGGAAGCTTGATGTTAAACAGTTTATTAAGTTCTTAGAAAATTTGGTAAACAAGCATAGTGTGATAAATAAATTACTTTCTAAACCATTAGGAGACGGTAACCATACACTCTGACACTTAAGTTACATTGTCTGTTTCAAAATACATATCCACAATATAAACAAAAGTTTCAAGTGTTGAGCGATGAAGTGGCCGACGGAGGAATAGGGCGCCAGACGGGACGCAGTCTGACGCAACGCAGAGCACCCTCGGGGCTCGGCCCGCATCCTGCTGCAATTACCTCGTCATCTAATACACCAGTACACCACTCAACGATTTTATTGCATTGTTACCGCCACGTCTATGCGCTCCGAGTAATTGAGACTGCACTTTAATGGAGAGGTCCTTTGAAATAGGGGAAGCTCTAACAAGCTTCCTATTTTACTTTTTTTTCTTTTGTAATAGCTTTTTTCTCATTTCACAACGAGGCTCACTGCAAACACAGTCAAGGATTATGTCTATAGCATACCTAACTCTATTTTATAACACGTTGTAGGTACATACCATCACAACTTATTTCAGTGCCTACGTCCTGCGCTCCTGTCTTCAAGATTGACTTTTACGACTCCCGCGGGATCATCTAACTCGGTATTCGTGTGGTTTATACCATGAGCAATGAAGCGAGTTATGCTGTATCTGCAGGTCGAACCCTTGCGTTTATTTATAGCCGGGCTATGAAACCCCGCGTGTGGCCCGCCTAGCCGGCAGCTGTGGCCTACGTCTGCAGAAAGTGCGGATAAATCACAACGATCCCGGTGCTTGAGCAGTCAATAGGATCAATACAAATTGAGTCGTAAAATAACTAACAAACCAGAATGATACATCCTGAAAAAGCGCATATTAATCAAGATACATTCATCAAAAGGAAAACTTGAATGAAATTGGCTTAATTAATTCCGTCTTTTCATGACGATGAGGTTGATAAATAATATTTTTAATTCCGCCGCTCAGAGGGCTCTCCACTAATCCTTAAAGCAATATGCGGTGAGCGGAACAAGAGGAGGGGAGGGTTCTGAAGCTATTAAAAAGCGTCGTGTTTTGTCGACGACATGAAAGAGTACTCCGAACGCATCGTAAACCATATGTTCATCTTCCCATCTACACAAAATGGTCCGTTGAAGAGCTAAATTAGCGAGTACTACATAATCTAACACTTTTTTATTGCCACGGCCTGTGTGATTTATTCTGATTGCAAATCGCCAGCTACGTACGTCACAGCTTACCTTATTCTGATTCAAATGTAGATCTAATGCCGCGCTCCAGCTGCGTTACACTTTACGTGATGGATTGCTCTGTATCGCGCTCATTCACATAATTCCCCATACGGAATGATGGGTTCAACGACAATTTCAACACCATTTTCTTTCAGTTTAAAGAAACAGGTCATTAGATAGCGCTAATCATTGTAGCGGATGATGAAAAAGATAGTACTAGGACAACAGCTTCATTATAAGATCAATTTACTCAAAATGCCCAACATCCTTAGCACACAATTGGCGGAAGCGTCCACTAAACCTCGAAGCTCTCTTGTGAGTTGTGACGTGTGCAACTGTGCATGAATGTGGCCAGTCGGTCTGCGACAGGCGCGGCGTCAGGACGAGCAGTCGAGCACGCAGCCGCCTCCCACGGCGCATAGCAATCACGACGCTATTGCTCAGCCCAGCCCTTTGTATGCGACGCGTAATCCCCAGGGTTACGTAGGACGATGCTTGTTAATCTTTGTTGTGGCGCGGAGGCTTTTGTCGAGACGTCTGGAGAATAATATATTGAATGATGCCTAAGTACCTACGTACTTATGTAGATATGGTGATGCAGAGTTACTGGAGTCAATGAAATAGTCCACCTTAGGTGAATTACAAAATTCAGTCCCCTACAATACCAAGGACCAATAAATAAGTCCAATATCCTTTGTTGATTGATCAATCAATCAATCGCCCCTTACCCCTATACAAGCTTAGTTAATCTTGTCGCTCTTAATAATCAGCAGTGGGTACTACTCACCATGTATTTTCCAACAATTCCATTGTTTCTCGTAACATCCTCCAGCTTGTCACCGGCATCCTATACAACAGTGCAACACATACATAGTACACATACACAGATGTGTTTGATCAAGTGCTATGTTCGCTCTTGACACGAAAAAAACATCACTATAGGTGGCGCACAGAGAATAAATTACAAATTATAATAATGACTAGCGTACACCTTTTTTTTTTTTTTTGGTGGGTGGAAAATCATCGAATAACCCCCCCCGCTCTTGGGCAGAGCGAAGGGGAGTGTCAGACTTCTACTGACTAAAAACCAACCCATGTTCCCTCTTCTTCGCCCTTGTGTCGGAGCCGCGGTAACCTTTCGATATCCACAGCCCCGACACACAAATTACAAAAACAAATTACAAATTATAATAATGACTAGCGTACACCTGAACTCATGAAGGCTGAAAAACAAACCACCCTCAGCTGTGTAAGCGTGAGTCAAGGTGTACTTGCTTAGTTATTCTATTGCGAACATTATTCAGAACTTGTAATTCAGGAAACCAAACAGCTAAGAAGACCCGCTGTGTACACAAACTGAACGTTTTCCACGAAACACAAATGTTTTCCGTTTCTTTTCGAGTTTCACGTGTCAGCTCAGGATCTTGCCAGGATTTCCGACCGACAACAAAAAGAATCAAACCGAGGAATTGTAACACATTTCTACAAAATTCTCTGGAACGATTGCGTACGAAGGAGTATGTTCCTCGCTAATACGCCATCTAACTTGTTCAA
Organism: Diarsia mendica; assembly: GCA_949316265.1. Taxonomy (NCBI): domain Eukaryota; kingdom Metazoa; phylum Arthropoda; class Insecta; order Lepidoptera; family Noctuidae; genus Diarsia; species Diarsia mendica. The sequence continues at coordinate 26,901,504 of OX438889.1, read as the reverse complement.
AGCAATATGGCTCATAATATTCAACACGCTCGCTTCTAATACCAGTGGTTATCTTGGCAGCTCCTCCACAAAGAGAGATATTAAAACTGGCTTCTGTTTATCGTCCTCACGATCCACTTTGTCGGCGAGAGGGTTCCATTCTCCATGCGTACACAAAACTTAAAAGACAGTAAGTACTTACTTTCAAGTGCGTAACATGAAAGCAACTGGATCGCATATGGCGTTAGAAAAATTGATAAACATAACAACAGAAATAGAACTACGTGCCAGTAAACGGATTTATAAGGCGTACGTTTTAAACCGAAGCTTATAGCAGCAAACATCAGTCAACGCGTCAAATGCATCAGATCGTGAGATCAAAGATGGACGCTCGGCGGGATATGGTTTCCGAGTAGTTTGACTACAAAACGTTTCTACTTTTATGGCTGATGCGGTTTTGATGAAATGAATGCGGTAAAGCGCACATTTTCATAACGTCATTCTATTTTCCAAAACAGAATTGTATGTCTCTAGAACAGTCGAAATCTAACAGAAGTTAATCAAAGGATCACTAAAAAGCACATCTTGGAAAATCCGCCAAATGACAAGCGACTAACTTTACAGAATCTCTACAACACAATTAAACAGCCATTGTTATAAATCTCCTGGAGATTTATTAGCGGGAGGTTATGAAACTTAATTACAACTAGACACAAGCTAAATAATGAGAAGAGTAACGTAAAGTGTATGTTTGGGTAAACTTGCACTTTGCTGAATTCTGGGAAAGTGCGGCAGCGCGCATTGGCGCATTGGCAATGCCGCATTTACGCTACTATTCACGCATGTCTAGACAGAACCCACTCTATGCAACTGTGTACAGTACAGTGTGCACCGGGCTTACTGCCTCCTGCATTTTATTAGCTTTTCAATGTACCCCCACCGCAGTCTGGAAGCCTGGTATAACATTTCGCGGAAATGGACGCTGTTCTGTTTAGTTTTTCGTGGAAATGGAAAATGTTGATTTAACTAACTTACAGTGTGGTAAATGGTTCCGGTGAAGTGAAGTTCTTAAATGTAATAACTTGCTCTGTATTTCTCAACTTTAAAGTTTACCGTTGTTATTTGAATAGTAAACCTGTTTGTTATCTATCATTATTTAAAAGTTTACTTATACTCGGATGACTAATATTTGTATGTGCCCGCTAAATCACTTGTTGTGAAGGAAAGTGTGTTCTCACATTAGACTGTATTACAAATATTTGTGTGTTTAGAGAGAGACCGTTTCGGCGATAGCTTTCACCATATTAATCACATTCGTTTGTTTTGTCACCGATATGTCGGAACACGTCGCGCTTGACATCGCCCACGTACAAACTAAAATACTCGTGTATGCTTAGGTTATTAATAACTGACTAAAAACTGACGTTGCCACAGGTAGACAAGTTATTATTTACTTGAAAACTGCATTTTCACTACTATGCATGGAGTAGACGTAGAGGTTAGTTTGCATATTTTGTAAATAATATCTTATTGCCTATTAATATTTTAAGTATATTATTAATATTAACTGTTCTACCTATCTTAATACATATTATCAAGTATTATAGCCTTATTACTTGACAGTCGGGCGGGTCCAAGCCCCAAACATCACAATTTATTTTTTTATGAGGTAAATTGATGACTTATTACGAAATAGGACCTAATATAATACCCTGGGGTAAACCTTTCACAACACAAAGCACCATGATGAAGCTAATTAATTTATCATCCCCAGCGAAACTTCTTCTAACTTAGGGTGGAACTAATGGCCGCAGCTGCACTGAACTAACTAAAAGTTATTATGGTTATTTAAATTCATAAAGCACTATGCAGAAAACTTCGAATGGCATGTCGAATGCTGAGGTACGTGTTGTACGTCTAGGTATTCTCCGAAGCATTACTTCCTGTAGCCGCGGCGTCTGGCGGCTTGCCAAGGTGTCGCACCTGTGTCGAGCATCTCTCCAGCTACTGCACACCCTCCTGTCTGCCTCAAGACTCGTGACTCGGGAGTCGCTGCTCTAAGCTTTTACTTTAGACTGACGTAGTGCCACAGTTTTGAGATGTTTTGGGGTTACTCGACAGATAAATGTTTTTGGGATTATAAACTATGTTTGACGGTTTACATAAATACATAATTTATTGAAAATTTGCAATTCAATTTGCGTCGTTAGAATGTGTATTGACGTCTTAGAAATATGCAAAGCATGACAAACAAAATATTTTCAGTTGGTACCGTAAAAATTCTGTATTGTCACCATTGGTCTTGGATGACTTAAATGAAAACTACTTCCACGTTTTTCAAAGCATCTATTATCATGCTAATTACCAGATTTTAATGACAACAGTATCTTTGTGGTATGTTTGATCAACAATTTGATGTCGTTGTTATCGTATTGTTCCTCTCGCGAGTGATTCACCACGACGTGGTTATCAAGGAACATGTGTGTTGTCTCAGTAAATATGGCAGTTATGGAAATATCAGTGATATCATGGGCTGACACTTGTGGCCACTCATTAAATGGTAGCACATGATCAGCAATTGTTATTACCATCTAACGCCTTAATTGTACAAGAGTCCTTGATGAATATTGTTTGCGGTTAGCAGTCTGGGTGTCCTGTGGTACACAGTATTTTAAATATGTAGTTAGTGTATGTAGCCATAGCTCGACACATTGCAGTATTTGACTACTCGGTCCTTTGCAAACTGGTTTCCTATAATTCTAAATGCCTTTGCAGGAAAATCAATTGAAGAAGCGATTACGATAAAAAGTTTTAATATCGCTAGGTCTCCTGGGAAATCAAGTCCATGTTCGCTGTCAGTGTTCTGTTGCTAATGAACTATTGTATTCTGTACATGATATTTAGCACATGTAATTTGAACGACTAGGCCATCAATACACTCATTATAGTCATGTATAGTAAACATAAACATAACTATAAAGCACTTATTTGGATGTGTATTACATATCAATTTTTAAGCAATATGTTTCTCTGTTCAGGCATTAAGTAGTTTTCTTCACAATAAAGTGATAGTAAGTGGTATTTCTATTTACATAGCGCGTGCGTCAGGAGAGGCTATTGTTCTAAACAACACATGTGCATTCGCTACTCGATTCAATTTATTTCTATAACCTACGAACGTAGTTTTGTGATTGTGTTCAGTGAGTTCAATTGTGTCCACAATGTCGTCGCTACCTTTGGCCTGTTGTGTTTCAGCGACTAGAATATTGTGGTTACCAACTGATCACTATTAAGGTAGTTAAGAGTCTCTAGTTGTTGAAATATCTGTAATAAATGTTGTGGGTTCGAGATGGATGTTTTGAAAATATAGCTTTCCTGCTGCAATAACAAAGTCTACTTTGGTTATAGAAAGTTATGAGATAGATAGTTGCATACCTATTTGTATGAAAATAACAATTATGTCTGGTTACGATATTAGTGTCGAGTCGTTTGCGTTCACAGTTTTAATTCTCTCGTCGTTCGTTATTAAGATAATCTGAGACAATTAGAATGCTACATTGTGCCGTCATTCTCTCATAACAGTATAATATTTGCAGTCACACTAAATTATACAAAGTTATTTATCAAACTCCGTTGAGAGTTTTTCCTGACTCGATTCTTTTCATATAAGCATTTATTCTACTTCAGGAATTGATCTTTGATCAAAATAATACTTAGGTACGTTTGCAAAACGCCAAACGGTTTCTGAAGTACCAAAATAGTGATGTCCTCAGCTGTAAATGCTCAATAGATAGATAGCATACCAACGCAGAGTGCTAGTTAGTTAGTATCAGATAATGTAATTAAGAGCTTTGATTTATCGCCTCTCTAACAAACACCAACCACTTCAAGTTTGAACGATAACTTTGTCTAGCGTTCTTCAGTTTCGTGGGAAAACCACTCGAACGTGCCCTGAGCCCTGGGCCCGCGGGTCATTGCTTATCAACTTACAGCTATTTATACTTCCTAGGGGATGTTTCTAATAAGATTATAGTTGGGTGTAACCCACGCTTGTCTCATTTAATTGGTATTTTGTTTTGTGAAAATGAGGGTCTAGTTGATGATGTCGGGGCACTAGTGTTTACAACCGTGAGGGGTTGGTGTATCGAAATATTTATAGCTGTTGTACGTAAAGGGTTTTATGGAAAAGTTAAAATGGAATTAACCTTGATGCAATTTCAATAAGTTGTTATGTTACCTTGTAAATAGAAAGAGATTATGCAACAGCAAGGCAATCAATTTGAAAATGGTTGTAGACGTCAAAAATAATGGCGCACAGACATGACAGCAAAAGAATAGCATATAACCACATACAATATCCTCCAATAAAACAGCATAAATATTCACAGTCACTGCGGAATACCACCAAACAATGCACATAATTTTACATGTTTATGGCGCGGTAAGTCCGCCGCAATGGCGGGATGATTCCATTCATCCCGCCATTACTTACAACTTATTGATTGTCCAAACCTGGCAATCATTCCTCTGCCAACTCTAGGGGTGAGGACTTGCGCGCTGCGGATGTCGTTCGTCCCTCTCGTTTTTACTGCAAAAGGGAAAGGTGCGAGTGAGAGGAGAAATAGCGAGATTAATTCACGTGGTGCAGATGCTGTGTACCTATAACGAATGTTGAACGGAACCAATTTTTGGTGCATTAAAAAATGAATCTTTAGTTTTGATCTTTTTTTTTTGTTAAATATTTTTTTGGCTAGTTGGAACGTTCTGGGTCTTGTTAGATTAAACATAATTATAGCTTGAGGAAATTAACAATGAGAATAGATTGCTATCCATATTCCTGTCAGATTTAAATTAAACCATGTCGCGATTTTTACTAATATGGCCATTTTAAGTAATGCTGCATTACTGAAAATACTTTAGTAGGAATGGTAGAAGGAAACTAGAAACTCCAACTTTGATCCAGCTTTATTTATTAGTTTACATAACGTAGTACGGTAGTTAGTTAGTTGCGTGCACCTTTAGCTTGAACACCATCACGATAATTCGTGACGACTTTGGAAGGCGTAAAGCAGGCCAATGTAGTTGTCAATACTAACGAAGGCAATTTAAATGCTTCACAACCAAAGTTGTAAGTAAATGACCAGGACAGCATAAAGGGCGCGGCGATTGATATGCGTGCTGGGTCGTAACCTGAATGTCTGGCCTTAAAATTATTGTATCTGAGCGAGTGAACTTGACCTTACGCTGGTTCGCTCCTGCATATCGGCGGCCACTTTCCCAGATGTGCTCGTAGTACGGTACGGCACGGCGCGGCACGGCGGTATGGCGGCAGGGTCGACATCGACATCGACACAGTGCGCGCCGCGCCTTCACAGGCTCCGTACCGCGCTTCCTCCGCAATATTTATATCCTTTCGGGGGATGAGCACAAATAGAATGTTCGTGTGAACTCGCCTTAAATTAACGCGGCTGTAATGTGGTTAGTGATGTGTCTAAGATTTATTTAGTACCTACAACGAATTGTAACGTAGACTAGCAACTGTAACTCCTGTAAGTTTACATCGTTATATATCAACGGTGAGTAAAAATATTTTTAAACACATTGTGTTTTTTTTTACTGTTTTGACTGAATCTAGAAACTATTCCTATTGTTAAATTATAAATGTATAACCGTGCACAAAGTTCAAGAACCTCGGCATACACGAAAGAAACGAAGAAAAGCCTCCTTCCGTGAGTAGCTATAGGTAGAAAATTGATGTGACCGGGTTTAGGGTATTAGACTATTAGCCTCTTGAATTTCCTCACTAGCTAGTAGGTACCCTACATAAATAATAAGATAGATATCGGACATAATTCCACTAAGAACAATATAATCGTAGGAAAGTTCTGAGCAATTTGTTTGATAAGAAGCACATGTATTGTGTGTAATGTGTCATGTCATGTCCTACTTTGCATAATATTAATTTGGCTCTTATCAAATCATGTTTATTAATTGTCTAGTGCAGAATCTATTATTTACTAAACAGTAAACAATAGTAAACCAATTAGAGAGATAGTCTACATTGATAACTAGGGATCTCTGATTATACTTGCAAGAATCGAGTTCAAGTTAAGAACCAGAGAGAACCAGAGGTGTTGAAACAGCCATAATTATAAAAGAATAAACTGATCCAGGGTCTGTTTCCAAATTTTGTACTGAGAGATCAGATTCCAATAGGAGTTTCACAAAAACAAGAAATAACAAGCAAATATTGCTAAAGCAGTTTCAAATTTTCAATTCAATAGACATTGGTACAATTAGGTATAAAAATAATGAACTAAACAAGTGATAGACTAATGCGAAATTGCTGACTCGTTTGTGATAACATAATACTTTAATAGCAACATTAATAACCGTAGATAATAGTATGATGCAGTACAAGATAAACGCATATTATTCATGAGACTATCGCATGATTGTCCCAAAATTCTCCCATGTATTCAATTTACTTTATTGGTTGGCCGATCTGGCGTTCAAGTATCGTTTTTGATTATGTAACGATAAAAATGAGAACATAAATAAACTAAGGTTAACAGTCAACAGAGAGTGATCTTTCCTTTTATTATCACTGTTATTATCATTACCCTCTACTGTTACACTGACCTTTCGGGATTTCAAAACCACAATGTCTTTTCCACACATTGTCCTACTGCTAAAGTATTCATTACAATGCCCCGCGGAGTCTGTTTCAAAGTCGCTTGCAACCCATATTGCCCTGGTATTCTCACCAATAGTTCCGGTAAGGAAGACAGGTTCTCAAATAGCGACCGCGAACCGGAACATGTAGCGTGGGATGAAGAGACAAACAATGTAGTTTGCTGTTACTGTACCGTCAACTATAGTTAAGGATCTACTGCCGCAGATTGCCCCCCTCGTCCTTTGATAGGTTCAACAAATATAACCATAGTAAGAAATATAACGTTGAACGAAATCATGGCGACTCTTGACCGATCTCCGTTCTTACTATGTAGATTTGGAAAATCTTTGCCACTGCTATAATAATAGCAAGAACCCGCAAGTGCCCGCGCGCAGTTAAACGAGAAGAGTCACGTCACAGTTTAATCAAAAATAATTGCTGTGAGAGTCAAAGAAATTCCAGTAAACAATATAAGAAAGTAGATTAGGAGTGCAGCTGATAAGAGCGCTGTTATCAGAATTAATATCCAGTCAGTTGTGGCGGACAGTGACGCACGCGCCGATATCAAGCGACTCGCGAGTTGCGCCGCTATACACAATTTAAACAAACATATATACAAAGCAAACGATTGACTTCGTATTATCTTTTCGCAGGCTGGTTGGCCAGTGCCTCCAATAACATACGACCTGCGAAACACTGCACGCGCACTGTATGCATGCACCCACTACACCACTGCCTTTATATTTGCTGATAACATTAGTGAAATGTTGTTGACCAGTACCATCTTTTAACAGGGGTGTTCCCATTGACTCCACTTGGATTGTTGTGTATTTAATATCCTTAATCGGAATCTATAATATCTTTCGTTGTCTAATATTTGCTGTCTGATAAAAAATCTGCATTGACGTCTCTACGTCTAGCTGCATCTTTTATGCCAGCATCCCACAAATGTTGCGTAGTTGGTGCTGGTTTCCAGACTTTAATTTGTTTTTCATCTGGACTTTAATGGCTAGTTTATGACGTGTCTCCTTGTGTGCGTTCGTCTGTATTGGTTCCCACAAGTGGCGCAGCAGACGACAGCTGTGCATCAGCTGCGTCATACGGTGCTGCGCTAGCAGACGGAGTGTCGCCGACGTCAAACTCATCTCTTTTCAAAGTATTTATGAGATCACTGATGCCTCTATCTTTTTTTCATCTGGCTCTTCTTACACCCTTCATTCCCTCATTGATTTCGTCTAGTTTAATCTGGCGTCTATTTAATACATGAATCATACTCATAACCTCATCTCTTCGAGACGAAATCGTTTGCAAAACCCAAAACATTACATAAATCAGGCAGTAACCAGTAGATATGCGAGTTAATAACAATAAAGCTCCTGCCACGCTTAACGCCAGTTAACATAATGTGCCGAGATCGAGCTGATAAGATAAACAGCGTATTATAACTGAACAGACACGATATTTACAATGCACGATGATTTCGCCATCTTGATGATCAACCAAATAAATTGTATTTGGTTATGTTCAGGAATAAGCCCCGGTAGGAAATGAGAATAGGATCTTTTACTAGGATTGCAGTAACGGAGGAAGTGAACGCGGATCGTGCGTGATTTTATGCTTGCCTTGTTTAAGGATTTACCTTGGTTGTATAAGCAACTGTTCATAAAATAAGGAGCTTATGCTAAAGCAAGGCGCTCTGGGAGAAATGTTGATTGTATTGTATGGTAAGCTTTGAAGGTCGACGCTGAGCGTGCTCGCAGCTCAAGTCGCAGCAGTAAATAATATATGGAAACAATGGCCACCGATAAAACTGATAGATTTACTATCGAAATGTATACTCGTGTTACAGCCATTGAGTAACAACGCACGGTTTTGTATTAACGACGCAGTTTCAAATGTCTTGCGCGAGAACAGTCATTATGAAGTCATATCTTCATTCTGGTTTCACTTACATAACTCAAAGCAGTTAACTTTAACATTAACCATTACTTAACCTACGTACGTTACTTGTATTTACAAGATGAAGAAGTCCATCAAAGCTATCTCGCTCAGCTATTGCTCAATAATGGCTATCGCTTAACATTAAAAATGCATTCACTCTGACACCTCTGTGATTTATTACTTTAACAACTTATTAATTGACACGCCATAAATTATTCAATAATAGAAGAACAACATAATTTATTAGCACTTATTTATGTACTGTCTTCTGAATCAGTGGGTGTATTAGGAGAGAATAATATGTCGAAGATAATGAGGTAGATAATTTAGAGACTAGTAGGTTAAGTTGATTTAATATAATCAAGAAAGTTGCATGGATGCAGTTGCGAAGAGCTAGCTCCTACTCTTTCTGGTCGCCTAGTACTTGTTGCATTTGAATACTTAATATTCGTGCATTTTTGTTGCATTTGAATATTTTTAGTTTTATCTTATCAACGATTTTTGTTATCTAACGTTTAATGCGAATATTAAACCAACGAAATTAAAACTTAATTCGAATAATATTTGGCTCTCTTTAAATAAAAATATGGCAAGCAATAATGCAGGGTCTACATACAGTCAACAAATAAGGTTGCTTGTAACTTGCCAGAGCAGTCGAACCGGATTGGAAGCGTGTTGTTCTTCAAGAAATAATTAAACTATTGTGCTCACTGCATTGTATAAATTTATCACAAACGGTTTCCAATCACAGTTATGTATTGAACAAGAACAATGCTGTCATTATATACTACTTACTTATATCAAAGACCACATTGTTACACGAATATTTTTCAGTGCAAGTTCCTTTAATTATAATGAATCATGTGATTATTCCGTTGCGGTAAAACGTGTCTTGTCTCGTGCATCTCTCTCTTCCGAATACAAATACTAAGATAACCCTTGTTATAAATCAAATACAATGATAATAAATGATGAAAGACGTAAATGATACATAATTATAGGTACCTACTATGTTTTATCTCTGCTCTACATAAATAAAAAAAGAACCAATTTCCAAATCCAATTTTGTAGACAGAAGAAAAATATTTAATTAGAAAATGAGAGACCAGCAGATGCACATAGGGACACAATATCAATCGATTTCCAAACTTCGCACCTTGTAATGCCGCTTGTAAAGCAATCAATCACTAATGTTTATTGTAAATGTGTAACACCCACGCGACACGCACACATTAATGTTAATTAGCATTTCTCAACACGATGACCTGACGGAGAAGCGGCGAGAATGCTCTACGGCCGAGATGGATCGAATTGTATCGATCGTGTGATAGCAAGACCATCGGGGAAGGTGACGAGACTAAACGTGGCGAATAGGGCTGCCACGAGGTGAGAGATCATGCATGCTGCAACAGATATGGTTTACACAACGCATCATCATCATCTGACTAGCCTTGACCCAACTACGTTGTGGCTGGCTTCCAGTCTAACTGGATGCACCATATTCTGACCTCCAGTAGTGACTGGCCCCTTGGTAATACTGGTTGTCAGACTGTCGAGGCTTCTGGCTACCGAGTACCAAAACGAATGACTGGACGAGGTTTACACAATACATACCTTGGTACTGAGGTATGTCAAATTGATAATCACATTGTGTTTTTATTTGGTTATTGTTTTTTATTGCAACAAGATGAGTCGTGTAACTCGTGTACCTAATTGTGACTGTTGCGAGAACAAATCGACCTCAGTTTGATTGTTGATTGCATTGCTTAAGTACCAAAATATTTTTAGAACTTCTAGAATTGTACATGCACCTACCTCAAAAAGTTTTTAACTACTTCTATATCTGTTAACTATGTGTACCACTGCTCTCAAAACGGTGAAGGGAACATCGTGAGGAAACCGAACTACCTTAGAACCAAAATATTCGAAGATTTATGTGACATCTACCACTCCGCACTGGGCTCGTGTGGCGGATTATAGCCCATCCCTCTCCTAGAGAGGAGGTCTGAGCCTCTCTAGTGGGAACATTATAGGCTGATGATGATGATGTTTTATAAAGGCACGTGTCAGCCCTACCCTGACCTCAACGACATATCATTTCCACAGTTTCACCGTTTTGTTTCTCAAGCAGTTACATTGGCTATGCGTATCGGATCCAACTCGATTCATATCGATACTAGACCATCATCCGATTATTTAGGATCGTTGTAGCGGTCAAATTGTTCTGACTAAACTGTTGGTATGACTAATTTTATGATATTGTTTTAATTACTGTGGGTATTCTCACGATGGTCCCTGTACTCTGTCAAAGCAGTCTCTGTCGTCTTTTGTTCATTAATTCTGTTTTTTGTACAGTTTTAAAATGAAGTGAGCGTATTTTCTTATTTTTTGAATATTTGCATATCATGATATTTTATGCACATTAGTGCCGCTAGATTTTACATAATATTAGGTACTTTGCCAGTATGCTTTTTTGTGGCATTTTAAAAGATTTTTTGCTCTACAGAGAAAACTTGTCAAGTACCGATTTAAAAAGGGAAATTGAACCGTGCTTCAATCTAAATGAAACATCGTAATAGTTGTAAATGTAAATAATTTCCATGCTCTATTTGCGGTGTGTCGCCGCATCGCCGCATCGCCTAGGGACATAACGAGACAATTTCAGCTAAAATTTCACCGTCCACCACCTTTGTTTATAAACACCAAACAAAAAGTTGTGCTGCGCGCGCGCAGAGCCGCAGACGTAGAAATTGTGAGCATAGAGCATGACATTCGGGCAGTAGTAACGAGAAGAAAGCAGCCAATCATGACGCGTTACTGGTTTCTTATTACGTTGAGTAACCACCACATAATTGTTACTCCGATATTTTAATTGGACAATTCTTTGGATGAAGTCTGGCAGTTTCCTCACACACTTTAGATCTATTCAAGGAATTTACTAACTAGAGCGCTAAGAGCTAAACGGAAAACAGATTTGATGTGTTATCTAATAACTAAAACTCATTAAAGTAACACATAAAACGTGCGTAACACTCAGAAAGCTACTTCATAGGCTTCATATATTTATTTCAGTGTTACATCAAAGTTAGAATTGGCATATACTTAAGTATTAGCAATTTCAATTGACTAATAAACAATTAACATTGACAAGTAATCAATTAAAGTGTTGAGCAATAAATGACTGATTGATTACTAACCTATTTATTATGTAAAATAGGTAATTAAGTAATTATTGACTCATTAATGTAACCGAGCTAACTTTGCTAAGTGACGCGCGTCAACCGTACGATTATTTGCATAACTAATTACGAAAAACTGCAACAGTAATTAGCAGGCGTTACTATCAATTATCGCACACAATTAGTAAAGCACTAAGTTACGCACGTCTCACTTAAGTTACCGTAAGTTAGCTGCATATAATGTTACATCGTTATTTAAGGAACCGATTCATGGCTGATTAATATTAATAATGCTCTACGTAGCTAGTTATTCAGACACGGGCTGTAAAAGTTTTACAGAAACTGATGGTGACTCCTTTCAGAACATTTTTAGTACGAAGTCAGTTGTAAAAAAAACTCGTATTGTCACTGGTGGAGAGTGACAATACGAGTTTTTTTTACATCTGACGCTCATTGAAGGTCTAGGTTTTCAGATTCGTCTCTATATGAAACCAAATAAATTGGCTTAGTTGTTACATAATCGTCGCTTCTATTGTTATAAAATGCTTTGCCTTTGACTAATTCATATACGAATCTATAAGTCTAATTCTGTAACAAAAGCTGCATACGAACTGTGAGTGACCTATTTCCAGCAGTTAATAAATTAACAGAATAATCATAATGTACAAGAACATCGGGTTTAACATAATTCACGTCGCGGTGAATCAATCGAATGAGCTCGGCAATTACTGTAAACTGATTAGCGCATACTACCAGGTTATCATAAAGTTACGTTAGTGCAACGTTAACGTAGTAAGTAAAGTAACGGTATAGTTTGTAACCCAAGAATTAAACATATTATAGACAATCTTCAACGCACGCCGCGATTTTCTTGCATATTACCAAAACATGAAACTCATTACCCAAGTCTACTTTATGCGATTTCCATTAACTCCCTTCCTATTCTATTGAAAACTCCTCTAGGGAAATTATATTTCCATTGGAACGTTAGAACTTAGAACTAACGAGGGCTTTGACTATTCCTCATCATTATCATAACTTTCCATACATTTCATAGGTGTTGGGGTTGGGATACCATTGAAAATAGACCACAAAGGTTGTTACGGAATAATACGTACGGATGTTTTGATAAAGGAGAATTTTCACACCCAACGGGAACAAACCCTCGCTAGAAGGAAAAACCTTCTGACTTCTCATGCTGCCTTGGTATCGACGCATCAAATCAACGTAAATTCGTAGAACTCATAAAATGCTTGTAATCCCATACATATTCAGTTCGTAAACGTTTCAGCGGTTTTCACCGCGTTACATATTTGACGCGTTATTTCGGTGCTTCCTGACTTTTTTAGGTTAACTTTAATTGCGAGCAGTTGTATTGAAACGTGAAATGTGAGGATTTCCTCATCAGCTGTGCGTGGTACTGTTGTACCGGTAATGCGTGCACTTTATTATTACTTTGACTGAACTCAGGATATCTTTGATATAGCTTTGATCAACGATGATGCGTTCGAATAATGTATAATTCTGTAAAGAGGGAATCATTCTCAGCATAAATCATCACTCTCCTGCCCTGGGCTGCCCTTATCCCAATTGATTTGGGGCCGGCAGCATGTGTCGCTAGTCGCTACTCATTGTTTCAGCAATCACTTCTTTTCTTACTATATTATCATATTTCACTGTTTATCCATCATTTCTTTTATCTTTCTCTATTCTATATAGACAAATGACAAACCTATTTTACTTTCCCCAAGGGACCATTGTTGTCATCAAATATTTGAACTTGCTAATTCGTTTTCAGTTTACTTAATTGTGGAATAAAAAATGATTAATTGGTTCTACGGATTCCACTGAAACAAAGAATAGATATAATCTTGGATAAGGTATTTACTTTTCTGAACATTATGTTATCAATGTCTTGACTGTCTCCGAACTGTGTGACAAGCGGTATCATTCACTTTCGCTACGATTTCCACTTTCTTACGATTACGTAAATTACATAAATAAGCATAATGAATTTACCCATGATAATGTACTACGTGCGTAAAACGGTGCTCTAATGTAAAATAAACTACATTCGAAATTTGTCTGTCTTTTCTTATGTTATGAATCTGTGATAAATTGATCTACTGCTATGTTAATCGATATTCGCTATGGTGGTGGTGTAGGTAAATAAATTACCTTTTTCTTTTTATAGTATAACTACTATATTTTGTGATTAATTAGTCTCAATGTCATAAGTTTTGTCTCACTTATTTCTCAGGCTACCTATAATATTTCGAAAATATCTTCAATAATTATTGACATGATTACGGGGAACAACTGTCCATTTACTTAGATCATTCTTGTTTCCAATACTTTCGCAACGCTTCCAATATGGCTCTACACTTGAAATAACAAGCGTTGATATTAATTAACCTTACTAGAGTAGCCTTGACGCTGTGACATTATCAAGCAAGCGCAATTTAACTGGATCACAGCATGGAACTGTAGCACTAGTCATAGCACTGCATAATATGGCAGAGTTACATCTGTATGGCGAAAGGCATGTAAAGAATGATGCATGTTAAGATTTGGGACTTGCTTCCTTGGCATCTACATTGTACAATCTCTCTCAGTGATGTTGCCTGCGACAAAAGCAACTCTACAGCAACGTTATTGTCATGAGACACTGTTGTAATCTTGACACACTTGTGAGCAGCAGCAACAACAACAACCACCTTGGAAAAACAACAAAAAATATCACTTTGACATTGATTAATCTGAGGCAAAATAAGTGTGAAAGTATCTGGAATATTTCTGTGATAGTTACAGTTCTTTATATGTTAGCAAATTCATAATATTTTCGTTCATTTGTTTATTATGAGTGCATGAATGTATAACAAACAATCATCTGCGGTCTGCGGCGATGAACGATGTTTTCTTTATTTAAGTACTGAGAGTATGACAAATTGAACATCTTATATGTACAAGTAAGGATATAGTGAAGACGATATCGTGGCGAATGGGTTTATAGAAAGTCACTTTCCTTATGTTTTTCCTCATATTGGAGAATATCCTGCGTCATACAATATGCTAAGTTTAAGATAGTTGATATTTCCTTAAGGAATATTTTAATGAGTGGCTGAATAACCCTGACGAAATGTTGTTCTTTTCTTATACTTAAAATATTTTTTTTACAAAACCATGGATAATTTTGTTATGGAAGTAAGAAAATTACAACCCCATTACATAGTTCAGTTTTATTTTGATAACAGGGTTAATTTACTGCTGTATAATATAATGCTTTCTGTACAGTAAGTTTAAGCTTCTTAAATGATAATAGTATGATTATAAAATTCAAGTCATCGTAGCACGTGCGGGGAAAGTGAAAACTTCTTAACATACCTAAGTACCTCAAGTTCTATAGTCTGCGGACCTTGAGGGGCAATTGATGTGGTTTTTAAACAAAATTACTGGCGTTATGTAACTTAGCACGTACTTCATCATTCATTTTGTTAATACTTTAAGTTATTTTACTGTAAGCTGTGAAGCTACCTTGCATAAATAAATAAATAAATTCCATGCTCAGTGATGTAGGAAGTTTAATTATGCGGGAAACTTGCGATCCCAGTCCGCCGCGGTGTGGGTCCAACTTTCAGGTTTGACGAGGTACCTAACCCTTTCTGTATGCTAATCTGCAAGTAAATAAAACTACAATTTTGTATTTATAACGAAAACATTGAATTTGATTCAAAATGTTTGACCGAATCAAAAGACCTGAGAATTCTTCAAAATGTGTTTTGTTGTGTTACGTTCAATTTATAACGCTAATCTATACATATAATAAATCTTAAATAAAATTCGTTTTGTTTGCAATGCAATTAATCATAATAAATCAATCAAACTTCAAATTGTTTGCCAAACACAACAAACTCCGAAAAACAATTCGTCAAACACGTAACAGTTGACAAACTAAATACAGACAGAAGTACTGTCGGAGTCAAAAGTGTTTTACTGTTTATTTATTTGTTTGCACGCACTCGTGTTAAATGAGGTCGTTGCTACAAGGCACAAGACAACAATGTAGTAAGTAGTAAACACATTGTATTCAATGCGTGTCATTAATATGCCCCGTATGGTAATGTATGGTCATTTCGCGTCCAATGGCCGCGAATACAAAGCGTGGCACGCATTATGTGACTTACCAAATGGAAGACGTTGCTCAAAGTCACAGTGTAACTTTGTCTACAATTAATTATAATATGACGAAGTGAAGTAATGACTATGATTGAGGTGTGATCACAGTAATTGTAAATCATAATAAATTAAGGTTCACAACAAGAAACTGGAACAATGTATCGTAAGCATCTTGTTGACAAAAGATGTCATCTAGATTCATATCGGGCGACAAAATAAGTTATAAGTCGTGGATTGATTGGTCAGTAGCCTTTGTTCCACAGTTCGCTATCACTGGATCTTAATAGGAAAATAAAAATACTACCTTCTCACTATGTAATGCAGACTAGATTTATGTATACTATGTCTTATGGAAACCCACCTGTTGCACTACTGAATTGCATTAGAATCCACCACTCATTAGAACTTTCAGTGCTTAAAGTGTTTAACAAGTGATCCAATATTTTCTTCTTCATTAGAGAGAGCTCTCCTATGTCCGACATTTCCTTAGACTTCTTCTTACTATAGTCTATCTATTAAAATAAAACTTGTCTCATAAGTAAACATGTTCAGTTATATTTCCTCCCGTCTCGCAATTTCCATTTTCTCACCAGCCACCACATAGGTACCTCGTTTGGTGTCTTTTGGTATTGTTTCATATTTCTTCCAAACGTGTTTCACTGTAGAATAGAATTGAATATATTTTATTGAACACCAAAATTGTGACACAAGTGTTCTCTGTGAATCTCTCGATGATATCTTAAGCGCCTGCGTGATGTATGCTAATTGGAATTGTCTGCAATTAGCGCCGCATGCAAATCTGCTGGTCATGATCTTAACACCGGGCGACTCATTAAAAGCTATGACTGTGGTCTATGGTGCGCACGCGCTATAATAGCTATAGTGTTGCGAAACTACAAGTAATGCGAATTAAACATCTTAGTTGCAAGATATAATTGGACCATGTTTAAGACTCAGGTGTCAATAAGTCTGGTCTTAATGAAACCTTTGAATTGAGACACTAAAACAATTTTGGGTAACTAAGTTGGTATTACTTCATAATCATATCATTCTTCACGCAGTCCACCCATCGGTCCGGTTTTATGTTAAGTTTTTTGTACTTTCCTTGAAATATAAAGCTTTGCATTAGTGCAGTTGTAGTTTAAAAATCCCAGGTTTCTGACAGGTTAACGAGAGGGCTTGCGGGTATTGATTATACCTTTATACCTCTTTCATCTATTCGTGCGGATTCGCTTCAGTTTCGCATGACTGGAGCACTACTACCTCAACGTGTAAAGTACAGCCATGTCTATCGGCACCGCTGCACCGCTTCACCGGTAAAACGGTACAGTTCTGCGCGGTGCGTGCCCGGAGCGGCCGCGACTGTACTACGGTTTCACTCTCGACGCGCGCCGTCACGGTCAAGGCGAGCTTCGCGCAGAACTGTACCGTCTGCGGCTGTATCAGTGTATTCAGTGTCCATTACAATCGATTTAGAGCCTTTTGCATTGATGAACAGTAAAAGTAACATAGAACTGGTGTCTTTGAAGCTTGTAGGGATAAATAATTGAAGACTCGAGGAAGCGATTCTGACATAGAATCTTTTGGTGGTATTTGATGCTTGGCTTAGATTTTAACCTTTTTTTTTTTTTTTTTTTTTTTTTTTTTTTGTAAGGGCCACTCGCAGTTCATCTCTCTGAGAGGATGGTATACTGCTTAACCGGACAATCCTGTGGTGACCTCAAAAATTAAGGCCCCCAGCCAGGGCATGCAAATAAACTACTAATTTAAAATGACTGATCACTAAGGGCACCCCCTGTGGGGTTCGGACCTCGACTTAGTGAGTCATTTGGGGGAGGGCAGCAAATTGGCTGGGTCTGATTAATTGGGGAAATCATAACTACTGGTCCGGCCACCGGGGCCGGCTCGTCGATCAAAGGTTGGGAGCTACTGGGGGTTCGCGAAGGGCCTCGACGGCGGGGCCGGAACGAATTACGCGGTCTGTATGTGTGTTTACGAACGGTACTAGTTTCCCTACGACTCTCTTGTAGTATGGTGATAGGATCATCAGGATCGGTCAAAGTGTGCCTAGGGCGTCGGATTTTACCTATCCTCGTGGGGGTGTAGATTTTAACCGCAGCCAGTAAAACAAATATACTGGTACCGTATCGTGCAACAGTGGAGACACACACACCGCGTGTTTGTTTAGTTATTTGTCGAGCGCTGCGCGCGCGCCGGTCACTCGGCAACGACATTTATCGCAGCTTCCGACCAATCACTATGCAAATTATTGTTAAACTATGCATATTTAAGCTTACTTTATGTGTTCAAGTTTGTATTATGTGGTCGCTAATAACTTGAATGTGAACAGTTTTATATTTTTACGAGTAGGTTCGTACAGGTAGAGAAGAAAGTTAAAATGTTAGAAAGCTGAACTAAAGGATTTCGACTGAAAAATTGGCTCTTAGATATAATGGGAATTGCAGCGTTTTGGAAATTCTTTTAAAGTGCGTTAAGCGTATTAGTGTCAACAGTTTTTATTTGTTTTGAAATTGTAAAATATGTAAGTAAGTAAAGAAAGTACCGTTTTAGACAATTTACTAAAAGTTCCATTGCTAACGTCTCAATTCTCAACATCGAAACATTGTTATTCACCAAACCAATATTATTTTTTTGTCTAATATTAAAATGGAATTGATGGACTTTTGACCTCGAGTGTACTAAAATTATTACACGAAATTAAAATGAATGTTAAGAATGTGTAGTCCTGTTTACGTGAATACTAATTAATTAAGTAATAAACACATCATTAGGTAAGTACTTGTTGCCAAAAGGACCCACAGTAAACAAGATCTTAGGGAAAGCTTCCGCTCAGCGTGCTAAGTTTACATAAACTTAAGAAAAAAAATTGCATAATTTACTTCACAATAATATATTAAGTAACCAGACAAATATCCTGTCACGGCATCTAATTAATAACTAAACTAATCTGCAATATTACAAATATCTCAAGTTGACATTAAACTTTCTGTAAGAAATTGTGTAATAGTCTGATAAATCTTGTGAGTAGACAAAAAATTGCTAAATAAAATAATGGAAACAATTCGGTCATGAGGCGAATAAATAATGAATAGTTCGGTAAATGAGATCGGAAACACTCCCGTCGGGGCTGTGGATATCGAAAGGTTACCGCGGCTCCGACACAAGGGCGAAGAAGAGGGAACATGGGTTGGTTTTTAGTCAGTAGAAGTCTGACACTCCCCTTCGCTCTGCCCAAGAGCGGGGGGGGTTATTCGATGATTTTCCACCCACCAAAAAAAAAAAAAGATCGGAAACACTCGGCAATAGTCGTAATAGCTTGCAATCGATTCGTTATCTAACGGTTATCGAGTTTTCCGATTGCAATAAACATTTCCATAATCCTGTGTGTTTCCCGTTCGGGCTAGTCTACCGTCCTATGAGGAAGTGAGTTACTTCTCGAAATGTGGATAATGATAATGATGATAGCAGAGTAGCAGTGTAGATAGAAAGAGTCTGCAGAACGGACTTACTAAGATTTTTAACGAATTCAGAGATCAGTGGAAATACGAAAGGGTTTTGGTGTATTTCTGCCTTCCTGCTCGTAATTATGCTTTATAATGATCCCCAATACAAACCGTAGGTACCTATAATAATGACCAAATGGATAAGGACAACCATAAATACTAATTAATATTCACAACCACACAGCGATTAGATTGATTACATTGCATTTGTGCAGCTCGACATCAGATACTTTATTCAAACTGCATACAGAAGCATTCGCTTAATAATTATCTTAACAGGTGTCCAATCAATTATGCTCGATGTAGAGTAGGTGTCATGACTCCAAGAGACCTTGACTTTCATTAGGTTTTCCTAACCGATCGTTCTGTCAGAACTTCAGAAGACATGGGCATGGTTCAATCGATAGACAAAATGATACTGTATTTCTGTGTGCAACTATGCAGCTCTGTTGCAATGTAGTTTGCGGAGTTTGGTCGTGAGTATTATCAATGTAAACGATATCGGCAGTGGTATTAGCGGTTAGTGAATATCTGCAGGCACAGCCATTGACCGGAGAAAGCCGCGGCTCCGGTTTGATTTACGTTGCGGTGCCGCGCCCGGCCCGGTAAAGGGTCACCCGCCCCGGAACTCGGGTTGCTCTGCTTCAAAATAGATCATCAATATCCCGAAGTGCTCCTATAAATTCGTGGTCCCCTGGTAGATGGAACATTGGCTTGCTCTGTTTTCCATCCCTATTAGAGTATTTTGAAATCTTCAAGACAAAAACAAACAAACAGTGTTAACGTGTATTATCTTTTTGTTGCAGTTCACCATTGAATGTAGGATGAGACAGATATTTTAAGCAATTGGTAAGTTAACAATTAAATCTTTAATGATTACACTAGTGACTATGAATGTGCTATGTTTAAATTAATTCATTTCCCTCACGCGAGGTGTTGATCTAAGTAAGAAAGATTTCCCCCAAGCGAGCCATTAGGCATTAGCCACAGTGCCGACTGCGGGAAAGTGTTCCGAGCTATATTGCAATATTGCCCCACTTGACGAGAAAATAGCGTAGTAAGAAAATGGGATAATCGAGAGAGGACATAAATACAGCTGAGTTTAAGAATTGCAGTAACTACGTACAGTATCATAATAATAACAGTGTTTACAAAAATGTACAATGTTGATCGATCACTCTCGCGATTCGACCAAGGAACATTGAAGAGTAGAATTTTATAGATGGTTAAATGTATTTCTCAAATGAACTTAGCATAAATACATCATCAGAGCGTAGCCATTGTGTCAGACTTGAAAATAGGGATTCCTCTCAACTAGATGGTCATTTTCAGCGAATACTCCACTTGTCATTGCCCGCCCTTCAACCTATTACCTTAAAATAAAACAGTCATAAGCCCTTAGTTAAGGAACAATAGAACTATTAGATGAAAGGTCAGACATTAAAGTTAAGTAACACAAAGTAAGGTCTAATCGTAATCAATTACCTAATGAGCAGCGCGTGCGGGCTACGGTAGCCGCCACGCTTCTATCTCACTGGCTATGGTCAGCCGAGGCCAGCAGAACCCTTCTCGGAATGCGACCTCGCCACTGTTGAGATAATGTTAGATAATCGTGCTGCTACACTATTTACCTGACAATAGAACAATAGTAGCGTAGAGTTTGAGTGGTCATAGTGAGCACTGAATCATATTCGGTGAAGTGATTTGGAATTGATAAATCAAGAACGGAGTCGGTTGCTTGGGGCCATAGAGCTATATTAGCTTATGTGGTATATTATGTTTAGGGCAATCTCATTTAATGAGTGTTGGACTTCATCATCAAGGATATTCATCATTCGATTAATTTCGATTCAACGTAATCTAAATAGAATCTATATCAAATCCTAATTTCAATATCATGGTCCCGTGGTTTGATACCCCCCGCACTGTTCTAATCTCGTGATTCGTATCCTCTATTTGAATATCTAACATTTATTTTATTTTGATCATGAAAATGAGTAAGATTTATGGTACAAACGGAACCTATATATACTCACCTAGGCTACATCCATAGTCCCGTACATAACTGTTATAAAGTCATAAACCATGCTTTTATAGCCCGCCGAAGTAAAATAGAGCCTGGTAGAGTGTAGTCCACAGTACTCCACAGTCCACACGGTGGGAATGAGGGCAGTGCACACTGTGACAACTTCCACAATTTGCGACAAACGACTGCATTTACTGCAATTAAACTTAAAAAGGACGCTTACGTAACTAACGTAGCGAACTCCGTACGGCAGCATGGAGCACTGCGCCCATTGGGAGTGGAATTGGATCTTATTACGGAACTGAGCGCGAATAGTTCACCGGTACTCTGAACCTTTGTCTATAGAGTCGAGAGTCCTATTCTAATGTGGCACTGTTTGGGCAGCTTTCTACACGCGCCCTGAATACGCTAATGTTGAGTTTATCCGCTTATCGCCGCCGCAATGGGCGGCCGCGCCATTTTGGGCGCTCAAGCGACGCTCCGACCAAGTCTGAGGGATTACTGCCACTTACCATACAATAAAAAGCTACAGAAGAGCGATTTTGTTTAGAGGACTCATTTGAATTTTGTGTCCCTGCTCTTTGTATTTATTCCTCTGAGTTTGCAGAGACCGATGTAAATTCTGTCTACATTTCAGGCCCTCGTACGAATCATTCGCTTCTGTGACAATTTTACTCTTTTAAATGCTGGCTTACAGGACAAGTGTTAAAATTAGGATTATCAAAAACAACAACACAGATAACCGATCGTAGGGATGAAGATGAAATAGAACGTCAAGACTAAAGTGTGAATCGTTATAATCAGTACCTGAATGTATTGAGTAGCCCTTTTGTTACTCTTCATCTAAACGTACTTACGTTAATTCAGTATCGCTCTCACACTCTCACTTATTGTCGAAACTACTACAGCACACGCGCACGTCCTACGATTTCTGATTACCTTGTACTTACCCTTCTGTTTTAGATTGGAAATCGCTGCTAGCGCCTGCAACGTCTTCACTCGTAACTTGATGGCTTAGTTCCGCTTTATTAATTGCCGACCCAAACCTAGCCGTTCGGGTGATGTCACAACTTTATACGTTTAATTCATAAGTTCATGGCTGCTCAATTGTTACTGTTGCAAGGGGTTCCTCGGGGTTCTATAGTGTCTTCGTCAAAGATTTCTGGCTCATCTCTCTATCTTTTTTCATTTGCACTGTCTTCGTAAGCCAATTCTATGTTACTACTCTTAGGGCCGGTTTCACCGGTTACGGATAAAGTGTCAGATAGTTATCTGACAGATAATGCTATCAAAAGTTGTAGTTTATCTGGCAGATAAGTTCCTGATAGGCTATCAGGGACTTATCCGTAACCGGTGAAACCGGCCCTTAGGGTCATTAGTTATGTGGTTATGTGGGGTGTAATAATTACACTAAATCAATCCTTTAATTGCTCTACATTTAATTCCTCGCCAATTTCTCAACGACTCGCTTCCTGACTCCATTGTGTTGACAGAATCGAATCGGTCACCTCTGGTTCGTTACCCGCGTTGTGATTGAAAGCCGCTTCACGGCTGTCAGCGGGATCAAAGTGTCAGCCAGCGGCGCCGGTGTCAGTGGCTGCAGTTGCGTCACCGGGAGATGACAGACGAATGTTATGTCATCGTGTCATAGAGCCTGATTGCGACGTGACCGGCTTATTAGTGGATTGATGGAATTCTGCGTTTCTGATTGTTTTCTTGTGCCATTTCACATTAATTAAGAGCTACATTGGCGTTCACGCAGGGTAATTCTAAGTTCGTAAGTGTCAATTGAGAGTCAAAATTATCATTAATTAGAATTTTACTCTTGAGTTTAGATATTTTATTCAGGTCATTGACTACTCTAAGTCAGTAAGATCAACAGCACCAGTATTTGTTTGATAATCAACCCTATTAACTGATTCAAAGTTTAGTTGCGTGTTACTGCTGACTGACCTAGTCTAGTGAGATGATAAGAGATCATCATCTCCTGCGCAGTGTTCTGCATCCCTACGAGTATGAGCAGGTGTTGTGGCGTGTGACGTAACAATCAGTTCCGCTTTCCGTGCTAAGTGTGCTGCGATCTGCCCAATTTAATTACTGCTAGTGCTGCTGCACTTTCTCGGCGCACACGCATCGCACCGCGCGCCGTACGTCTCACTCGGAGAGATGCTCCTCAAACTATTGTCGATGCACTTGTTTTAATGAAGATCGTCGCAATATTGTATTATTATCAGACTTCGTCCAGGTTTATGACTTGGTTATATAATGCGTTTGCTTTACGCCTTTCTTTCAGGGATTAGGGTATCACAAGCAGCTGTTTCTATCCTTCTGTCCACCAAAACATAGTCTTTACTTTAGCTTGTACTCTTATAGATCTATAGATCAGTGAATGCGATGAAAATATACCTAGCCAGATCTAGGACACTGTTAGTTGTTTAGGTGCCACATGATTTCTGCAATTCAATTCTTAGTGACCAACCCTACTTTAGCTTGATGCGGCGTATAAGAAATCTAAACACCGTCCAAGCAGCAAAGCAACATTAGTGAAATATATAATGTATACTTAGACGAGAAAAGTGAAGCTGTGACAAGAAACGGCGAGAGCACATGCAAGTGGACCGGACCCACCTATTAGATGCTACATAAATACCCAGTGTGCTATAACATGTGCCTATTTACAACGTTTAGCGCGAAATCTGTTTCGTTTCCAATTCTGTCCGGTGTATCGTCCACTTGTCACAGACACACAGCTATTAGAAAACTCCCTCTTGTAGAGAGTACGTGGACAGGCAGTGGACAGTAGATGTGGCAGATAATGCCACATTGGTTACGTGCTTTCTTAACGATTACAGCCGTGAAAAAGTGTTGAAAAACAGTCGCGGCTTTCTACTTCGACAGGAGTGATTTGTGGACACTAAAGTAAACGGTTTTGTAAATGTGTTTACTTTTGTCACTGAAATTCAGTTTGCCAGTTTGTTTTTGTTACAGTTACACTATTTTCGAGTAAAAATAAGATTTCAATAGATGTGTGATTTAATTAGATTAACATATGTGTACTATGTGTAGTTAAAAGTACTGATACTATGTAAGTATAAGCCACAGCCAGTGACGAAGGTAGCGAAGCAATACAAGAGGAGGGCGAGGCCTGAGTGCCGCAGCAATTTAATATGCTAAGTTACTCCTATAACTGGCTATAACTGATTAATGCAGCAGACAAACATTGCCCAATTACATCGTAAGCTTAATCCTAACCAGTATCTACGTGAGTGCAAGTAGTAAACACATCAATATTGATGTCAATTTATTCATCGCTAATTGCATTAGGTACAATCACATTAATATTTATGTTTCAAGGCGAGATTTAATTTTAATTTAGACAAGTGATTAAGAAAATAAACCGATTAATATAGACAATAATATTATATCCAAGATTGAATATTTAATTTGACGTGGCCGTGGGGAAGGCTGAGTTTACTATAGATGCATTTCATCTCCAATGTATCGAATGGAGAGTGGTTATGGATCGGTGCGCGCGCGCCGCTGCCTTGTACGGCCAATATTTATGACGCTATTTTATAGTTCAAGAGCGGTACCGTTTGTAAGCATTAAATTCAATTAGCTAATTTCAATGCAATAAATACTACTGGACAAGTGGTCATGTCTTTATAAGCGGGACTTGCTCTTATTCAATTATCATAAAAGGCTTGAAAATTGGTCTATCAACTACTAACAAGATGTATGTGTTTATCCGAATGTAACTGAGACTTTTCACGTTCTAAATTGACTGCGCCAAGATTCTCTTGTTTTATGTTATGTATGATAGATAATATTTCCATGAAAATAGTAGGACGGAGTGCTCCCACATCAATTACTCGACAATATGTTCTAATTATTACCGCCCGGCGCCCATGTCGCGCTCCAGTTTCGCGATGATCATTGTTATCTATGGCCAATAAAACAGTCATCTGTCTAAGTTAGAGCTTGCACTATTTGTGCATCTCCACAATCAGGTCAACATCGTTGATTAGTTTGCCTATTTAGTATTTACTAATAAGGACTAGGGTGTCATCGTGCAGTAGAAATAGAATCTCACTGGTATTCTAATGTTTATCAGAATTTAGAGTTGATAGAGGCAGTCTGTCCCTGTCAGCACAGATATATACTTCGTACTGTCAGTATTCGTTGTTTTTGGGAGATCAATGGAACAGCTGAGTACCTCATCTCTGCGTTTGATCGTCGCTAGTTTTGGACTTTAAGGTTCCTCTGTAGCAGTAGAGATAATAACATTTAATTCCGTTTATTTTTCAGCCTAATCAATAAATTACGACCAATCAATATTATTTGGTGATTGCATTGCGTTGCATTTGAATGAGTGTCACGTCCATGCATGTTTAAGAGGATTAATATCAAATAAGTCTAGATATCTGGTATGTGGCCCTGAATCATCTAGTAACAAGGTCGAAAAACAGCTTAATTATCTCTCGACCAATATCTTGAACAAAAAATGTCGACAATAACGAGAAAAAAACATGTGTTGGAGTGTCGTACGACTACGTACTGCGTACCTGATGAACAAAAACGCATGTGTTCAATTAATAGTCCAATTGTTTCTAAAGATAGTCGCGTCGGACATCTGGCCGCACAGATGTCTTCCAGGGGGCTATACTATACGGCCTTTGCTTCCAGAAATAAACTTTACTTAGACCAGGATTGATTGTAACTACAGGACCAAAAATGCTAAGTTTCTTTGCAAAGATTCTGCAAATTGTGCGTTTTACAAACCGCAAAATCTGAATGAAACGCATACCTATTACTTCGCCTCACCACAAACTATTTTATTCAGTTTCCAAGAGTAGGTTTGCAGCACAGAATCTCCATTTTAATAGCATTACCTTGCGAGACAATAGCCGCGTCGGGTACTAAACGGCGAGGCCAATAGGTTATCGGTTTAACATGCAGGTAGCAAGTACCAGGCCTACATCACCAAGCAGAGGTGTCACATTCACTTCTGACACTTATAGAACGAAGAAGGACGCCATAGGTCTTGGGCTTTTATGGAAATGTGGGCGAGATTGTAAGGTTGATTTAAAGATTTTGATTGCGAAGTAGTTGTCTGTGTAATTACTTTTAAACACTTTAACAATAATAAAAATATTCGGACCTATGACCAAACGGATGGCCGTTAATAAAGACAGTAGTTGACGCTTCTTCACACAAATCTATGTAGGTAGTTCTCCAATTTGTTGGATCAAGTCCGGGTGCAATTACTAAAAGAGCAGGAGAGTAGCGCGATCACTTTCAACATCAAAATCACTCGACCAGCCAGTGATGCCGGCATGGCACTCGGCAGTGCTCGATGATGTGTGAACTAATGTTACCCTCTTGCTGCGTGCACTCGAGTAAAAAAAAACTGACGCAGCTTGCATGATTTTATGAATCGGTTAAAAATTCTAAGGGCTTATCGGAACATCAGCTGTTGACGTTCCGGGCTGAGTGGAACAGGTGTCCATAGTTCGGATTTCAAGACTTGGAGGTATGATAGGGTAAGGGAGGGTATTGCCGGTCAGGTGACATACCGGTCACCACACTATACTTCAAAATACTTTGTTTACGCGAACTCACACATGCATAAAGGGTGGCGTGATCGTGCCCCGCTCCAAGGCACTGCACCCCGCTCAGTTCCGACCGCGCGTCGCCGAGAGTAAGACCTGTGTGTGTTTCGCGCCATTTTCTTATAAGTTTTTGGCCGCAAAACATAAGGGGTGAGTATCATATTATTCCGATTTTATTAATTGTCTATAATAATTTCTACCAATCAGTTATCTGACTATCTATTACATTGTAGATTTCAAGCTATTGGTGACAAGTTTTTTGTAAAATTATTAGTAACCTCAAAAGAGCACGGGTGGCCAATGCCGGTCACCTCTGACCGGTAAAGAAAATAAAGGAGGTGCCAAAAGAAATACAGGAAAAAAGACGACAGCGAAAAGACCAGCTAAAGCTTCTGTAAAAAAGGTGAAAAAAAGAGTTCTTCAAGAAAGCAATAATGAAAGTTCGTCGGATTCCGAAATCGAAATGATAAACGTACGTGATGATGATGACATCGACGTCGAAGATCTACAAAATAACAATAAGTGTATGCTATGCAACGATTATGGCCGGAACAATGAACTTTGGTACAGGTGTTCAGTGTGGACATTGGGCTCATGCTGAATGCTCGGACTGTAATTCAGCCGAAGGTTACGTGTGCGATTTATGTCGCTAAAAGCCTGACTGGTATTGTCATCCTGCTGACCGGTATTACCCTCCATGTCGGGCAATGGCGGTCAAAGACACTTTTTTTTCAAATGTTTATTATTTCATATTTTTAATTAATATTGATATCATAGCTTGTAATTATCCTTTAATAATAGTCAAAGTTATGTTTGCGTAATACCTACTAAATAAAAAATTGATTTTACACTCATTTATGTTTCATTTTGCTTAGGTGACCGGCAATACCCTTCCTTACCCTACAAGTATGAAATTCACTGCTGCTTTTCTTCCGAAATACCCTTTCTTTAAGTATCATTATTATGCGAATATAAAGAGGGTTATGCAAGTCGATATCATAAATCCAAAAAACTTTTACTCTGTATAACTAGAAGTCGGGTTATGTATCCGTATTCAAAGCCATCATATTTGCATAACAAAGTACATAAGCTTTATAATTGTAATTTTTGTTTATATTTGTTATTTTATGTGTGCAATAAAGAATAAGAAAAAAATAATAATAATAATACTGCCCATTCATTGTCCGTAACAACCACGAAATAACTGCCGAATCTAGGTACACACTACCAGAGTTACAGAAGTTTGTAAGGAACACTGTACATAAATCTTATATCACGTATTTGTACCGAATTGGTGTGGTTTGGTGTTACGAGAGTAGTTCGTATGGTAATCTATGGTTGCGGACCATTTCCCTCGTTAGTGGCGCTGAGTGAGCACTGACATGAATATCAACTTGTTTACATAAGCCCCGGACAGAGCTGTTACTCGTTAGCTGTCGAACTAATGTATTCCTTGTGTAAGTTACTGAAACTTCAAGTGGAGTGTTGACGTAAAGCAGCACCTTTTTTAACAGTAAGTACTAAGATCTTACTATAAAGTAGGTATAGGTACCTATTTCACTTATTGCATTGTTCAGACAAATCGATATACAATTCAGTTTGCCAACTGCATAAGCAATCATCGAAACACTAATTGAATGTAGCCAACAATTTGTTGTAAAACATAATAACACGAAACGTGTCCTACACACTAATTACTGTCGACCTAAGCTGTCCCATACAACCACATAGTACATGAGTAGCACGTCGTTTGAGTGGGCGCGGAACGCGCTCGTGTATGGCTCACTTTAGTACGGGTACTCTGCAGCCAAAAGGCATTAGTAAACTTTACTACAGATTATGTACTTCGTAGTTGGAAGATTCGTGAGGGTCTGCTTCAGATATAATCGCCTCGTACTTGGTGGTGATTTGGTACGATGAAGAATCTGCAGCACAGCAAGTCAGCAACTATGCAACCAACCAAACTGAAACCAATACTGATTTGTAATCGCCAGTTTTTTGGCGCAAACGAAAGACAATTTTATGGTCCACTTTCAGGGACGTGTATTTGGGGGAGGATGAATGAACAGTGCTAGCCTGGGGCTAGTTACCTAGTATAACAGCTTGCTCGTTTTCAATTGTGATAAAAGCTGTTATAATTTACGAAACACATACGTGAAACTTCACAAAAGCTAACCAACAGAACTGGGACAACTGACATATTGATCAGTACACAAAGTTCCAGAGCCGGACACGTCACAGTGTACCAGGAGTCCGGGACGTATGGCAGCCCTAAACAGATCTTGACCTAAAGGCCCAAGAAATCTGCTGTTTAGTTTATCATCTGCTACGGACATTCCTTAAGTAATGACTGTTTCCTTAAGAACTGTAAGCAATTATCGCTCCTGCAGGAACACAATAAAATAAACTTGGGAAATGCGTTAAACGCCTGTATGGGGTGATGGGGTCGTAAACATTGTAATGTGCATGCAACTGGCTGCGTATGCGTGGGTGTTTGAAGTTCTATCCAATGTTGACGTGGTGCTGCGGCTGCAGAGACGAATTGTTTGGTAAACTTGTGCACATGCAGCTCTTCTAACGACGTAATGTAGTTTCTACATCCCGCCCGTCTGAACAGTGTGATTGTAAGCCTGCTCGCAATGATTGTTTAGAAATGGTGATTCATCTAGTTTCATGTTAGTTTTGTCTAAATCACCTTATTTTAGACAATACTCATCGTCAATCATAGTTCTTGCCATGATACAATAGACTAATCTTCGCTTAAAATGCTGCTTCCTCATTTTTGTCCTCGCCGTCGTTTTATTTTTTCACTTGACTAAACGAGTGAGTACATTATTCTTCGCCTTGAGCAAATAAATTAGGTCATTTAAACAGAACGTTCTCAAACAATACTTCCAAACCGTGCTGTTACAATTTGAGAGTTTCGAAACTGCTCTCTGGTTTGAATTATAAATAAATCATCGCTGAATATGGAGCGATCTTTCTTCAACACTCACTCGTCGATAGTCGATCGCTAACATCGCTAACGATGCATTGCTAAAGCTCACACTCCAACAGAAGGGTGCGTTCACACTGATGTGATACCAACGAGATATAAACTGTTCAGAAGGATTACAGTGTGTATGTGCATTTTAACACAGTGTTCAGTAGGTCTAACCAAAGATATCTAAACAAAAAAAAACATTAAATGAAGTGATTTTTTTATTTATTTAAAATAATAAATTGCCGGCTCTCTAGAAAAAACGCATCCTTTATGAGTAGGTACTTAAATGCGTTTTTCTTATTTTTTTTTACCATCGTCCTTATTTTAGTGGTCTGAATGATTCCTGAAATTTTGTCCACCTATTTTAATGGGACCTTATATTAGTAGGAATATTAGCCACTGTTCTCATTCATAGGCGACCAACTCCCTAAGCGACCTTTTTACGCCACCCACGCGAAAGTTGGCTCACTCTTTACTCTAGTTCGATTGATTCCATTGTATGGAGTGGCTCTTCTCGAGTTCACACGTGGAGCAGTATTGACAGTGAATGAGGTACACACGGCTACACATCAAGCTATACAAAACCAGTTAATCTTGGCCTCACTTTACTAGATCTTTTCGCACAATGAACGATCAGATTATACTGGTTTTGTATAGCTTGATGTGTAGCCGTGTGTACTTCGGCGTTGCGCCATTGATCGAGTGCACTCCATTCATCAATGGACATCATACAGTAGAGCGGCGCGGTGGGGGGGGGGGGAGGGGGGAGTGCGGGGCGAGGGGTTTCCGCTGCGACGCCCTTCAGTGAGTGTGCACACAAGCTTTTAAGAGACAGCGACATACGAGGCTAACTTTTGTTGACTAGCGAAACAATGCCAGGACGCGGACGTTATGATGGGGAACGGTATCAAAAAAGATTTCTTTTTTTTTAGGGCCAAACGATGTTGGTGTGGCTGAGGAGTCCTCTTGCAGATTTAACTTGTCCTGGTATAATTACTTATGTGAATATTTTGCAGTATTTGGCATTGACGCTGATTCCAAAAAATCTCATAGTAAACTATTTTTTATTGATTAATGATTGGTCAACAGGTTTCGTAAGATATCTATGAATGAAATACCTAACTGTTTGCAAATTTGCAATGTTGCAATATATTGAATCGCATTGTTCTTATATTCAATGGCTGAGCTTTTGCTGACACGTGTCCAATGACTTGATTTATTGATTTAAACTAATGATCGATTAGCTTTTGCTAGATCTGAAGATAGATAAAGAGGTAGAAATAAAAGTTCTACATGTCTGTCATCTCTGGTAGCTTTTAACTTGTACCACATTCTCCTCTTGACTGCCCCATTGAAACTATTAAAAAGTAAACAAACAAAAAGAACTCTACACCGTCGTGTTAAAGTCTACAATACATTTATTTACACACGGTTTGTTTGTGAATGCAATTTATATTTTTACGTGGAAGTGCGTCGAGCGACGGTAACCAGAAACTGCCCTTTTTCTTCTATTTTCGTCGAGTTGTGGAGCACTCGGTGTAACCCTACGCCTACCTGTTATTAGTAGGACGCTCTGGTGCGTTGAATTTGTGATTAGTGCCAGAACCTTTTATGAAATAAAGTTGCTTCTGTGATTCTGTCGGGCCTGCGGGTCGTTCGAAAATCGAAAGCGATACCGCTACCTCGGACACAAAGGGACATGGGTGGTTTTTAGTCAGTAGAAGTCTGACACTCGCTACCGCTCCGCCCAGAGTGAGGGGAGTTATCTGATGATAATATCACACCCTCCAAAAAAAAAGGGTTGATTTCGATCAAAGCTAACAGAACCCGCATAATGTAGTTATACAACAAGACTCACTGAGTCACTCACTGGCCACACTCAGTAATGTTAGGTACCTCTGGCAGCAGCATGCAAGGTTGTTGTAAAGGTAGTCAATATTGATTTGATTAAGTGATAGATTTATCACTATCAGTTACTGTGACCCAAGCATAAACTTATGGTGACGAAGATAAAGATCACTATTGATCATGACTGCTGACTGTGGTGCGCAATCAGACATAAAACAATAGTTTGTGAAAGTATCGCTGCCGCTGGTATATACATACAAAACTGCTCAAATATGCCCCATTCAGTGTGTTTACTCCCATCTATAACACAAGCTATATTACAACAGGCTTACAAATTAGTGTAAGTGTTGACGTCGCCTGACGAGACGGTGGTGTTCCACCACGTCAAGTGTCAACCCACGTCAACGTCTAGTGGACGGACGTGATGGATCGCCCACTTCACCGCAATACCTGCAAATGTGCGGAATTTTAGCGTTCGAGAGAGAGCCAGATTGGGTGAAAATGATAGCCGGGCGGCTAGACACGCTGATACGCGTGAGTGAGCTCAACATCCTGCGATGTGGTGAAATTCGATGCAGACACACGAAAATCGATAAGTACATAGTTTGGGAGTAAAGAATATAGTATCGCCACAACACAACCGTAATTCTTCTAAGTTTAGACAGAGGTCTACCTGAGGTAGGCTCAGATCCACACCGCCCTGCGCACTGCTACTCTAAAATTTCTGATTAAGAAACTAAATAACACTACGTAACCTGGAAATCGAACCCAAAGACCTTATGCTCAGCCATTGTACTTTATTCTACTAAAGTAACGAGCCAGTCCTCAGGAATTAGTCTAAGTAGGAAGTAGGAACTGAAGAGGGCTGGCGAAATTCTTATACATTTGGTATGTATAAAAATGGATATGTGAACTTTACATAAAACGTATTAGATTCCATTTCATCATAACACATAACAGTTTAAACTCGAGAACTGTGAGTAAACCACAGAGTTAACCGACTCCGGCTGAGGAGAGCGAGTATATGTGTCTTGCGGTAAAGGCGCCTAGAAACCGAGTGCCGTGCCGTACCGCGGCCATACCGCTAAGATGCGGTAACTCTGACACCGATACCTGAACATTGTGAAATTGAATTGGTTTCCGCACGTTTTTCATTAAAAACGCCACCAGTTCATGGCGTTCTAGTATTTGATAAAAGTAAACACAACAAAGTAAAACTATTCATCTAAATTGGACCTTAAACAATTCGTATGATGAATGATGATGTGATACATGAGGGAATACTCTTTATGGCGCTCTACGGGGGAGGCCTTTGTCCAGCAGTGGACGTCTTATGGCTGATGATGATGATGAAAACTATTCCAATACTGAGATACTGCTCATAGTATTCTTAATGCTATTACTTTCATGTTTCCTTTTCGTTATTGGGTAGCCCCACTAAGCGAATAATTGACTTAACGAAGTGGAGATAAGATTACAACACTGATTTGCTGCCTGTAATCTGTGAACATGTAGTTGAAGGGGTGACCAATTACATTACTACATCACTCAGCAATCGTGCATTTACTTTATATTTCATAAAAGCCGACCTTTTAGGACTGACCCCAATAACCAACACGACTTCCTAATGCGAAAAACATTTTGTTTTACGACTTAACTGTGTTAACATTTCTTGATACAAAACTCGCTGAGTCCTTTGAGTCAAACAGCCAAACAGTTCCCAAGGATATAATAAGCTGATCAGCAGACCAAGGCACAGTTAAAGCCTTAAATTAAGCATAAATGTACCGTTTTCCTTGGCAATGCTTTCTAAGTGCGACAGGATCAATTGAAGTATCTGCGATCTCTTGACATGAATCGCGTCGATAGCCGTCCCTTCCCGGGTCGCTGACTTGCGGCAGATAGCTCAACCGCGGCTATCGCAGACGACCAGTCCTCAGGCATGTCGGATCGCCCGTCTACCAACTTAGTACATTCTTGTTTTACATTTCAAATCGTCGCTAAACGGGGTTTACAACCCAGCTCAGACTTCGGATGCCTTTAGATGTTTTGTAATTTCATTGTTTTAGATAAACTTGATATGATTCATGCATGATTCCTTTTGCTAGTGAGGATGCATCAGATAGAAACCAAATTCGAAAATCCTTTGTCCATAATACCGTTATGTCCATACCTCAACTGCAAGTACCAGGCAAACATAATCTCAGACTTTTTTTTTTTTTTTTTTTATTATTGATAGGTTCGCGTTTGACCACTATCTCACCTGATGGAAAGTGATGATGCGGTCGACGATGGAGCACGCTTACCTAGAAGTAACCTATTCACTCTTGACTTAAAGACCCCTAGGTTATAGCTATCAGGAAATACAGACTCTGGCAGGGAATTCCACTCCTTAGCTGTACGCACAATGAAAGTATTCCCAAACCGTTTAGTGCGTATGGGTGGGATGTCCACCATATAACGGTGGCGCATCGCCGTACGTCTTGTAGTCCGATGATGGAACGGGCTTGGCGGAATTAGATCGTGCAATTCCCTCGCACACTCTCCGAAATGTAACCGATAGAAAACCGAAAGGCTAGCTACTCGTCGACGATGTTCAAGGCTCTGGAGCTTTGACTTGACAAGCGCGTCATTGCCGATGAGCCTCTTGGCTCGTTTCTCAATTGACTCTAGCGCATCAAGCTGGTATTTAGCGGATCCATCCCAGAGATGAGAGCAGTACTCCACACACGATCGGACTTGCGCTTTATATAAGTTGAGCAGCTGTTTCGGTGTGAAATACTGTCTCACCTTTGCTAGGATTCCCAGTTTCTTGGCAGCCAGTTTAGCCTTAGCCTCGATGAACGGACCGAAATTGAGGGTTGACGTAAACGTAACGCCAAGAAGCTCAATGTGATCGGTTAACGGCACGGTCACACCACGGAAAGTAGGAGACTGTTGGAAATCGCTCCTTTTTGCGGAAAAAAGACATGCCTGGGTTTTAGCAGCATTGAACTTGACCAGGTTGGCGTCGCCCCATTCGGAGACAGCCTTCAAGGACAAGTTCAACCGCTCCACCATGGCCTCGCGTAGAGACCGGATCTGAGACCCACTAGCCCGCGCGTTGGACGTGTACCTCTCAGCAACAGTGCTGTCATCTGCATACCCAAAGGTGCCGGGCACTAGCAGACTATTAATATGCAGCAAGAATAAAGTTGCTGAGAGAACCGACCCCTGAGGCACCCCGGCATTGATAGCCAATTGGTCAGACGAGCAGCCATCAATGACCACTCGAATAGACCGATCCCTCAGGAAGTCTGCAATCCAAGCACAAAGTCCAGCAGGTAGACCGAAAGAAGGAAGCTTTGCAATAAGGCTTTCATGCCACACCCTGTCGAAAGCCTTTGAGATATCGAGGGAAACGGCAAGCGCTTCACCGTGTTTCTCAATGGCCTCACTCCAGATGTGAATGGCATACGCTAGAAGATCCCCAGTAGACCTGTTTTGGCGAAAGCCATACTGTCGGTCACTGAGGATATCATTGGCTTCTAGGTATGCCAGGAGCTTTCTATTCAGTACACGCTCCATAGTCTTACAGAGTACGGACGTGACTGAAATAGGCCTGTAGTTGGCCGGATCAGCTCGACTGCCCTTTTTGGGCACGGGTTGCACGTTAGCCTGCTTCCAAGCTTTCGGTACTTTACCAGTCTCAAACGAGAGGCGAAACAGGCGTGTCAAGATCGGAGACAATTCAGGCGCACACGTCTTCAGAACAATTGCCGGTATTCCGTCAGGGCCACTAGCTTTGTTCACGTCAAGATTACGCAGCACCCTACAGACGTCCTTCTGATGGATGCGAATGTCCGACATACTCGTATCGCATCCAGCAGGAGAGGCCGAGGGGCTGGCGTCGCCGCTGTCAAGACGTGAAGATTCCGCAAAAAGAGTGGCAAATAAATTTGCCTTATCTTCAGCGGAGTGGGCCAGTGACCCGTCGGGTTTAAGCAGTGGTGGAAGTGAGGGACGACAGAAGTTCGATTCGACCGACTTAGCCAGGGACCAAAATGCTTTACTACCAGCAGGGTACGAAGCAAGTTTTGTCCCTATTCGGCTAACGTGGTCGAACCGAGCTTTCCGCAACACCTTCTTGCAGGACTTGGCAGCCCTATTAAAGGCTCTCTTCTTCTGACCTACGTTATTTGCCTTACAGATTCGAGCATCGGCCCATGCTAGGTACGCTTCATGCTTGAGCGCTTCAGCGCGATTACACTCGGCGCCAAACCATGGTCGAGCTTCGCCGGACATTGTTAAGTCAGAGAACGGAATGTAGTACTCCATCCCCTGCCTCAAAACATCTGTCACAGCATCTGCGCACTCCGAAGGATCATCTGAAGAGAAGCAAGAAGACTGCCAAGGATAACATGCGAAGAAAGATCGCATCTCATCCCAATCTGCTGACTTGTATCGCCAGACCCGCCGAGTGCCTTTAAGGCTGGGATCGGGCGGGGAGTAGACAGATACAGATTTCACCAGACAGTGGTCGGAACTACCTAATGGTGAAGAAATCTCAACCGAGTAGCGGTCTGGATCTGTAGTCAGCAGAAGGTCCAAGCAATTGGCTGTGTGCGATTCAACATCAGGCACCCTCGTTGCTCCCTGGACCAGCTGGGACCACTACTCAGAAGACTATCAACTCCATCAGGGAGTGCCGTGCGGTTACCGAGTCCATATGGGTCCCCTCACAATGGAGCGGTAACACGACACCGTCGCCGTCGCCGTCGGTGCAATCTGCAATCACGATGCACTACTAATGCACTTGTTACTCGATTGAGGATTTATTTTGACTGCAAACGAATATAGTCGGATGTGTTTGCTGGAAAACTTCATGTAAAATACAAAGAAAATCAACGATATTATAATATCATTGAAGAAAATTCAACGGAACTACAATGACAATGTCGCCAGGAAATCTAATAATAGAACATAATAAGTTATCAATAAGACTCAGTTCAAAGCAAAGGGACCAACAACAGTTTGTTTGGCGTTTACAATGAATGTTAAATCTGACATCTTAGAGAAGAGACACACTATCCTATCGCCCTGAAATCTTAGATGTGCAAGAATGTATGCAATGCGGACAAAGTGCGAGTTGCATTGGTAACTCGGCTGAGCGGGAGTGAATGTGATTATCCAATTAAGGAGCGCACAGGAGTCAACGCACCGTCGCTCGACGACCAACCACTCGCCGAGAGACGTCTCCAGTATTCCTGTTGCCCTAGTCACTTAGGGACAATTTCTTCGTATTATTCAATCAGATTGATTCTTCCTTTTCAAAGTTGAATTGGTTGTTAAGTACTGAGCTGTTTGTCAGACTAATGATGTGCAATTTATGTCGACCTCTTTCATTTACCAGTTCATCTCAATAACTTTCATTACGACTTCTCTGAACTTGCTTCGGAAATAAGTTATCAACAAATTGCCATAACTTTGTCATTACAAATTACATGCTCGCTCGTCGTGTCCCATCATGAAGTAAGCGCGTGTACATTTTTCACACAAACGAACCATGTAAACGGGCTCAAGAGCGGCGTAATGAAAAAGCCGTCGGTAGTGGAGACCTTCGCGTCTGCGTGTAATTTGCGTAAATGGACGATTTTCTTGAGCGACGCGACCGGCCCGCTCAACTTGACCTATACGATGTAGGGCTGACAGCTGCATACTTGAAATTGATCGAATCGAAAAAATATAGTTCGGCTGTAACTCATGTGAAATATACAGACCGACAGACAGGAAGAACCTCATTTGGAGAAGTTACATAAAGATCATATGCATACTGCTCTTCTTCTTCGATCGTTTCCGATTAATCGCCAGAGTCGAATACAACTTTTAATATAATTGTCATTCTGAAGCAGTGATTGAGTCGAAATATTCCATAGGTTCAAGGCCTGTCAGCCCTATAAGCCTGCGTCGTTGAGCCGCGGTTGCGCGTGGGCAACACAACATAGCTCCGACCACTTTATGGTGATTGACTAGGCTCACCTGGCTGGCTCACTGCTCGAACTGCGTATCAAGGACCGACTTCATTTCGTCATCCACTGACATCTTTGTGAGAGCAGGCCTTTATACTAAAATGCTTCCAATAAAGGGCAAAGTCGTAAAAACAAGCCTTTTATGAGGGCTTCGACTGTATTTGATGACACAAAGCACGAAACTTTCAGTCACTTTTCATAATACATTCAGTTTTCAGCCGTTATTTACATATTCATGTGAGGAAAACCCCCCACAAAGTGGTCAAAATAAAAGTTAACCTGCATTTTTACAGTGTGTTTCGACCAAACTTTTCGTTATTAAATTACATTTTCCTGAAGAAAACCGCAAGTCACCGGTCTCGCGTGCTATCTTCCATCAAAAGAGGATACAAAGAAAATTGTACTCTATCTTTTTGGAAAAGGGTACCATTTGAAATAGAAATAAAGAGTAATGGCATGCAAAATATTGTCCCAATTCTTTGGAATCGATTTCCCCGTGGCTTCCGTGTCGCATCGCCGTTGGGAGGCAACACTGACGGGCCGGGCTGCCGGGCGCGGTGCCGGCTCGTCCCAATTGCTCCCATTCTCATAAATTACCTTCCATGGGGAAAATATTATAATTTCATGGGAAAACGTCATTTGTATAAGTTTAAACTGATAATGATAATGTTATTTTATTTTTGCATGTCAGCTAGAAAATTGTTCCATGCACTTTAACTGATTCATCAACATAAACACACCTATCTATTTAATTTTTGTATTTCCACGCTGATAATTTTCCTTTCAATCCACTTGATGAATTCTCTACCTTGAATGAATGCTACTCATTAACCGACTTCAAAAAAAGGAGGAGGTTATCAATTCGACTGTATTTTTTTTTTTTTTTTTTTTTTTATGTTTGTTCGCTCATAACTTGCGACTGGGTGAACTGATTTTCATGATTCTTTTTTCATTTGAAAGCTGGTGCTTCCCGTGTGGTCCCATTTTCACCATTTCAATATCTGATGATGGGATCTTGTAGAAATCGGGGGAACTCTTCAATAAATAACAGCAGATTAACCGCGATTGTTGCTATAGCATATCTAAGCATTGTTTACGCCATCACACAACATAATATCACGCCTGTACTCACTACAAAGGTGATGAAGAACTTCGGAGATAGGCAACGGAACTCCTCAATTAATGATAGTAAATGGACTGGGATTGCTGAAATCTCATGACTGTCTATTGTTTACACCAGTTCATAACATAACATCACGCCGGTACGTTGTGAAGGGGTAAGCACATGTGAACCACTAAAAAGTGAAAAATAAAAACGTTTTTTACAAAAAATAAAACCGACTTCGACAAAAATAAAACACAAAAAAGTGAAAAATAAAAAATCAGCTTCAGAAGTCGGTGGCAAAAACATGAAATCAAACAAACAAAAGTCACCGACTTCTGAAGCTGATTTTTTATTTTTCACTTTTTTGTGTTTTATTTTTTTTGTTCGAATTTTCGACAATGCCTCACGAATCACGAAGTACATGTCCAATGCGCGCTCTTAAGGGTCCCAGTTTGGCTTCTTTTCATAACAATCGCATGCTCCTGCATGTGACACTTATTGTACAGTGTACTTTGAACGTAGTTTAATATCCGCCATGGGAACACGAACGGAAGGAATAATTTATAGTTATTGCGAAATGTTGTGTTCTATGAGGTATGATCATTGGAATCTATGTCACAGCTTGTATGCCCTTTCCCTTTACGCTTTATGAATTCCGGCGACATGTTCCGAACGGCAATTGGAACCTTTGGTGAACCATTTAGTTTACAAGTCGCCAAAATAGCTGTCAAAATAAGTTCTGCCTTTTCATAAGTAGCGGCGTAATCGTGGCCCAAACTGAAACAATGCCGAATATTGTCGTATAGAGGGATCCCATTCGCGTCACGTACCGTAGTACTGGCATCACGAGTATCACGACCGGCACATATATGGCAGTATGGCACCGTGTGATCTACCCGCCAGTTCTACCTTTTGTCTTTTTGTCGACGATCCGCCAAACTTTGGCGCCATCGCTATGGTCGTGAGGAATACAATTCCCATGAAGAACGTGGTTGTGATATTATGATTCAGCGTAACATGCATCGATGATAAACATTCAACAGTAATTGTTGCTCTAAAAACTGGAGATAGCGAGCAATTTTGCACACATTCATTCAGTTGGTTACTGAAATAACAATATGTCCCACTCTATCATGAATACTGAAAACGGGATATTTAAGTGTTGGTGACCATGCCAGTTTAAAAACTTATATGCCCCATCTTGACTATATAGGTGTATTATTTTCTTTACTTTATCATCTCTTGTGTTTCTCATAAATCTGAATAAAATATTATAATGCTCGGATGAAGTGGGCGCGTCCAATCAAAACAAATTCATTGTTATTACTAAAAGGATCCACCTGAACCTGTCAGTAAATTACCGGCTGTCAGTGTTCATATCTCTGTGTCAGCGATCACTTTGTGGCTTAATTAGTGTCTGTCAGCGCGAGCGACCTTCGCCTCATCATTAGTTAGTTTTTACCGAACACGGCCCTTGTCAGACATGCAAATTAGTTTCGTGCACAAAATTGGTTGCCAAACGTTCTCTTAAAACTTATTTTATTATCTAGTTCATATTTGTTGAAAAAGCCGTAACGAGGCAGAATGGCGCTCATCAAAACCGTCGTAAGGAATAATATCCGTCGCTAAAAGTTAATGTGTTCATGTTTACTTGCCATTCCTCGCGAACATTTCAAGTTGTTTTCTGTTCAGTTGAAAGTAGATGCATTGGTTGCGTCTTATCTAAAATTGAATCGATGTTTATTGTCGTGTTGTCCTTGTTGCAGGAAAGCCTTGACAATGGCGTATTACCGGTGCGGTCCGACTGCCATCGGGAGCCGCACGTCGTGGGGGCCGGTAACCTCGCCGACCTCCATGGAGCCCAAGACCTTCGACAGACCGCTGAGCGGCAACTTTGATAGGATATTTAATGCCTTCGAGAAGACCAATGCTTTCGAATACATTCGGAGCTCGTTCGAAGGGGGCAAAGAAGAAGTGGAACGCTATACCGGTCACGGAGACATAGTAGTCAATAGGAAGATGAGCAGTAGCTTCGAGCGCGCGGACTGTGCACTGGCGGCGCAGACCCCTTGCTCGGAGGACGAGGACTTCTACCGGGAGAAGATCCTGTACTCGCAGGCGAGGCAGCTGTTCCCGCTGCAGGAGGACCTGGCCGACTGGATAAATAAGACAATAGGTAAGTCACACGACATTACTTAAATAAACCACTGTTTTATTAAGAACTAGGTGAAACTGTCGCATATGTTAAAAATAAAACTATTAGATAACCTGACAATAGTTGTCATTATTATAATAGGAAACGAGTAAACAAGTAGAAAACTTTACGAAAAGAAGCAGCGTAGAAACAGAACAGTATTGGTTTGCGTTAGTCTACCTCTACAGTGAATAATAACGTTGTATGAGTTATGTAATCCGGAGCGAGCGCCGTGAAAAATTGCGATTTTACGAGTTTCTCCGACTTGCAAATGCCATGTGAGTTACCAAAAGAAATGTTGCAAATCAAAATTTGCGAAACATTATTCAATGTTGTGATTGATGTTTCTGTGAACAGAATAACGGTTTTAAATCCGGCAATAATGATGTAGTATTATCTAGTTACACTGGATATTCCTCAGTTCAGCGGATATTACCATCAACATGAACCTCATCATTACCATATAGGTACTTACTCTGGTTGCGAAGTTAACCAACAAGTTATGAATCGAGGGTACGTTGTACACGCTGTAGTCATATTATTAAGGTTGAACAAGCCAGTCATTCTTCCATACAAACTTACGAAGGTGATTACTCCTCTGTTTGACGGTGAAGGTTCAAAATTAAAAATTGTATCAACTGGTCTTATCATTATCTAGGTCTGTATGGAAGCAGAATTGGAAAAAAAAAATTGGTTTGGAAGTTATGAGCGTCGAAACTTTCATATTTTAGCACTAATTTTAACCATCTTTGGACGTAAATAAGTTACGTATATAGTACGAAAATGAAAAAAGTGAAACCATACAGACATAGATTAGTTATTAAAGAATTAAAATAATTTTATTTTGAACAGATACATTCAATGGATTTTTCATGAAACCAAATATACCAAAGGTCTGCATAGAAACAATCGCGCGCCCGTTTTAGTTGTGTCTCTTTCGCTCCATGCATTTCGCTCGCGATGTCG
This sequence comes from Diarsia mendica, assembly GCA_949316265.1. NCBI lineage: Eukaryota > Metazoa > Arthropoda > Insecta > Lepidoptera > Noctuidae > Diarsia > Diarsia mendica. The sequence goes on along the minus strand of OX438889.1, from coordinate 26,859,287 downwards.
GATGAAATAGCATGCATTTAGCCCCGCCCACCAACTAGTTCGTGCCGTTGGCTTGTTTACCCTTAAGTTCTATATTTAGAGGCACGCCATAAACTAGACGACATCTAATAGTGCCATTCGTTAGTCGAAACAAAGATCAACAGAGTTTGACTCTGAAGTTCAAAATAATGTTTTGCAAATTAATAAAAAGTTATATCAATAAATTCAAATCAAAATGCGATTATGTCCACTCCAAATTCTTGAAATATATTTATAGTAATACGCAGGGCCAAGGAATCGTAATAATAAAGCACAATTTGTACGACAAGTGATTGTATCATCGCTGCCATATATGCGCGCGCCGCGTTTGTGTGCCGATGCCGCCGGCAAGCCTGCGCCCGTGCCGCGTGGGCCGCCATCGGTCACCGGACAACGTTGTGACTTGTGAGATGTGCTGATAATTAACAGCTTAATTAACTTAATACTTCCATGACAAATTCACGCATTGGTGTAGGTGGACATGGAATCAGCATAAACAAATATGATGTATATACTTAATGAAAAACTTTTTTACAAAAAATAAAACCGACTTCGACAAAAATAAAACACAAAAAAGTGAAAAATAAAAAATCAGCTTCAGAAGTCGGTGGCAAAAACATGAAATCAAACAAACAAAAGACACCGACTTCAGAAGCGGATTTTTTATTTTTCACTTTTTAGTGGTTCACATCACATGTGCTTACCCCTTCACAACGTACCGGCGTGATGTTATGTTATGAACTGGTGTAAACAATAGACAGTCATGAGATTTCAGCAATCGCAGTCCATTTGCTATCATTAATTGAGGAGTTCCGTTGTATATCTCCGAAGTTCTTCATCACCTTTGTAGTGAGTACAGGCGTGATATTATGTTGTGTGATGGCGTAAACAATGCTTAGATATGCTATAGCAACAATCGCGGTTAATCTGCTGTTATTTATTGAAGAGTTCCCCCGATTTCTACAAGATTCCATCATCAGATATTGAAATGGTGACAATGGGACCACACGGGAAGCACCAGCTTTCAAATGAAAAAAGAATCATGAAAATCAGTTCACCCAGTCGCTTATGAGCTAACAAACATTAAAAAAAAAAAATACAGTCGAATTGATAACCTCCTCCTTTTTTTGAAGTCGGTTAAAAAGTATCTGATCTATTAAGTTTTTTACTACCGTAGCAGATTTTTTTGCTAATCGGCGAATAAAATATTAGTGAATTTCCATACCGTCTTGGTTAAGCTAAAATGTTTCGTCTATAGAATTCCTTGGACTACCAAGGCTAGAGTCATAAAATATTGTTTATTGAAGTTTGTTTACAATAACTGCACGTTGCAGTGCAACTTGGATCGAACATAAATCTATTTCTGCGCTGTTCAGTGCTGCCTGCAATCTGTTCAATGAAATCTTTATTAGATTCTACGATTTCATCCGTGTTCTTTTCTGACACTTTTCTTTAGCAGAACCTGTAAATAGCAAACCTAAGCTCTTCTATCGCAGTCTCTCATAGATTTATTTTGGCTTAATGAATGTGTCGGTCCGACTAGGGCCGCACCGCACGTATACTAGTGTGGAAGTCTATTGCGCGATGGGTGGAAACTTCACGCGCAGACACACACGTGCGAAGACAAACGCTTAGATTTACGACGACACTCACTCTTAGGTGGCGCAATCATGTTTCTAGCTATCAATTCATATCAAATAGAACCTTTGGGCGGTCTTGAAACGAGAAATACAAATTAGATTTAAGGGAGACGTACTCTGCTCTTCAAACTTCATTTTAATTTACATTGTGATTTTCCTATTAGCTAACTGCTCAAATCCTGTGCATTATATCGTAAGGTTGTAATGTATAGCGCGTGCATGGAAAGAGGCCAGTTCCCGCTTCGTTGGAAGACGGGGAAGCTGGTCCTCATCCAGAAGCCGGGGCGCCCTGCGGACTCGCCGTCTGCATACCGGCCCATTGTGCTGCTCGACGAGGTGGGCAAGCTCTTTGAAAGAGTAATTGCAAACCGCCTCGCCGAGCACCTTGAGGGAATGGGTCCGGATCTTGCGGATCAGCAGTTCGGCTTCCGCAAGAGGCGCTCGACGGTGGACGCCATCATGCGCGTGAGAGCCCTCACGACGGGGGATGCGGTCTCTCGGGGCGGTGTGGTCTTGGCGGTGTCTCTCGACATCGCCAACGCCTTCAACACCATGCCCTGGAGCTGCATCAGGGAGGCACTCCGGTATCACCGGGTGCCGGCCTACCTTCGTCGTGTAGTCGGGGACTACCTGTCCGACAGGACGGTAATCTACCCTGGTCAAAACGGAGAATGGAACCGGCGAGAGATGTCGTGCGGTGTTCCACAGGGTTCGGTTCTGGGGCCGCCCCTGTGGAACATCGGTTACGACTGGGTGCTGCGTGCCGACCTCCCTGACGGCGTCAGCGTCGTCTGCTACGCGGACGATACGCTGGTGCTGGCACGGGGGGAATCGCACGAGGCGGCGGCCGCGAATATGACACGCGGGGTTGCGATAGTCGTTGAGAGGATCCGGCAGCTGGGTCTCGAGGTGGCACTTCACAAGTCCGAGGCCATGTGCTTTCATGGGCGTGGGAATGTGTCACCGTCGGGATCCCAGCTAACGGTGGGAGGGGTTCCCATCGGCGTCGAGTGTACTATAAAGTACCTCGGACTCGTCCTTGACAGCCGGTGGAACTTCGTGGAGCACTTCCGACGTTTGGCTCCCAGACTGGAGCGGGCTGCGGCTGCCTTTAGGTGGCTCTTGCCCAATCTGGGGGGGCCAAACGCCTCCTGCCGTAGGCTGTATGCGGGAATCGTGCGGTCCATGGCCCTTTACGGGGCCCCGGTGTGGGCACGTGCCGTGAGGAAGCGGGCCGTCCACTACCTGAACGCGCCCCAAAAGGTCATGGCCGTAAGGCTAGTCCGCGGGTACCGCACGATCTCCCGCGAGGCGGCGAATCTCCTTGCCGGATTGCCGCCGTGGGATCTGGAGGCGATATTCCTCGCGCGCCTACACGAGTGGCGCGCGGAGGCGCTACACCGGGGGGTCACTCTGCTGCCGCGGCACATTGCTGCGCGGCGGACAGACCTCCGGTGCGATCTCATGGCGGCATGGAGACAGCGACTGTCGCAACCCCGTGCAGGGCACGCCACGATAGTGGCGGTAAGTCCCCTCTTTGAGGAGTGGCTAGAGAGGAGCCACGGCGCCCTCACCTTCCGTCTGACGCAGGTCCTCACCGGACACGGATGTTTCGGGAGGTACCTGCACCGAATCAGGCGGGAGGAAACGCCCGGATGCTTCCACTGCGAGGATCGACCGGAGGACACGGTGGAGCACACTGTGGAGGTGTGCCCTGCTTGGGCGGAGCCCCGCCGTGTTCTCGTAGCGGCGATCGGCGGCGGTGACCTCTCGCGTCCGGCCCTGGTGCAAGCCATGGTCCGGGGCGAGGAGGAATGGGACGCCGTCGCCTCCTTCTGCGAAGCAGTGATGCTAGCGAAGGAGGTGGCGGAACGAGAGAGGGAGCGATCCTCTCAACGTCCCAGCCGCCGCGGAAGGCGCTCCGGGCGTCGGGGGCCACGTGATGGCTTCCGGCCACCGTAGACGCGGGCCTGTGGACGGTGAGTAATGGGCTAGCTCGCCGTCCGGCCGTCGTCATGACGGCAACAGACCGTGTCGGCGGCGCGTTCGTGTTCCACGCGCGCCTCAAAGAGATGTCAGCAAGGAGGGGCCCGCAAGGGCCGACGCCCGTCGGGGCCGCGGTATTATGTACTAGATTACGTGGCCTCGGCGCAAGGGCAAAGAAGGAACATGGGTTCGGTTTTTAGTCAGTAGAAGTCTGACACTCCCCTTCGCTCTGCCCAAGAGCGGGGGGGGTCATTCGATGATCTTCCACCCACCAAAAAAAAAAAAAGGTTGTAATGTATCCTGCAGATTTTCCTTGATTGATATCAACATGACAGATATAAAAGATCGTGCCTCCATATTAGGGGTACTTCGTCTTATGATAAAAACTTCATTTGCAAGCCGTTTTGTATTGATCGCCATCAGATGTGGCTCGTCAAATGGACGCCAGTTGTCTTCATTGTTTGACAAGCTCGTCGGGTGGTCCCCTCAACTAGGAACTATAAGATTTTCCGACAACTGCTATTATGTCACATCATTATCATCTATTTGGGAAAACTCTTACCCCACGCACTAACGATATAATTTACAATAATGTTCGTAATAGTCGCATTATGGCAGATTATTGTGTCTTAAACCAACATGACACGCACGAGACAGCCATTACGTTCTCATACACGTCTTCTCAATTACTTTTCCGTCAGAAGATCATCACTATTACATGCACAACATAGCAATATGAGCTTTAAAGCTCAGTGATAGCACTCACATCAGCAAGAAACGGAATAGATGTATCGATTCGCACATTGTTTGTTTTATGCTTCATTGAACTCATGAATTATCCGTGCGAGCGATGACGGATGGTTTTATACAAAAAGCGTCACGAATGTAAGGCATTAATGAGCGATACCGTAACATCAGTAAGGCAAGTGATTAGTAAATAGTAATTAGTGCTATGCATGATCAGGTACGTCTCGGGTGAGTGATGCCGCGGGTCGATGTAATGCCTGGCGACACATGACCACACAACTGTGTTGTAACATATGAATGCATCAACATATAGACCATCACCTAGCGGGTGTGGTGGCCTATTGTTGCTTAATTTGTTGTAATTAAATCGCGTCATTGTGCGGCACAGGATTGCACCCTGTGGTACTCGCATACCCACTTCAACATAAACCTTCTAACATATTATAACTCAGTTCTCATATCTTTCATGAATAGATGGATCATAATAAGATCAGTCTCTCATTATGAGTTTTAAATAATTCAAACATAAATAGGTCGTGACACTCGTGACATTCGTGATCAACTCAATCAAAAGCCTCTGTCAAATCTCTATCGGAACAATGGCGTGACTTGCATCGGCAGAAGGATATTGTTGCTTATTTATAAAGAGAACCTTCATTATCGCATATGCAAATCCCTTGGGATAAAATTACTGGTAGTCTAGTCGTTATGATCATAATTTCAATGAAAGTTCACTTAGTAAAATTATTCACTTTACGTACTCATTCACGCTCATACATACTCATTGCTATCGGTACTAATTGAATTTCTAGGATACAAGCTAAATTTAATTACAAAGGTACCTAGCAATTTACTTAATTATAATAAAAGAGTACAGAGATATTAGGCGTGCTTAAAATGCTAATGTAATATTGGTCGCATAGTATGAACTGCGGCTGCCTAGACGCTCTGTTATGAATATTGAAATTTAATTTTGCGTTTGGTAAAAGTCAATGGATTAAGCGTTTCTATATCTTTGAGCTGTCATGTTTTGTAGTTAATTAGAAATTAAAAGCTTTTCTGCTTCACCAACTCTGATTATGGAAATGAACTACTCATTTTGTGTTAAAGGTTTTCAGCAGGCGACATTTTTCATTTTGTTAATAAGTTAAATTCAGTTGTTTTTCGTTCAACATTCCAGTTAGCTCTCAGCCCTGAAGTTCAATGCCACGCTTAATCTTAAATTATTACGGCATGCAAAGTAACACCTTATAAATTATGGAATTATTATTATTGCAATATCGAAGTTCCGTTGTGACCCGTTAAGCAGCGCGCGCGCAGGGTCCATCGCCGGCGCGCTTGCTCACCAGCATTGACATCCTTACGATACCGTTATTGGAATGCGAAAATTAATAATTAAGGTTAAAAGCATTACAGATTCGATTTAATAAGCCGACTTGATGTGTAATCACCAAATCGAGAAGACGGCGATGGATTTAATTGCAGTTTTCTCACCGACTGACGACGCGACAAGACGAGTATAGAGGATCGTTGCCTTAGTTTTATGTGGTATTGGTCTGTGAAAGCACATTAAAGATTGTGTAATTAAATGTATTGTTGGGTTAAAATTGCATAGAAATAAATGCTTCGCAAAAATCGGAGGTGATTGTTTATTTAGGAAGATTTTTATGTCTTAACATAGTTTTTTACGGATCCAGCCTTCCAGTTTGTTGAACCTGTCTGTAATAAAGGAGGACTAATTGCGTCATCAAAAGCTTGGACTAAGCTGACGAGAGTGGGCCGCAGCTTTTGATTTAAAAATTCTAATTGGCTTTTCAGTTTTGTCGTTTGCTTGTTTACCAGTGTGCTTGGTTGCACAAGCAAAATTAATAGGGAATTGATATCTAACACTCTATCGTTAACATTACATAGTTACGCTTTGGCTAAGATATCGAAACCAACAAAAAAGTCGATTTGATTTAATTTGCTAGAATTATATGGGACATTTATAACAATCGTCTCAGGTTATATGGATGAATGTCGTATTTAACGACTGCTGCTCCTCATCGCGGTGTGTGTCCTGTCATTAAAGGCCATCTCACCAAAATAGCATATAATTCTGCAGCTTCAACTCACAACTCTTGTACGTGCGTCCTCGCTGCGTCTGCGCACGTTGTTATTTATCACTAATTTATTTATTTTGCAAGACGTTGTCCGCTTCGATTATTATCGCGCTAATTACGGACGAAAACCTCCTGTGTTCATGAAGACCGGTTACATGAGTCCCCTGGTACCGCCGCGCTGTGATCGCCCAAATGGACAATTGAAATAAAACTTAATCGCAGTTAATTATTAATTGTACCGATAACAATCAGACCAGTCATTTGCACAAATACTTGGCAGTCTTGAATAAAAAACAACTTTTACAATCGTAGTATGCAAAAAATTGGTGACAACTACTCGTTTTGTTGCATTGCAATCCGGCAAACAATTTCATTCAAACCCATTATATTTTTTGCTGTAATTTGTCATTAATTACTGCACTCGAGAAATAGTTTTTGCAGCTTTCGGATTTAAATGTCAGGTGTTTTCGTGTTTGGATAAGATTGTCACAGTACACAGGGCGCCTAACTCATCTTTCTATGCTCCGAAAGCATCTGCTGCATATTTCTGTCCTCACTACTGAAGTATGAAATGGTCGTCAGTTTACACTTGGGTACCTACAAGTTTCTAATTTTTGAAGCGGCTGCTATAAATCATCTCCAAATGCAATGCAAAGTAGACCTTTTTTTTTTTTGGTGGGTGGAAAATCATCGAATAACCCCCCCCGCTCTTGGGCAGAGCGAAGGGGAGTGTCAGACTTCTACTGACTAAAAACCAACCCATGTTCCTTCTTCTTCGCCCTTGTGTCGGAGCCGCGGTAACCTTTCGATATCCACAGCCCCGACGGGCGTCGGCCCTTGCGGGCCCCTCCTTGCTGACATCTCTTTGAGGCGCGCGTGGAACACGTACGCGCCGCCGACACGGTCTGTTGCCGTCATGACGACGGCCGGACGGCGAGCTAGCCCGTTACTCACCGTCCACAGGCCCGCGTCTACGGTGGCCGGAGGCCATCGCGTGACCCCCGACGCCCGGAGCGCCTTCCGCGGCGGCTGGGACGTTGAGAGGTTCTCTCCCTCTCTCGTTCCGCCACCTCCTTCGCTAGCATCACTGCTTCGCAGAAGGAGGCGACGGCGTCCCATTCCTCCTCGCCCCGGAATGCAAAGTAGACCTTACACTTCGATTTTTCCTACTTCTACTACCATGGCACCCGGCTGATCTCCTCTTTTGATCGAACGGCGGTGGATCACACTCGATTTCGATTCTTATCAGATTGGTTTTCAATTAAATCATTTCAATGACTACATAGGAGTATCGTGAACGTGATGCGCGCGTAATCTTGATCTTCGCCACAAAGAGCTCTATTGTTGTCGCATGGACGATTAATATTGTTCCAAGATATAGCGTAACTGATCACTATTTTTACTATTATCTCTGAGTATGCCGAATTGCCGAGTTAGTCTTCTATCCAATGAATTTCATATCGTGCTAAAGCACGATATGAAATTCATACTTTACATACATACATACATACATACCATTCATACTTTTTTAAGGTTCTTGAGGTATATTTACGTGGTTAATCTGTTATAATTTCTGTAAAAAAAAAACGAACAAAAACAAAGTCATGTTATTGAAAACACAAAAACGCGAAATCGAGAAGCCTAATAAAATTTGCACCTCCATGCAAATGTTTGCATATCTTTCAAGTAAATTACCCGGGAACAATCCCACCGCTATGATATCCTAGTAATATTCTACGCAAATCTGTGCTCCTAGTACCTGGGTGGTCCCACTCATTCGCAGCGATATTATTTATCTTTGCTCACGTTATACATAACACATGTACCTATTATCGGTACCTGGCAGTCCGAAAGCCGGTTCCTTGCGTCGGCTTGCATTCTTCCACCGTCAGATTGCAGGGCGCACAATCACACAGTAATTACTTCATTGCCAACTATCTGGTGCAATGCAATGCACTTTCTGTTTGTATTTTTATGTATGTCTGTTGTTAGTATTTGAGACACTTTAAATAATTTCTATTGCACAAAGTGTGTCACTGGCTTGGTTCGAGTGTAAATTACTTGCTGCATCTCTCTTATGATTTGCCATTGCATCCATCCGTGAATTCCGTGAGCCACTACGCATGCCCATAGGATTTATTAGCACCTAGTCACCTACCTTTAGTTGTACAGTTGCAGCTACTTACCTTCTTATTACATCTAACTTCAAGTACCTACTTTACATAATCATGTACCTACCTCTACCTAACTCAAGAGCTTCAGTAATCTAATTTTGTCTCCCCGATGTTAAATAATTTTCAGGGAACTTTTTTGAATGGTTTATTTCCATAAATTTTTTGACAGGTTAAACATCCAATCCGGAGGTGTTACATTTAATTAGACACGGTTCTTCTTTTTCCCTCTTAAATTAATTAGTTTCAAGAAGCAAGCGTGTGGCCGAAGTCATAAATCATTTTGTTTATTGGTGGTAGCTTACCTACTGAATATTTAGATGTTTCTTCTGTCTGTGCATTAGCAGCTTAGGTATGGGCTGTATGTGCATATCAATCAATAATTCATGAAGACTCAGTGATTGCCCGGAGTCCCAGAGCCAATGTTCCATTAGCAAACATATTTGGAGAAACTTGCTCGTCATTCCACTTCATGAATTATTTATTTTACTATAGTTTACCGTTTAGTTATACCGATGATATTTCCAAATTTGGCAGATATTGCAACAGATATTGTTCAGTAACCAATGATACATACATAGAAGTTAGTCCAGCAATACCCACTATTTATCCACCTCCACAAGCAATAAGTCGGTAATATCGTCCGATAATAAAATAAATCTGCAAGCAGTGCCACAGGGCCAAAGGTCCTAGATTAATAAGCCCCCGCGGTACCAGGGAAGCACAGAACCGCGCGGTCGGCAAGATCTGCAGCGATAGGGTCATGAGAATGCGATCGGTTTCGATCCCTGCCTTATGTCCGTCGTGAAAGTTCACCGTCCCGGTTAGGCGGTTCGTAATTACTGCTAGAATTGCACTCTCAATATAAGTATTTACAAATATTATGGTAGGTACGGCTATTTCACCCTGTCTTTATATCAGTGTCACTTTGGTGACACCTTCTCATCTAGTAAAAATAATTGACCTGCGACAAGTGAGAGACCCTGCAATTTTGGAGCAATCTATCTATCTATATAAATAAAGAGAGAAGTCACTGACTGACTGACTGACTCATCAACGCCCAGCCCCAAACCCTTGGACCTAGAAAGCTGAAATTTTGCACAGAGGTTCCCTTCATAATTTAGACAAGGAATAAGGAAGGATTTTTCGAAATTCAACCCCTAAGGGATTTAAATAGGGAATGAAAGTTTGTATGGAAAATCGTCATTTTCACGCGGGCGAAGCCGCTAGCAAAAGCTAGTAAGTAATAGAATATCGTTGAAATAAAAATGCTTTCATTAATCTAAAACTAGTACTTTTTGCTCCCACACCGCTATTTACAACACACAACAACAACAAACACACAACACAACAAACAAACAAAAACAAAACAACAAACAAACAAAACAAACAAACAAATTGACAAACAAACAAAACAACAAACAACAAAACAACAAACAAACACAACAAACAAACACAAACAAACACAAATTACCGAACAAAACAAACAAACACACAAACACAACACACACACAAACAACGCACACACACTACAACAAACACACAAACACACACACACACACACACACACAAACAAATACAAATTACACAAAAACAAACACACAAAAACAAAAAACAAAAAACACACTACACACACACAAACAAAACAAACAACAAACACACAACAAAACACACACACACACAATTACACACTAGAACAAATTTCCGTGCGTTCAAGCAATTTTGTCATACCTATTATTGGAACCAAATATAACAGCTCACAACTGGCGTGGTTTGGGAATAGTGTGGCGGGCTTGTCCCACACCGCTATTTCTTGGATTGCGCCCATCATTCAATGTTTTATTCTCATCGCTTCATAATTCCGAATAATTCGTTGTTTCTCGTATGTCTAGAACTAAATCACACAGTTTACGAACGTAATGGCGGACAGGCACGCAAGTGGCATGCTGCGCGGCCGGCACAAATGTACGTAGTATGAAAATGCCAGATCAGTAAAAAGTCGTCAGTCAGTAATCAGTAATGGATCGCCCCAAGCCGATAATGCATTTGTTTTTGTTAACTGTTTTGTTTAAGATAGTGCAAAGGGGATGCACTTCCTGATTGTTTACTGTTAGGTAATTATGTTGAAAGCTTTGTAAGGATAAAAGAAGAGACGCGAGGAAAAACTGTAGTTGGGAGGCAGGCATCCAAGGAGCCATGCTTTGATAATCCTATGAATACCCATTGGCAGTAAAATGTCTGTGCAATACGCAGACACTTTACCTTAAAAGAGTAAAATCTAAGAGCTAATCGTGCAACTTACTCTCAAAGCCGTAAACTTGCTATATTACACCTAGAGTCTTACTCTAAGTTGACGAGCCTCGCCAATTTCATCATCACTCGAAGTGATGATGAAGCATTTAACATTAGCTTTTTGGATAACAATCGCACATTACGTATCTTGTTGATGCCTTTGCTGAAATTGACGGACAAGAAAATGCTGCTTTGATGTTCATGTGCCCACTATATTTAGCTGGTGGATGTTTTAAATGCACAGTTCGCTGTTGCAAGCAATGCCATTAAAGTCCAGCGTATACTGGTCCCTGGTAGTTCAGGCCCGGTCGGTGACACGACGACTATGTCCTACGATATCTTCGATAGGAGCAGGATCTAAGTGTGTCAATCGTTTACATTGTAGATAAGTTTTGTGAGACTTGTGCAAGAATTAAGTTGTTACAAATGGCGAGACTGCATTTATCTTTTAAAATACTTACAGCATACTGAACTTAACTAACCAGTGACTGAAAACTTGTTTAGTACCTAATCGGTTGTCGTGCTAATTTGCATGTGATGCGCAAAAATATGGAAAATGTTCTGTGGAAAATTTTGAGTATGAATGTCTTTATGAGAAGAGGAAGACCGAAGAAATGATGGATGGACTGTGTGAAGGATGACATACTTAGTTTGAAAGGACGTGACTGCTGAGATGATGAATATTAGAGAATTATGGAAGAAGAAGAAGACTTGTTGTGCCGACTCCAAATAAATTGACATAACAGCATGAGAATGATGATGACTTAACTTGTTAGAAATTATTACTTTGTCCACTTAGCTATCGCATTACACCACTAGGCTTTTTCAAAAAAAGGCGACAGGTGATCTATAATAATGCCTTTTTTTTGTGGAGTGTCAGACTTGTACTGACTAAAAACCACTTGAAAAAAACAACTTGCGTAAATTCCCGGCCCCGACGGGCATCTATAATACCTACCTTCATTTAGATAAATAGATCTCAGTCGAACTGCTGATCGACGCAAAGAGTCTTCGATTAGTGCCTGCTACCGATCAATGGCTTAAGGTATAAAAGCACAGCCTTACCATACAGCAACAACTATCATCATCATACAAGCAAAGTGTGTACGGTAGTCTAATGTAGGTACGCTTGTCATTGTTCCCAGGTATAACGTATCTGTCCGGGGAGAACTTCCTGGACGTGCTGGACAATGGTGCGGAGCTGTGCCAGCTGGCCGCCGTCATACACGACCGGGCGCGGGAGGCACTCGACCAGGGACTCATAGTTGGGGTGAGATCCATAGTTATGACGGTAAGGGGCGTGTTCGTTCGCCGCGCGTGCTGGTGGCTGGCTAGCTGATAGAAGCCGTGTTAAGACACCAGGGTACCTATATGTACGGATACTGGAGCTGTAGAAGTGTAGACTAGTGAATTGTAATTCTCTCTTTATATAACAACGTCTATGTGAGGAGACGGCGCACTAAAAATACAAGGGGATGTGCCTTCCCTACATTTATAACAAAACTATGTGCTGCCCTTACCGCCCTTTATGACGTATGTAGGTAGTACTTAATGTTATTTGAATTAGAGCTGTATTCACGAGAACACTGCCGATAAACTGTCCTGCAGTTTGGCAGAAGATGTGTATTATACCCACCCATGTAACTTTTTTGAAATAAATAAATAAATAAAATTATAATAAGCATCATCAGTGTCTAGGATTCTGTCGAGTTAGTTAAGGTTTGGGTGTGCGTCCCGCTTGTTTGAAGTGGCGCTTTGGTGTGGTTTTTACAATACTACGCTGTCAACACTCCTAAGATTCTCCAAAGTGCCAACAGTATCCAGCTTAACATGGCAGTCCAATTTTAGGCTCTGGGGTAAACTGGGGTTGGTGTCGGTCTGTTAAATTTATGAGTTCCCAAGAAGTATTATTAAACGAAGGTGTCATCTCCCACAGCCTGTGCCTCAGATCCGCGGACGCTGCTGGCAGCGCGCGGCGCGGCGTAGCTTCTTCTCTCGGGACAACACAGAGAACTTCATCACCTTCTGCAGGGAGCTCGGCGTGCACGAGAACCTGCTCTTCGAAAGTGATGACCTTGGTAAGAGATTTTGTTGTTTTAAACTATATTTTCTTGTATGCTAGCGGTAGCTTGCCGCTTCAGCACGTTCAAGAAAGATTGCTCGTTATTTTGGCAACCTGTGCCCGGGGTCGCTCGTCTTGTCACCAAATTCGGACGTGGTGCATCCATGGTAGTTCATAAACGATCCCACTAAACTTATGTATCTCTGGTACCACAGTGCTCCACAACCAGCCGAGGCAGGTCATCCTGTGCCTGCTGGAGGTGGCTCGTCTCGCTACCAAGTTCAACGTGGAGCCTCCTGGGTTAGTGCAGCTAGAGAAGGAGATCGCCTTAGAAGAACGGGACTCAGGACTTGACTCCGCCATGTCTGCGACTGCGTGGCAGTTCAGAGACTCCTCGCCGCCGCCACGGGAGGAAAAGTTAGTTCTTATTTCTTAACTATTTGCAAATGGATTTTTACACCCTGAAACTTTCAAAATGTAATGGTTTCTTTAATTAATTGCTTGAACCGCCAATAATGAGACCCTTTGTTTATCTAGCAGATCTACCACCGAAGTACCACCTAAGACACCAGACCCCAACGACTGTAAGTATGACCACTTCAACACATACCGTAATTAAAATATGGTTGATGCACACCAGCTGTGTCGTATGAGATCCTGGGTTCAAATCCCAGGTCGGATAAATTGTTATTGAGTTTTCCCATCAGGAATTTTTAATAAGTTTCCAATGACCACTTGCAGCACAACTAGCGGTGGACAACGCCGACGCGGAGAGCACCAAGTCAGAGGGAACAGTGGCCAGCACCGACTCTGATGTGCCGCTCAAACCTACCAATGAACTGGATAAGAGGGTACGTAACTCCTGAGCTATCCATGATTGAAGATTACCAAATACTTTGGCACATTATTTTGTTAGAAAAGTCAAATGGTAAATATCGCCCCAGAGAAAGACTGGGTTAACTAATTTCTGCAATGGGTCGAGTCCTGAAGACTTTGTCTTCTAGTTAAACATCGTAATTTGCGTAATCTTTTCCCAACAATGGTGGCTCTGTCTAATAGGATTGAACTGAATTAGCTATCTTCTATGTAGATTCACAAATAACACAAGGCTCGATATAAGTTCATTTTGACCGTCTCTAGGTATTAATAATGTGCTTATGCTAAAGAGTCCTAAATGACATCATCATCATCATTTCAGCCAAAAGACGTCCACTGCTGAACATAGGCCGACAATATCCATTATAATCCATTGTCATATTCAGGTGCAGTTGGTGACCCGGCTAATGGAGCGCGGCTGCAGCTGCAGCTCCGGCAAGTGCTCAAAGCTGCTCAAGGTCAAGAAGGTCGGCGAGGGGCGCTACAACATCGCCGGCAGGAATGTCTTCATCAGGGTAAGATGACGCTCAGCTGTTTGTTATAAGTTAGACGGTAGGAAGTTTTGAATCTCGAGAAAATCACGAAGAGGAAGAAGACAGAAAATGAAGATGAAATAAGAAACAAACTCTGATACTATAATGAAATAACTCCAGTTTATCATTAATGATTTGAATACTTAAATTACCAACGATTCGCATGTTCTGTTCTAGTTGCTGAAAGGGCGCCACATGATGGTGCGCGTGGGCGGCGGCTGGGACACGCTGGAGCACTTCCTGTCGCGCCACGAGCCGTGCCAGGTGCGGCTGGTGACGCAGGGCCGGCGCGACGTGCTGCCCGTGCCGCTGGCTGACTCCCCGCCCCCTCCCCACGCCCCGCTCTCACCCGCCAGCAGCCGCGCCTCGCTCACCAAGGAGCCCTCAGTGGCCGGCACCGTCTCACCTGTCGATAGCAAAGCTTCCTCCATCAGCGGCAAGACCTCCCCGGTCGAGCTCCGCAGCGGCCGCTCCACGCGCGCCTCCAGTAAAGCCAGCAGCGGCAAGAGCTCGCCTCTACCCGACGCACGCCGCACCTCCACGCCTGTCAAACCGACATCAGCCAGAAGCTTGCGGTCCGCTTTAACTCTCCCCCTGCGCGCGGACTCCGTGGACGGGCGCTCGCCCAAGTCCCCGGCCACCCCGCGCAGCAGGAAGCAGTCCGCACCCTCCAGCTTCAGCACCCCCAACACGCCGACCGGTAGATCGGTTAGAACGCCTCCCGTAGAGCATAGGAAATCACTCACCTCCACCACTTTGGTTAACACACCTAAGAAGTCGCGCAGCATGAGTCTGGCGCACGTGCAGAAGGATGACAAGAGAAGCTTCTGTGGCACTGACAGACTCAACCAGGTAAAGAAGAACAGGAGCACCAGCGCGGCCACCACTCCCACCGACGCGACTGCCGCCCGGAAGACGCGCAGTCAGAGCCTCGCCTCCACTCCTGTCAATGAGCCCAAAAAGACATTCAACGGGACCAATGGCTACGCTAAAAAGACCAGAAGTATGAGTCTGGCAACTCCCGTCGATTTCAAACCTCTGAATAAAAGTATTTCTGTGAACGGAGCGATGACGCAGGCCGCCATCGAGGAGAGTATCAGACTGTCGCTGGCGGCCACGATCGCGGACGAGACCTGCTCCAAGAAGCCGTTCTTGCATATCAAAGCCAAATACCGAAGTCCTCCCCCGCGGGAGGTTCCCCCCAGATAATGAGTGCACGCGCCTATTGTTCATTCCATTAGTTTTAAAGTTTGACACTTAAATAAGGCATCGTTATAAAGTTCAATTAGTTTCGGTAACTCGTAAGCATTATTTAGATCTCTTACCAGAGCAATCTCATCTTTTTCATCTCCTAGTATTAAGTAGTCGCTCTAATTTAATTCACACATTCATGCACTCCATCTGTACGGGAGAACTAGTCATAATGAATTTGTTATTGTAATTATAATGATACGTTACGAATACGATTTAGTTTAAGATTAATTTCCAATTGCAATAATTATGCTATCTGATTTATCTTGATAATTATTAATTATGTTTTGAATCTTTATTATTTCTCAAAAGTATTTTAGTTTTATTTTCTTTTATTTTACTTGATGTGTGTGATATAATTTTTGAATTTCGCATTTCTTTCATTTGACAATAAAGTTAGTAGTTATTGTAGAATTTGGTTTTGAATTTTGTTTATTTTATTTTAAATTCTTGATACATAATAAAATTGTTTGGATTCAGTGATGCATGGTAGTCGCTATAGTTAGGGTAGCGACATCCAAATGTGGCCTCACGCTCACGCGGCCTTCACGGTACAAATAATGTTGTTTAATCCTCACAAGGTATATTTTCATACAAATCGATAGAACATATTTTTGCACAGTCGATAGATTTACAAGCACTATATAGACACTATGTGAGTCAGACACTACACACGAGACACTGTGTTCATTATCATAGAGCTACTCAAACTCTACGATCCCCATTAACTCTCCCGGAAGCCTGCAGCAGTCTGGCAAGGCTGCTGAAATTCTGGGACGACCTATGTTGGTTGGAGTAGGTATTTTTTTTAAAACATCACGCACAATGGCCCAATCAAGAGGCTAAGTGCGGATAAAAGCCCCGTTAAACTAATCATAGAGCTACGAGGATACTGATAGTCATAGTGGAATTAATGGATACTGACTTATTAATCGTTCAATTACCTATACTTACTATTTAAAATTCGCTTTTTTCTTATTAGTCTAGAATTAATATTTAAAGAAAAGTCATGATATTCGGAAGATTGTTTCAAATGTTACCTTGATTGGGTTGGTGACATTGGATCGGTGTTCATTCCTCATGAGACCGCATCGTGTGCACTTTAGATATAGGACGTTAGATAGGTCTTGGGGATTCAATAGTCTTCCATGTTATGCTGTAGGTATCAAATGATGGACTCTAACGAGAAGCACGGCTTATTTTAAGATATCTTGTACGAATGTATATGAATGAGACACAGCATAACATTATAATTAATTGATGGTCCATAATGAGCGAGAGACAAAGCTGATATTTACAGAAAGACTAATGCAATAAGTGAAAATATTGGAAACTTCCACCTTTTACAGTGGGGTCAAACGCATACCGTAGAATGTGCCCGAGCGAACCCGAACAATCTGATAAGTAAATTATATCACTGCAATAAATTATTACAACGTTTATTAGTCCTATTGACATCACTAGATTAGCATAAGACTGGGAGAGAAGTTTGAATGATAATATTATAATCAGAGCTTAGCATATACATATACACAGGTGATATACATGTAACTGCCGACCTACCTATCTGCAATACTGTGCCAACGTTAATTATGTATGGTTGATAATAAACTTTTTGATATTCAATAACGTAGTTGTTTTATTTGTGCACTTTCATCCTCGCACTACCACCGCGCACACGGCAACGTTGATCTTAGCACTTCGTAAGTAGCTGTTGGTTGCTTTCTTATAATAAACTTGTATTACGTTTTGTCGTCAAGCTAAAATACCTCGGTCGACAAAACCAACGAAGTTTTTAGGCCTAAATTCTCATCAAATTGCCAATAAATAAGTAGGTCGGAGAGGTTGGTCCCATCGACCGACTAGGTTGGTTTCAAGTCTAATGGATTCTACAAGGTATTTTACATGGAGTGATTGCCTTTCTGACTTCCACAACGCAGTAACTGGGTAACACTATTCCCTTGAAAAGAATAAATGTTTGAATTTCGAGGTTCTGACTACCCACCCATATATAACAATTACCAAAGATCCACGAAAGGCAGTTAAAACCAAATGAAAACAGCGTTTTTCGAGACACGGAGAGGTTTTGGTATTTAACGAGTGGTCACTCATTGACCGACCTTCCTTGGCAAACTTTCTCTTAAAGAACTACCCTTGTGTAGCCCCCAGCCCCGTATGACCCCTCCCGCGCTTGTCCGCAGTGCCGGCGACTGGCAGTAAGTACACCAGCGCGCGTGCCGGTACCGGTGCGTACGTCGGTGACCCCGTACAAGCGTCGCTACACGTACTACAACAAGATGTACAAGCCCATGTGCTACGAGCTGCCCAGGCCCTTCACCATCTCACTTGTGTAATTACTTTAGCGAGGAGTCGCTGGAATACTCATGGTCAAATAAGCTAGCGAAGCTCGACAACAGACTTAAAACAGAAAAAAAAATCTAACTCACTCAAGTAGCAACTCGAAGTTGCGAAGTATACTACCTGCGAGTCCTGCGACCCCAGACCATCCCGAATGATCCCAACCGAAAAATACTGTTTTTTAATCGATTTTTCTCATTACGGAGTTTCGTTAGCTAATTTAACCTTGTAAATGTTGATAAAAGTTCCTTGCAACCATATCCAGCAAAATAGTTAGATTCAGACATTTTGTGCTGCAGGCTGCAGTGGACGTTAACGTGTTGATAATAATAATAATAGTAACCGGTAAGTGTGCTAGAACATAAGAGGGTGTGTTTAGGAGAAATATGTAAGTAATGATAAGCTCAAAATTAAAGTAATGTTGACATGAGTTGTGAGCAAGACTGCTTCCCATTGTATCAACTCAATGATGACCTTAAATAGTTATAAGTTTGTCCACCGAATTCTAGTCATTTTTTAAGTTTTTTCATTGTATTGTTTCGTCAGAGTTGCAATACATGTCAATTGATATAATTATGGCAACATTACTTTATGAATTCGACTAGATGATGAGTCAGTTCGTTTCACTGCCATCAGCAGAGCTTCTTCACCTCCGTGCCCGGAGGTACATACAGGTAGCTACTGGTGTGTATCGCGACCAGGGGACCTACCTCCACATTTTACCGAGTTGGGAAACAGATGTACGGTCAGCATCAAAAGTATATTAACATTACTCAAAGTTTCGAAGCTAAAAACTTGTTACTTAGATATTACTCGTTACTACATGTTATTGGAGTGTAAGGACTCTTAACGAATAATCTTCTGAAACATTAAAAATAATAGCTAGAGTCCTGTACATAAAAGAATTAAAATTCAGAAATGTTCAGCTAATTCTGATGCTGACCGTACCACTTCATAGCCTGTCTTTTCCCACATAACAGTAAAATTAAAAGGATACTACTAGTGGTAGGAGGCCCCCTCACCTTTGATTGTTTTAAATCTAAATTGATTGTAAAATAATAAACATATATTACGATTTTAAACTTTATTTATTAAATACCCCAATCAGGTAATACAAAATAATTCAGAATTAAGTATAAAATTAATTTAAAGTAGGAATGACTGAATAAATGCCATGAGAATAGTTCATTTTATATATTCGCTTATCTGGAGTCTGCTATTTATAATATTTATTTATATAATAACAACTAGAGAGCTATGATTTCAATTATACTTTTTACAGCATTCAGGAAGCATTGTAGTCGATGTTTATTTAAATATTATCTGTAACTTGCCCATAAGCCTCTGCATTGTAAATGAAAAGTATGGATCAAGAAAGTTCAAACTAGGTCAAGTGCGTGCGAATCGTGAACAGGCAATAGTAAATATAATTTATTACGTCTCTAGCTATTTCTTATTCTACGGTAAATAGGCAATTCTTTACACGCGATGTTACGTCCATACATAATAAACTATATAAACATAATAACTATGTTTATTATTATTATTATATAAAAACTAAACACTACGCGTGTCTGAATACTCGAATATGTTGCGTCAGCAGGAATAATCAAAAAATCACACACATTCATTACTCAAAACTTTGGATTTCATTCATACAATATTAATCAAATAAAGTCAAGCAAACGAGTGGACAAAACCGAGGAATTGTCAGCTCCTACAAAAGACAGCAAAACAAAGTTCCATCATATTCGAGTATCCCTTACTTACTACATCTACAACTTGTAAATAAAAGTATTATTAGTTTTTCATTTAATACATTTTGGTAAAGTCACTCCGCATAGTTGATTAGATCATTTGGCCAATTAAACTTAAATATACCTTACTTATTATAGAACTAGTGATGAATACGTCATCAGGATTCCATGCGCCGATTGAGTTTTGATTTAAAACTTTCGTGTTACGAATAACAGTGCATTCTTTCATGATATAGGGATTTTCATTTAATCATAATCTTATTTTTACTTTTTGGTATAAATACAGTAGGTATTTAAAAAGGACATCTCAATCAAAGCAGTCAGCTATTACTTATCTACATTGCATGTCAATTTGCGCATGAGTTATAAATTAATCATTATATTAACTTTACATGGAGAAAGTATTTTATAAAAGATATAAATAAAAAGAGGAGATTAACATGTGCGCGTAAATAAAAACTAAGTCAAAGTGACCTTCGAGTGATTTCCGTACGATTTTAACTTTTTAACATTATTGTTGTTACGATGACACGATATGCAACTTGAAAGCTAGCAACATTGCGAGCGAGATCTTAAAAATAATCTTTGATACAGTCAATGTAGAAACTTATGAGTACGGAGTTATTAAAATCTACATTTCACGCGATAAAATGTAAAAACCTTCACTCCACGCTGTCACACAATATTACTGAGCAATGCTATTTGAAATGACAATTCATTAAAACTACTGATATAGTCTTATTAACAGCTGATTATCGCCTTATTTTAATTATTAGTGTAATTATGAGTATTGTGAATGCACCGTAACGGAACTAGTTAGACAGATTGACAGACTCCGTAAACTTTTTTTTTAATTATAAATGGGCTTGCTCTTGACCTCAATCTTGCCCTAAGGGCAGAGATGATGTCGACGATGGAACGAGCTTACCCAGTAGAAGCCTGTTTACTCGTGACATAAATAGAAACTTGAATTCAGTCGACTGCCAAAGAATGACAGTTGAAAGATTTAAGTTGAGAGTAAATTTTAAAACCAGACAAGTTTGATAACAGTACAGCACGGTAAGGTGCCAAGTTGCATATCGTATTACCGTATCGTTTACAGTCTCCCGCATGTCGCGCGCTAGTACTGCGTGTGTTACTTCTTCTTACTCTTGCCGAGCGTGAGCGTGTGATGCGCCTGCGCGGACTGCTGCTTGCGACGGTTGAACTCGATGGCGTCGTCCTCGATCTTCTTGCGCAGCTCCTCCAGGCGCTTCTTCTCGTCCGTGTGGTCTTTCTTCAGTTTGTCGAATTTTGAATGTAACTGGAAATAATGTTTTGATATTGAAAACAAATGGTACCGAATGGTAATCAAAGTCGTTATTTATTAAATAAGGCCCACCACTGACATTGATAACAATAATAAGCTGTCACGAATCATCAGTACCATGGAAATTTTATACATTATTTGCGGGCATAACATAAAAGGCAAAAATAACATTAAATGGGTACATTTATTTTTGCAATGTTGAGGACTAAATGGGCTACAAATATCTTTTGAATCTGAAGTTTGACGAAAATTCATGAAATTGACAAAAACCGGGACTGCGGCGGTTATTTTGTCTTAAACCACGCCCTAATAGAACCAAACTAATGGCCGTCTCTCGACTGTATGGTAGTTGACGTATGTACCTCTTTCTCGGCCTCCTTGAGTTCGGCCTCCTTCTCCTTGACTCTCTGCACGAACATCTGCCGCATCTCGTCCTCCTTCTGCTGCAACTCCGCCAAGTGCGCGCTGCGCTTCTGCTCGAACGTTTGTTGGAACGATACCTGCAACGTTACAATATAGAGATTACATGAGTACGAGTGTAGACCATACTGTAACAATAAACAATTCTGGGCTTATCCTAGTGTCATATGAACCAGAGTATAGCACTCGGCACGTAAGTTGAAACAAAATGGCGGTCGTCCGCATAGATAAAACGACAAAAATAGAGTGAGATTCGAACGGAAATGTGCAACTGAGCATTCAAGATCATAATAAATTCAACTTACGGGATGCAATCTGCAATACATTGTCGGGTCTCAGTCGACTTATTTTTATGATTGTAGCTTCGCGAACGACCGCCATTTTGTTCCTTACGTGCCGAGTGCTATATATTATTGTGAGCTTGAGGATATTTTTACAAAAGCTCTTCCACATGGAATTCACGACTTTGGCTGCTCTAATTCGACAACAGCATCCAAGAACCTGACGTGTATCTCTGACATATTATGTGGTAGGGTAACTGGGTCACAGGCCACAGCATCTTAGTTATAAAATGCGCTAGCTTATCCGACCGAAATACTGGCTGTGACATCTACCCACCCACACTGGGTCCGTGTGGTGGTTAACAACTAAGAAACGTACCCCGGACCCGGTTCCGGAACCAGTATTCATGCCCTAATTACAGTCCATTCCCGTTCATAGAGGGGAGGCTTGTATCCAGCAGTGAAATCATTACATTGGAATAGGGATGTTATCTGACTTTAAAAAGTATGATTCTAATTAGTCCGTCTGTTAGATTATCGAAAAATATTGGAAACGTATTTTTTGTTTTATGAAATCAATAAAAATTGACGAAGATAAAACGCGTCAAAGATGTGGGTGGGAGGTTGTGACGTCACTGCTCGCTAAGAAATGTCATACTAATGTCTTAGAATATGACGTCACACGAGTTTTCAAAGCACTGTATCGTCTTCATTGTTTGTTTACGTGAAAAAAGAAAAAATATGTGTCCAATATTTTTTGGAAATCTATCTGACGGACTAATTAGATTTTTTTTTGTTAACATCCCTATTATGCACTTGTGTACATACAGGCTTGTTATCCGCGTCCACATCGGTGAAGCCCATCTGCTGCAGACGCCGGCGCCGGTACAGCTCGTAGTGTCTCGCGTGCGTCTTCTCGCGCAGGTCCTCCATGTTCGTGCGGATCAGCATCTCGCGCAGCTTCACAAAGTCGCAGTGAGACTCGTTCTCAACTGGAATATCAAAGATACTGATTAAATACGTGAAAACTACGCATAGTAATACCTTTGTAACACCTATAATGACACTTATGCTCTTGGTACAGGTGTTTTACATCATAAATACGCATTGTCGCGCCCAATAATGATATGAAACATTTATTATATTGACAAGAAAAAAGGCAAAAAGCAATATTATATTATGAGATTCACATCTGCCTCAACATAGAAACTTTAAACAAAACGTAGTGCACGATGAGCAACCCTTTTTTTTTTTGAGTTGGAAAATCCTCATGGATACCCTTCGCCTGGGGCGAGCGGGGGTTATGCCGGACTCTAACCGACTAAAAACCCACTGTTCCTAGTAATACCATGTGACGGGGGCCCGGGAGATACCAGTACATTCGCGCGCACCCCCGGCTGAACGATGGGACACCCTAGCCTAGTTAGTCCGGTCATTAACCAAATCTCAATGAAAGAAAAAACGCATCTAATCCACATCGTAAACGTTGTTCTACAGAGTACGTCATGCAGCTGATAACATGATGACGAGTTATTCTGGTGGGTGCGTGAGTCCATACCTTGCACAGTCCCCCAGGGGTACTGCCTGGCGCGCACAGTCTTGTTGCCGATCTTCACGAAGTCAGTGGAGCCCACCACAGCGAACGGGATGTGTGAGTTCATGACACTGTTCACCTCCGTCACCGACTCATCATCTACCGGGAACTGGTAGATCTCCACAGAGTTCGCTTGCAGCTCTTGCATTATTTTAGACTGGAACAGAACGAACATTTATTATTTTACGAAATTCAGAGCATTGTGAATCTGATTATACCTTAAAGTTACTACTTATAGACATATATTGACTGGCCTGTTGGTCTAGTGGTTAGTGACCCTAACTGCTATGCCGGAGGTCGTGGGTTCGATTCCCACCCAGGACAAATGTTTGTGTGATGAGCACGATCATTTGTTCTGTGTCTGGGTGTAATTTATCTATAATATGTATGTATTTAGAAATATATAAGTATGTTTATCAGTTGTCTAGTACCCATAACACAAGCTCTGCTTAGCTTGGGACTAGATGGCGTTGTGTGATAGTTGTGGAATATATTGTGGAATATTATATATCTATATAAATAAAAAGAGAAGTCCTGACTGACTGACTCATCAACGCCCAGCCCAAACCCTTGGACCTAGAAAGCTGAAATTTAGCACAGAGGTTCCCTTTATAATGTGGACAAGGAATAAGGATTTTTCGAAATTATTTCGGAGTTAACTAAGGGATGAAAGTTTGTATGGAAAATCGTAATTTTCACGCGGGCGAAGCCGCTGGCAAAAGCTAGTTAGGAATATAACCGAGTAGTGTAAAGTATGGTCTTATCATAAAATGATTTCTGACATACTGTCATATTTTGTATAGAATAATTGGTGGATTGTCTGTTGAGCATCTTATTTAAAAGGCGTCTTATCACAAGAGACCCCACGACGATGTAGTGAAAGTGAAGTAGATTATACTTGTAAATAATATGTGTAGTAACCCAATATTACGATACTATCTTCTACTGATAATACTTCTTCAAAGCATATTATTATTGTTGCCCATATCTATTTTAATAGAGTAGAGAAATTTATGACCAATACACATGAGTGAAATATTGAAATAGTAAGTTACAATCATACTGCGTCATAGTACAAAAATACATTGTAAGTTCGCATGAATCACTGGAAAGTCTGGAGGTCCGGACATGAGTTACATAGTAATGTGTCAGATGTAAATAGCCCTTATACTTCTGGCAACGGTAGTATGAATATTGCTCTGCTAAGTAAACACGGAAAAGACGCATATAAATAAGCGTATTTATTTCATTTACTCGTTTCTATCGAAGACAAAAATAGAGCCGACAGCGCCAGTGATAGCACACAATAATGTGGAGAATAGAGAAGAGTAAATATAAATAGGAACAGGTTTAGAATCCAGAGACGCTAATCGGAATAATCGGAAACACTGTCTGCATATTAAGCACACATTTTTAAATCTCAACCACAGATGACACGTCATGTATTGAAGAATTTACAGAATACATAAGTATGTTAGTAGTAATATGGCAATGTTCACGAGAACATTTAGCGCCTCTAGGTTGTTCTAGGAAAATGAATTCCTAGAAGGATTTAAGAATTTATGAGGAGCTTGTGGCTTTGCAGATGATAAGAAGGATGACCCAGCAGCTGAACAGTATAGAACTATACATTAATTCTCTTGATAGCATACCTTGAACTTCTGCAATTCAGTCTTAGAGATGGTGTCAGCCTTCGCGATGATGGGGATGATGTTGACCTTCGTGTCCAGCTTCTTCATGCACACCAGGTCGATGGACTTAAGACCATGACCTGAAAATGGAGGAAACAGGTCCTTATTACAGATTGCTGCAAATCCATCAGACGTATGACGCAGACGCGCGACGCGGCTCCGCCTGGACAAATGTCCCCATAAATTCTCCTACGACGCTCTGGGAGCAATTTTGATACTTTTAAGAATGTTCGCCTTATAATCTCAGGCCCAGATTCAAAGACCACACTTTGACTTTACTTTGATGGAAAGATCTACTTTCACGCAAAAATATATTTCTTAGGCCCAGATTCACAGACCACACTTTGACTTTACTTTGATAGAAAGATCTACTTTCACGCAAAAATATATTTCTTAGTCCTGTCAAGCTGTTCTTTACTTTCCAAAAATCATACTTTACTTAGTAAAGTCAAAGTGTGGTCTGTGAATCTGGGCCTCAGTATCAATAAATTGTACAGCATTTGCCTTTTGCATGTCGCCAAGCCTGCAATTAAATGTTGTACAATTACGAGAGTTGGTCAGATTTGCACAGATCGTAGATCCTACCGATCTATTTGAGAGAAATATATTACTATTGTATGCCAACCTAGTGGGGGTCATTTCATTCTCTGTTTTAAATTTGGAAAGCTACTAAAGCTTTTGCATGGTTGAGTATTTATTATTATCTCTGTGGTATAATTTACAACTGCCAGATGATTGTCATGGTTTCCCTACGTAGCTCTAAATAAGAAATGAAATCTAATCTAACTGTTGTGTTTAAGTGACAATGGCTAGAAATGGCGCACCGTAGCGTATCGTCAGACCACACACGTACCACTTCCGTTATCACCGCTCCTTGTATGGCGTTTGTAAGCCATTTCCCTGCACACTACAAGGCACAGTGGAAAGTTTAAACTGTTCTAATTTTGTAACCGAAACTATAATACAACATGGTTTTACGCGGCCGCGGCGGCGGCGTGAGGTGTTTTGAGTAAATTTAGTATGACTTCCGTAGAGTTAACACATAATACGACCAAGATAGAGGTAGATAAATAGATGGTATCAGTAAGTAAATGGCGAAAGACGATTATTCTTCAGCACACATAGTAGTCCAAATGCCACAAAATAAATATGGTACCTTTTTTACATGAATAGGCTTCAGCAAATAAAGTCATGGGTGGTGCGATCATGAATCAAAGTAAATTATCTAGCTAGTCAACAGTCGAGTACTGTTTAGTTAACAACAAGCGGGACAAGTGAACGTCAATTAGGCGTAGAGTAACGCGTCGCTATCACGCATGCGTCTATGATGCGCCCGCGCTCATACACTTGACTTGTTTACATTCTAACAGTTTGTGTACCACCCAATCAGCGGCGAGGTATTCCAAGCGCTTCCTTTATCTTGTGCTGCATTGTCAATTGTATTTGGGGCATGCAAACGAACACAATTTGGTAAACACAAACAGGTTGATGATACTGCGCCGGCTTTAGTAACGAAGACACATTATTATTATAATGTAACTATGATTTTGGAACTAAGCTCAGCAAAAATTGAGGAAGACAACACAAAAAATACAATTTTCCCTATGGAAGTTTAAATAAAATTACATACAATAGTAAATCCAATCTCGCGTATTTGTAACAAGAGTCCCGTTACCGGCTCTATGGGGAGTTGGAGAATTCGAGGGCAGCCTATAGTATGCCGCGCGCGCCCTGAATACAGCGTGCGTTCATACTGCTCGGTGAGCGCGCGTGTCAAGGACAGCTCGTAAAAATGTCAACCAGTGGGGCATCTGCCTGCACTACACCAATATGTAGTGAAAGTTTTTTATTGATATACTAACATAGAAATTATTAAACACCTACTTGTATGTGTATAGTATGAAACTCAAGCACAAAAATTAATTTTATTTTAAATGTGGAAATAAATTTAATCTGTGTGCAATTCTTCTTGTATTTAAAAGTTTATTATTTCCAGCATTAAAATTAGTCTTTATCAAACCTTCATCATCAACACAGGCAGGACACGCTATATCAAATGCCCTATTGTTTGTGGGTCAACTGAACACCGCACGATTTTCGGTGATTGTTATGTTTTATCAAAACTTGTGAAACAAATTACTAAGGTCTCTTTAAAACACCCATTTTGTCTTCGGTGGTCGAGTTATTCCATTTAAATATACCTAATAATACAAACTAGTTTGAACATTATGTTAACAGCATGTGTGTTGTATGTGTATTTTATCAGCAATTTATAAGCAAATATTGTATGTAGAGTTCACCAGGAAGGATAAATACAATATTTATTAACTTTTATTCTTATTAGTTAGATTAAGATATTTATGTTCTAATAATATTCAGTTTAGAAGTAGACATGTTTGTGTAAAGGTGTAATAGTACATTGTTCACCGAGAGGAGAAAGTGACCGATTACCGTCGAGTTTGTCGGCTTTAAAACACCCGAGATCGGGAATCACACTTTCTCTCGAGTGATACATAGTGCTTTATACTACACCTACGAGGAAAATAAAAAACTAAATCTTTACTAATTGAAATTTATATTGAAATTGTTGCAGTTAGTGAATCTGAGCGGGAGAGAAAAGTGTATGAAAATCCATTCTCTCCCGCTCAGATACGTTTTCTCCCTGCTTATTTGTTCGATATGCAATGACGTACTTTCTACAGTATCAAGGTACTTTCCAAGCAGGTGTAGTATAAGCAATGTAAGATAATAATAACAGTTTGTACTTTTTGAGAGGTATGGAAGAAGACATGCTGCTCCAACGCCTAATAAATCGGGATAAGGGCAAGAGACATCCGCATGAAAACTAAAATATCAGATGCTCTTCAGTTTAGTAACAGAAATGGAATTGGGCAGGGCACTTGTCTAGATATAAAGATAAACGATGGACTTACCAAACCACTAAATGGCAGGGCCCAAAAGGCAAAAGGAATGTAGGAAGGCAGAAGAGATGGTCTGATGACATAATAAACACAGCTGGAAATAATTGGATGCAAATGGCTAAGGACAGGGAAAGGTGGAAAGGAATGGAGGAGGCTTTATTATTATTATATTATTATTAATCTGATATTTGATTTATTTTAATTTGAAATGTAATTTAATGTACCTATAATAAATATTTATGTAATTTGTTAAATGGAAAATAAAGCTGTAATAGTAATAAGGGCAACAGAATGATAATAATGAATTAAAGTTTGTTTCAGTATCTAAAATTATGGTAATTTAGAAGTCTTCCCCACCTTTTTCATAAATCTAATCAAGTTTCTTTGGGAAAGTTGTTAAATACGACAGGTAGACTCACCTCCTTGAGAGATGCATGAAAGTAAATTGTCTTCTTGTGTTATTTGAATCTTGTATTAGATAAGATTAGGAGATGGATGTGCTAATTACACACTTAAAGAATACTAGTAAGTAGCAGTAGTGTAGTAGGTATGGGGTTTCTTTCCTGTTATGAGAATGCTTTGGAATGGTATATAGGTATAGGTAGACGCATCTGCATGTTTTCACTTTTCAAAAGTGTTAGTAACGGGACTTTTCAGAATAAATGCTTAAAGTTTAGTAGTAGTATAGATTGACTTACCCGTGGGACAAATGAAGTAAAGACAAACATGAAGACGACTGTCGTGGTATGTGGGCAATGCTCTCTTGATCTTGAGCTCCTCTTGCAGGTAGGCTTCAAACTGGGCATCTATGTAGTCCACCACAGCCTTGAAACTGTCCTCCTTGTTCACTTGATCACCGTAGCCAACGGTGTCACAGATTGTTAGCTGCCAAATAAGAATTTGTTGCTAATTATAATTATTTTAATTTACATACTTAATAGCATTCAACTAGAAGTTTCATTATTACTTTAAAATTGATGTTAGACGTCTCGTCTTCACTAACATTACAAATGCTGAAACAAATATATGTATGTTTGTTACTCTGTCAGTCAAAAACTACTGAATGGATTTAATTTGACACTCAGATACTTTTATCCGAGTAGTACGATACCATTCGTCAGTTACAAAACTTCAAACATTCTAAGTTGCAGGCGTATGGTAGAATCTATACCAGTTGTTGCAATGTATATTGTTAAAGAAATTAAAATAATCTTAGAACACTATTAAAGAATGTTCTATCACTTAAAACTCTTTCAAATAAAAGTGGAACATACCTTCAATCTCACACTACTCTCCTGTAGCTCATAAGTGTGTGCCTTCAACTTGACAGTGGGCAGGTTGTGTGGACTGGGCACTGACTCGAAGTTGGTGTTGAACAGCGAGTCCATCAGGGTTGACTTACCCAGCCCGGTCTCACCTAGACAGTGAATAACATAGTCAGATCATATTTCCCACATGATTCTCATACTAAACCATTATCTTTCCTGTACAACTCATTAATTAGTGCACCTACATTAACAGTAGTAAATGAGCGAGGTCGCACGCCAACTATACCCGCGATAACGTAGGTGGGTGACGGTGATTAACTCAACTCTAACAATTAGTCATTGTGCTCACCTATGCACAGGATGTTGAACACGAAGCCGTTCTGCACGCTCTTGTTCACCAGCTGGTCCGGCAGGCTGTCGAACCCGACGTGCCCCGACAGCTTGAGGGTGCGCATCAGCGTCTCCATCTAGAATTCATTACTGAACTCAGCACACTGATCGAATTCACACAACCAACTGATTATACCCGATGCATTGGCAAATCAAATGTAATTGACGAACGTTAGCATAATGTTTGTTGTTTGTTCACCGGTCTAAAGGAATGTAATATTTACTATTCTTTAACGATGATAAACACAGTAACGGATTCAATCTCCAATTTTTTGTCGGAAGAGCAACGCCCTTAGTTTCAGTTTTCTTTATTAAAATGTGAATACACAGCTTCATACAATTATTCCGTAGGTTGCTCATATTAACTTTGACAAAATGAACTATGATATACACTGAATAATAAGTTTCAAACAGAAATACACATAATTTCACTCACTTTTATAGGCTCAACGTCGATCGCCGCCATGTTTACTTTTTGACTGATTTCAACAAAGTGACATGAAGTGATCGTAACTTCACTTTACATTGGCATTTGTATCTAACTTCACATCGGAACAAAATAAAATCAATAAATCAGCTTTGTTTTTCATTTATGCAATCAACTAACTAAATTGTACACTAAATTCAGGCTCCAGTTGATTTCACTAATTGGAAAAAACTCATTGAATAAGCCACACAGGTGTATTTTACAATGTATAAATTAACGTTGGTCACCCCAGTCCATTGCTAAAGTTATTGCCATGTAAAAATATAAAACGCTCTTTCCAATCAACGTTATTAGATATTATCTAATATCGTTGTTGTTTTTTATTAAAATGAAATGCTCACTTTTTAAGCATAATTTTTACTTTTGCTTAGCAAGTTTTGTTTCCTTCATAAAACATTACAAACAATTTCATATTAAGCGCGATTTTTAAATAAAGAAAAAAGATCGTGTACCTTTCTACCATGTTTCTACCATTTTAAAAATGTCTCGACTTTTAGTAGAATTGAAACGGTACTTTTTAGAAATCGTTTATGGCAACATCCTCATAATCCAAAATGGCAGAATGCGACTTTGGTGTGTTATCATGTGAGCCGAAGAAATAATGTTTTCTTGAATTTTATGGTCGTGAGTGGATTTTAAAATTGTGTATCAGTGAATTGTGACAAAATAAACCATGGCGGACTTAAAATCGCCGCCGTTTAGTGATATCAAGAGACCTGAAGAAGTGGTCAGGATGACGACGAACGACAGCCTGAAATTCGCTGTTCTTATCGGGCTGATTGAAGTCGGACAGGTGACCAACCGGGAGGTAGTGAACACCGTCCTGCATCTGGTAAGTCGTCACGTCACTTTCCTCCACGGTTGCACCATAATTGCATCAACGTGAAATCTTATTAGATTCGTCTTAGAAAGGTTATTGGAGTAATTGGACTCTGTGTTTAGAAGTTTTTATTCTTACCACGTTGGTGTAGCGATTATTAGCGGATTATGTCATTGATGTTGATTATTTATTACCCTACCGATTATGCAGTAGCGTGTAGCCGACCGAGAGCCGCGTCTATTTTCATTGTTTTTATCGATCGCGTTTGGTCGTGAATCGCAGGATCGCTCGGCCAGCTCGCGGCAGCGGCCGGCGACCGATCTATGTTTGTTTTGATATTTCACTGCCGGCCGAGCACACTTTCACGGTGAGCCTCCAGAAGGCTAGTGCGTGCATTACGTATGAAACCGTATTGTTGATCATTTGAGGTCCAAACATTTACTGTGGAAATTGATGCGTAAAATAATGACGTGCTTCACCTTGAATATTTAAACTTGGCAATCTTCACTATGCTAATACGGCCGAGGAATCGAACTCGTACCATTACCTGTAATCATGCGCATCATCTGCGAATCTGTCACTTAAAAACCTTTGAAACTCCCAATATGGTTCTAAAAACGTGGGTACAAAGTTGGAAGTTGCAAAGAAGTGTAGTAAATTATTCACAGCACATACTTATGTACCTACACCTACAAATGCATACGAAGAATCGCTCATAACAATGTCCTGTACGTACGGTCATAATAAGTTACCTATGTCTCTGTGTTGCCATTCATTCTATGTAAAAATGACAACAGTTTACGAGTGTAATAGACCATTTTAGGTACATTTGAACTTATCTATTTGGTACATAAATGAATGTCTGTCCATTAAAATGTTATCGATTATCAATAATTTGATTCTATCACCAAACCTCAGTGACGTTGACATGAATCATTTTGGTTTTTATTTTGTATATTTTGATGTTCGAATAGTTTGTGACGACTCGGCGCAAAAACCTGCGCTTGCGGCGTTCTATCGTAAACACACGATATAAAACGTTACCTCCAACGTCACGCTTCGTCAATTCTATGATTGGTATTTAAGTGGTTATCAAGCCCTTATCGACGTACCTACCTAGGTATCTATTCACTATTGCAACCACTTGACAGGTTATCTAGGTTGATGACAATACCTAGAATGATCTCCAAAATAGTTCAGTGTAATGGATCCGAGTCAATATCTTCCAAAGGGCCGGCTGCAGATAATATAACTCGTATCATCCAGGAAGATTTGAGACTTCTCCTCTTTTATTCACTTGATAACCTACTTAGAACGTACGATTTTCCTCAATGAAATAGGTACGAATGTCTTTTAGTTTATACACAACGTAAACTATGATTGCGCAAATGGCAGAACAATGTGTATTTAATGTTTTTTGTGTGCTAGTAGTTGAGGTAAAATGACCAGTCATTCATATAGCACACTCAACGTGTATTTTTTTATCATGATTATTAAGTAATCTGTGAACTATCCGTACCTATTATACATACCTACCTGTGTACATACCTCTCTGCTTCATAATTCAGTCAATCGATTACAATAGGCTTGCCTTAGTTAGCTAGGTCCACATTGTTTGTTACTATAGTCAATGAACTTTAATATAAAAACGAGTGAGCAACATTCGCGTTAACCACGATCTTTCATTTTATGAAGGGAAAGGAAAGGGCCGATAGCGTTTCCACATAGAATAGAACTGCAAGACATTCTATACGTTTGTATTGCATAAGTTGCGACTCGTTTACTGTAGGTGCTTGTTATTCCGGTTAAAAAGTTGCAGTGAAGTAAAAAACAAATCTTCAATATTTTGTACCTACCAGCAGAAACTACAAAAATGCATACGCAAACCCAATCACACATGTCCAGACAACGGCGCGCGGCGTAAATCCATCTTTTAGTTAAAACAATGTTCATAATCGTAGCGAAATAATTTCTCCGTTCGTACTTGACCGCGACCTTGCTCTATGCAGCCAAGAACCAGTGTTTTTACCTTCGACCAGTCTGGCGGCTTCGGCGACATCGATCTATCCAGACGATACCGTTTCTTTATTTTGTAACTGGCTTAACCGCGTCTTTTAAAACATTATTTGTATTATTAAGTAACCTTTGATAATCCTGGATCCTGTTAAACTAGTTTTAAGGTTTGTTTATATAACCGGTTTCTCACTTGTTGGGTTTCGTAGATGAGATAATGAACGTTCAGTAAGAAACTGTTAAATAGGTATGTAACCATATCCTTTACTAGTGCAATAATCGTAAGAATATCGTATTACACAAAGGCTAATTTAAAACAGACAGTAATACGGTAACACGAGTAATCAATGGTGGTTAGGACACAGAGGTGAACTAGCGTGTTCCGGAAATAATTCCGCTCGGAATGGCGTCGCTCAAAACCAATTAAATGTGACCCGAGCCCGGAATATAAGTAATCTCCATCCGCAATGGGTTAATGGCACGACACACGGGACTTGCCTGATTAAAAAAATACGTGGTACAGCTAAATTCCTAATTGAAATGATTCAGAGTTCAAGTTACTTTCAGAACTAGAGCGCACATACAAACTTTAACGCTGACATAATCAGTTTTAACATCGTTCAAAATAAAATTTGGGATCTTTCAAGGACGAACAACAGTAAACTAAACATACCTCACTACAATTGTTAAAAAAATCACCTCTAAAAATGTATTTGGAAGAACACGCAATTTTCCTTATAGAAGCCACAAAATGTGCTGCCACACGGAAAGAATCACACCAGCAGCGTGGAAATAATGTCACTTTCTGAATAACGCCGCCGACGTCGATCTCGCATCCTAGAACTGACAGGAAATTGAAAAATTCTGTTCGTTCAATCCACCTAGTACCGTGCAAACAAAATGCCTAGAAGTGCCACTACATCTATCAACGATCCAAACGGCGACGTGGAAATTAAAAGCCTGTGCTAGTTGAGAATTCTGTGACACCTGAAAGATCCATGATTAATTACGAATGCTAAGTAAATGTGCTGTAACACCCGGAATCTTAATAGATATTGATGAGCAAATGGCTTTTACGCTGTCTATTTAAACGCAACGATAATGCTCTAATCTAATCCGTGGAAGATGTTAAGATACCTTTTAGAAAGCAATTTACGCTAGTAATGTAGTCTCATTTACTTTATCTGGAGAGGTGTTTGAGGAGTAAGCGATTGTGAATTACTTTTATTAATTCGTGTCCCATAAAATCGAAAACTTTGACTTCGATTATAATAAGGGATAAAGATTAATAAACTCAACAGTGGCACCAAAGAATTAGACCGCAACACCTGATTTGATTATTACAAGCAACGTCGAAAACATAATGGCGATTAAGGACTTAAATTATAAATCATCTGAATATATGCGAAATATCAAATAAACAGTAATCCCATTCGAAAATCGTCCTGAAAAGTCGTAAAGCATTTAATCGAAACAACCCTTTGCATTGCGAACTCGGTGCTTACGTAAGCGAAAATCTTGATGTCAGCACGTTCCACTGAAACGAACCGAAACTTTCATCTGTTTCTACAGTATCAGTTATGAAACGAACACAATATTTCTGTTTGTAATTCAATAGATTCGGCAGACGAAAAGGAATTCAAACTTGAATCCTGTGAAAAACCTATTGTGGAACCTTTTTATAACATTCATTTCTATAAGATGTTATGAACTGGATATTCTTTACAACGGAGTTGAAAAGAAACTCTTGTTCGTTTGTCTTAAAGTCAGAGTCAATGTGCTGAACGAATTGATTGTTAAACGGTGCACTTTGTATGTTATTATTCGAGTTAATTACGCTTGAGCCGCTTTATGCTCCATGAAATTAAACTCGATAATGTGTGGGTGTGTAATCGCGGATCGATTTCACTCACAGGTGGCGCTACGTGTGCCGAGACAGCGAGACAGCGTGCAGCGCAGCCGGTGCATTGCGCGTGCGCACGCACCTGGCAACAGCGTGCAGCGTTGTTTATGCCCGCCGGGGTTATTGTTACCTGTCTTTTGAAAGTATTAGCGCGTGCGTGGCCTTCGTCGGTCAAAACAAATGTGTTAGGTCATTTACCGGTTCTCCAGCACATTGTAACTTAGCGTAACATGTTCTAGTCTTTTAACAAAATACTTTTAGAAATAAAAATTTCAACGTTTCCAATATAAAGGTTTTAATATAAAAGTTACTAATTGTTTGTCAATTAGTTCGAGTTGCCGAAATAGCGAGACGTCAGATTATGGTATTTATTTTTTTACCTAATTTTAATCATAAAATGTGTCCGGTCGCAAAATCCTGAACGTGCTCAGTCACAAACTGGACAGCCCCCTTCTGGGGCACTGGGTTCAAGCACAAGTGCGTGTGCCCGGAACCCCAGCGCAGGGCAAATACCTAAATTAATCTGATTATGAAGTAATTTAATTTTAATTATAATTTTATTGTAATTTGACTTAAGTTGATTTAATTTGGTATAATGTGATTTAATTTAATTTTAATTTTGATTTATATTTGATTTTAATTTTGATTTTTATTTTGATTTTAATTTTGATTTTAATTTTGATTTTAAATTTGATTTTAATTTTGATTTTAATTTTGATTTTAATTTTAATTTTAATTTTGATTTTGTAATGTGAAATGTAATTATTTTAATGTAAAGTTTTAATGTTGTATACTTATGTTAGTATGTAGGTATGCATCTAAAGGTAAAGTCATTTTTTTTTAATGTATTTATTTTAAAGTAAAGTTTTAATTTTTTTTAATGCAAGTTTTTTAAATGTAAAGTTTTAATTCTATGATGTAATCTCCTATTTTATTTTTCAAATGTAACATAGTTTTTAAGTCGCTACTAACAAATTTATGGACCAAATATGTCTGAATTAAAAAGATTTTATTTATTTTATTAAAATGTTTATGTAAGATTGTGTTTATCCCCAATGAATCTGGGAGACACACGACAGCATGGCAAAATTAAATGGTCTTCATGGGAAAAAAATAATATTGGCAACTTGTTAATTAGCTTATTACAGTCTGATCCTTCAAGCAAAAGCATCCAAGCCGAGGCAAAATAAGTCGAGGAAATTCCGCTACGAAAAATGTTCAGGAAATAATAACTTGAAAAAACACGAGGAATGTCAAGATAAGTAGTCATTTGGGGACCTTCAACAAGAATGTTAGGTAAACTTTTTAAAATTCCGAAGTTCTTTGTGAGTCTTCTGATATCATTGTTAAGTAAGGACTTTTTAAGGAGGTCAGATTTAGATCCAGCGCTCCTGCTTTTTACAAACTTTTTTTAATTTTCACAACACGGCCGAAATTAAAGTCTTATGAGCAAATTAAAGTTATTATATTGCTCATAAGATTTCCGTGACTACCTTCCAATGCTATGTCTGGAATAGTCTGGATGTACTCGCCAAGCGGTCGATTGCGGTCTTCTTTCCAAGTACGAGTAAGTGATCAATATTTCTGTCACAATGGAGATATTCTACACTGGATTCTAAATTTATCGACTCGTGGTTAGGCCCAGTCTTATTGCCAGTATTCCGGTCCTTTGGTCATGTATCGAAGTTCCGTAACTTTGTAATTATGCGACCACTGAATCCGATCCGAAGAATTTATCATTCAAACCCCTTTAAAGTCAGACATAGTTCTTATTGGCATTGAGTATTTGGCAAGCTGCCTCTCAATTCGCAAGCTGATTATATTTAATCAGAGCAACCAATATGCTGCATGGAAAATAAAAATGAACCGTAATGAAGTTACTCCACGAATCACGAAACCCTTGTGCATGTTTACGTACAGGCGGGGCGTCGCGCGGCGCGTGCTGCGTTTTTAATCCAAACACATGGCGATGTATGAAAAAGTTAATGATCTCAATCGTCGATTTTACGAGAAGCTATTTTTGCACGTTAGTTTAAAATGCAGCGTTTGTTGCGGTGGACCCGTCTCTCAGTAAATTAATAAAAAAGCACGAGACGAGCCTTCTGCACGCGCCGCGCGACGCCCCGCGTCTCCGTAAACGAGCCCTTAATGAACACTGATGAAAAACTCAGTAATTGCATATAAGCAGAAGCATGCGAAAAGTGCTCTCTCCGATGCAATAATTAACAATATCCGATGGAGTGTCTGGAATGGGCTCAGCGGCGCATGCCACGCGGGACGAGCGGGCTGCTCTCACGTATACTGGAAAATTTATTGAAAATACAGCCTTTTAAACGTACAGCTTTATTTGGAAAAAAACCCGAGCAAGGGTTATTTAGATTCAGAACATATTATGCCATCTCCGTAGTTTATCTAAAACTTCTTGTGTCCATGTAACACAAATCTAAATATTTTACAGTATTATAGTCCAATTCTGGATCCAAGTCTCTCCTAAACGAACAAAATCCCGAAGTAACTCAAGAGAGAGGGTTGGTGACCGAAATATTTGTAAAACCAACCTTTTTGCTTACAAACGAACAATAGGACAGCAAAATACGTCTGTCCTTTAATATTTTCGAGAAACAGTCCCTCCAAATTGGTTCAAAGCACTTTGTACATATTTGGGCGTTTCGGTGAAAAGGGCAATTCTTTCCGGGAACTCTTATGACTGGCTGTGAGCATTTCGTTCAGGGCAGTCTGGTGGCGGTCGGTGGAGCAAGCGGTCGATATGACGTCTGCGATGCCTCATTAATTACGCTGTTGAAAGCGTTCATTATATTCATTAGCTGCACTTATTCTTCAATTTAGCCCGCAAAGATTAAATTAGTCCCTTAAAAGGTAAACTTTTCAGAGAGAAATCTGAGGTAACTTGCTAACTCCGCGTTTTACAAGTGCTACCCTTTAAATGTTGTCTGGAGTGCTCCATTTGGTGAATAGCGATTAAAACGTGGAAGAGAAGTTTCTCCGTTTTGCACTTTAACCCAGATACTGCGACGGGACTTTTAAAAGGCCCAAAAAAACAATTAAATCTACCTGCATTTTTCATTAGTTTTCAATTACTTGACATACATATTCATATTGCTAGCTTACTTAGTACCTGTCAACCTTTTATTTGGTACAGTTACGTTCCCAACTGGACACACATTTTCATGTTTATTGAGTGTTTTTGAAGATCTTGAAGTTTTTTTTTACAATGGCTGCACAAAGGTAAGCTTGTATGATATTTATATGCAGAATCTGATGAAATTCGCTTTGGTATTTATATGTTAGTTATTTCATCAAAATATAACTTCATTTGTTTGATTCGAAACGCAAAATAAATGTTCTTTTTTTACGTTTGAAATTGATGGCCTTTTAAAAGTCCCGTCGTAATATAGGGGTTTATTATATGATAATTTTTATTTCAGCACGAGATTAGTAAAAGGGCTCAATCTCATCTAATTTGTTGATGAGTTAGAGCGAGATGACGAAGACACTTTGTAGCCGAACCAAATAACCATTTTCCCACCTGAGAATGTCAATGCCGATGTTACTGACGAAGACTCAGTTGATGAAGAGTTCGTAACATTACAAAATCTTCCAGGTAGGTAAAGTAATTATGAATTAATTTAATTTACATGTCAGTGAACGCACAAGTAGGTGTGTTACGTGCTTTTTTGTCATGTAATAACAATATGTATATTATTTTCTTGCAGGCTCTCTGCTAAGAGCTCCTGCTGAGCCACTGAGGTAACGTTCTCTCAGAGTTTTGACGAGGAAGATGACGTGCCTTTGTCGAGCTTACGTAAGAGAAGACGCACAATTGACACGATCGGTGAAGATAGTGACCTTTCTGTTTCTTCTACTCCAGGCGCGTTAACTATTTCTGGGTTTTTTCAGCCGACCGTACCGTGAAACCAAACATATAGATGAAGAAATCGTCACACTCCAAATAAGTATATCCAATGGATAACGAACATGGTTCAAAAAACTTACAGCCACTTTTATACTATTTCAATTACAATACAATTTACTGGAATGTTACACAAATATCTTTGCAGGACAGAAGAATAAAGTGGGCAAATAATATGATCACCTTACTTTGGTTTGCTCGAAACCTACAAAAAGAGCGATAAGAGAGGACCCTGTCCTACACCTAGGTTTCATCGAGAATCATCTCGATATGATGGGGTTGATCACTTAGTTCAATATAGTGCGCCTCAACTAAGATGCAAAGTTTGCAAATCAAAAAGCTTTTTTATTAATACTTGTCAAAAGTTTAAAATTCAATTACACCCCAAGAACTGTTTTATGCTATATCACAGTCTCGTTACAATCAGTAACGATGGCATTTGCATGTTTTTGTGTGTGTATTTCTATTGTTATAATATAACCGTAATTTTGTATTTTTTACCATCTAAATTGATTCTATATTATTTTGTTTCATTACTAGACCTCCATACATGTATACGACCCCCATATTACGACGGGCCTTTTAAAAGGCCACATTTTTCTGGCTTTTCCAGATAAGTTTATTTTTTTTCATTATTTTTCCTCTAGTTATAATGAGTCATTTAAAGAAACATATCCAAAAATCACGGTTATCGGAGGCAAAAAATAGTTTCAGTAACATCTGGGTTAAAAACCAGGTCTGCAAAGATTTTACTCCTTCAGTGATTTTCCAACGTTGAAGTTTTATTTTTTCCATGTGCCGTTCTACTACAAAAGCAGACTGAATCTTTCAATAAAGATAGTCGAAAGAATAACTAATAATTGACCATTCAGTACGTCAATTTTATTGTTTTACTTGAGGTGTCAGTAAAGAACACTATTATTTGTCAAGATATCAATCCAAATGTATCAATAAAATATACAATTTAGACGCCATAAAGGTGGAAATCGATCTGGCAGGTGGCCTTGAGTGCTATGGCGTGACTGCGGCGAGTGTGGCCGCAGTATCGCAGTTTGTACAGCAGTGGTCAGCGATTGATTGATGTGGCACTGGCGCGATGGCCGGCCCGGGCGGGTGTGGTCACAGTCCCTCGGCTCGTGAAACACTAGCCCCAAACACAGCGGCTAGGATAATTGGTTTGTTTACGGTCTACGTGTTTGAACTTCTTAGCGAGACTCCGTGGTCACGTAGCCTCAAACCTCCTTAATGAACTCGCCCGCACCTTGTTTCCGAAAACTGCTCCAATGAGGAAAGTCGACAATAAAATCCTCGTATTACGTTCCAATTTTGTGATCGAATAACAGATACGAATGAACTGTCCACGAATTTAAATGTTGTGGTTTTCCGGAAAGGTCATTTGATATTGACTTCATTATCGTTTTTAATGCTTTAATTAACGTAATTTGAGACGATTACCTGAATGTATTGAATCGTTACACAATACGAAAGGAAAACTGAACAGAAACGCCTATACTCTTCTGTAATTAGAGCTGTTGACTTGAATAATAATAATAATAATATTCCACAACTATCACACAACGCCATCTAGTCCCAAGCTAAGCAGAGCTTGTGTTATGGGTACTAGACAACTGATAAACATACTTATATATTTCTAAATACATACATATTATAGATAAATTTACACCCAGACACAGAACAAATGATCGTGCTCATCACACAAACATTTGTCCTGGGTGGGAATCGAACCCACGACCTCCGGCATAGCAGTTAGGGTCACTAACCACTAGACCAACAGGCCAGTCACTGATTGATTTGAATATGAATAGCCCTAATTAACTGACATAGACTAGCGTCTGTCGCCGAGGGATACAATTGAAGACATGAATACACTAGCTATGCAAATGAGCGCAGCGGTGGTGTGGTGGTGTGGCAAGGGACACGTGTGTGCAGGATCGATACCGGACGGACGACGTGGACACTGCGACTGCACCTCACATGTGACTTCACAACAATATTGACCGTTATTGACATCGCTAATTATATCTACTAGGACGGAAAAACAACAACGAAAACGGTATTTTCACGGGATCAAACATCTTAACACAGTGATCCGTTATATCCGAGAAAAATATAAGAGGATCCTCCCTACACGTACTAGCTGAGAAAAAATAAACGTTGAGGTGAGAGGAACTTTTTATTATATTTGGTGCGAACGTGCCAATGCCAACCAATCGCCAAGGGCAATTTGTGTCAGCCGCCAATCTTGTACGAATAGTTGGAGGAACGAGGATTTTTCTCTGCTGTTTTGCTTGTAGCATAAGTTTTCGACTTCTGTTCGATAGAATTTCGGTTCGGTTCAAAAGATTTTGAAATTCTGGCGTAAATCCACTTTAAAAAGCCGCGGGTAGACCGCAGACTGTGGTATAGAACGATGTGTAATGTTCTATACCATCGTCGAAGACATAATATTTAGGCAAAGTTGACGATGAAATTTAAGCTTAGTGGCAACAACAATTTTTTGCTGTTAATCTGTGTGGAAGAAAAGCTAAAAATGGCGACACATGTCCTTGTTTTTCGAGTTCCCAGTTATATTATGTTAATTCCATGCTCGGCTCATAACGAGGGATTTTGATCATTTCGTACTTCTAATGAGATCTTTACTTTTTTAGGAATCATAATAATATGTCGTTATGATGTAATGTAATACAATTTGGACTGTTTTAAGTACAAATATTCATTACCATCTTTGCCTCTCTGACTTCTTACAGAATTATTACGCTAACCAACCCAGTTTTATCTTCAGGTATTACCAAAGTATCCACAGATGGATACTGCTACACATTGCGTAAAATCTCTTAAATGTCAAAGGAAAGTCAAGCCAACCATTTCATCTGATGAATGCAGAACCCAATAAAACGTTACATTTTGTACTTTCCGATTTTCATTTTGTGTACAATGTTACCTCTGATATAACAATTACCAAACATAATAATAGTCGCCGGCAGATAACGCTAATAGCGGTCACTGCAACATTAACGTGTCCGGTACAATTTGGGCATAAAGTATTAATTTTATTTGTGGTTATTGGCTGTATCCCGTCGAACCCTACCCGGCGTTAAATGAATATTTTATGAAAGCGGCGAACTGTCGTAAATACGTCGGCTGGCCTGTTTCTGGCGCGCTTCTGCTTAATCCTCTTCCGCGTGGAAATAGAGCTGTTAACTTGTACCGCCTCGCGCCATAACGTGCTCTGGGATAATATTGTGTGTTTTATAAATCCCGCGTCTTTATTATTATTCGTTTATTTGAGAAAACATGTACAATATTACAGAGAAATCCAAGTACACTGAAAATAACAAAAGAAAGCCATCTTTCGTGTAACTGTCACCAAGAATAAGTCATCATTCGTTTATCCCATTATATAATATCTATGGTTTATCCTCTTAAACATCCACGACATACGTCTTTCTATCTCGAGGTAAACAAATCACAATCCGGTGTTGAAGTCAGTAGAGCATTCAGCATTGCCAGGGCGCGAACCAAGGAAGAGTTAAAATGAAAAACTGTGCGTGCAGACGGTACATCCAACAATCTGTGTCCACGTGCTCTCAGTTGCTATTTGGACACGGGGGAAACAAGAAGTCTCACAAGCTAGGCTACTAGTTCCCGAGACTCAGACTTGCCACTAAGGACACGGCAAACAAACATCAGTAAAAAATAATGACACCTGATTTTCAGAAAGTTGAACAAAATAACAATCCAAGCAAGAGCTTAGTGGGGTACAAAAATATATAGCACTCGGAACGGTTTCTAAAATTAAAATCTGAGGAAAAACTTTGGACCTTCTCCAGAAGCAAGACAAAAAAAAAAAAGGCGTAATTATAGCGGGGCTGGCAGATGATTGACGCCGACTCTATTTACTTCTTACTAAAGCCATCCTACGTCCTACTACATAACTACATATTC
The DNA here is from genome assembly GCA_949316265.1 of Diarsia mendica. Lineage (NCBI taxonomy): Eukaryota > Metazoa > Arthropoda > Insecta > Lepidoptera > Noctuidae > Diarsia > Diarsia mendica. Next base: position 26,816,500 of record OX438889.1, on the reverse strand, counting down.
TAAAACAAAGTCCTCCGCCGCGTCTTTTTATCTGTTCGCGATAAACTCAAAAACTGCTTCACCAATTTTCATACTGTTTTCACCAATGGATCTAGGAAGGTTTAAGTATACAATTTGAAGCGGGCGAAGCCGCAGGCATGAGCTTGTACCTATATTATAAATGCGAAAGACGACACAAAGAGGATGTAGAATGTTTGTTACTCTTTCACGCAAAAACTACTGACCAGTTACGATGAAATTTGGCATACAGATAGACGTTTTATCCTGGTAGTAAGATCCCGCGGGACATTTACCGAACTCCACGCGTGCGGAGACGCTGGCATAAGCTAGTATAAACAAATTTTAATGAACAAAGAGTTGTTGAATTCATGCACATTTTGGATAGTGAAACGCAGTATGATAATATTTTAATTTTGATCGGTGACTAATTAATTAAACTTAAATATGCAAACAGTTATTGTAGTATATTAACAAACATTAACAGCAATAATATTTTTACAGGTAGGTAATGATCTCTTTAAATATTAAACACGGACAATCATTTAATTACTTGCCAGGCTACTTGACTCCTGCTATTTTCCGGCTGACGGACGCAATTGACGGTAGTGAAATATTTATCGGTCCCCGTGTGTGCCCAGCGGACACCGGGGTTTAATCGGAACAAGCATTGTATCACATAAATGTTATTTAGCGAACTGGGCGACGGACGGGCCCAGCCGTGAGGGGGACAAAGCCGGTGAGATCGGTTAATGAACGCGGTGCCAATTTACCTCGTCAACCATTTTTGCGCCATCTTTTATTTTTCCACCCGTGCCGCTTGCATATAAACGTTGATGGGATTATACTGCAATTAGTCAAATACTACGGGTTTTGTGATAACGTTAATTTATAACGAGCTCTCCGTATGATAACAGGATTTGATTCGTTATGGATTCAGTTGGATGGATGTACGGAAAAAAACATTTTTTTTTATCGCAAAAGGGGTATTAACAGACAAACAGACGGACGATCCTATAAGGGTTTCTTTTAACCCGACTACGGCGAAGCCAAAAGGAAGGTTAATGATATCTTTTGAGGTGCGGAACCCTTGTATCGTCTCAACCAATTAAAACGCTAGCGTGTTTTGAAGCCAATAAAACTGCGTTAATTAACAAAAATAGAAGTATTACTATTAATACTGTAAACGGGATATTTACCATGTTTTGATATTGTTGCGAGTTCCCGATATTTCGGCGCTGTTACAAGCACAGTTACAGTTGAACAGTTGTACAGTTTACAGTATTAATAGTAATGTCAGTGACCATGTCAGTTTAAAAACTTATAATAGAAGTATTATCTAACTCGATCAGCTATAAGAGAGTAGCGTAATTGAGTCGGCGAGTGGCGGTCATTACTGTCAATGTCATAGTGCCATTGGCTATGGTCCTTCAATTAACTGGATATCGGCTCGCGTCACCACTCCACGTCCGGGCCACGCGCCACGCCATGGCCGCACTACACGCCTCGAGTGCTGCCTGACTGCCTCGCTATCACAACAACCCGTCCACTACGAACAAACTTCACACTCAACATTTAATTCTAATATGGATGTTTCCTGACTAAAAAAAATATGATTGTGTTTAGTCCGTCTGTCTGTTAGATTGTCGAAAAATATTGGATTCGTGCTTTTTTAATCAATTTAATAAAAATTTACGAAAATAAAACGTGTCAAGATCATGAGTGGGGGCTTATGACGATGTCTGGTAAAAAATATACCGAACTGTGACGTCACATGACTTTTTGAAGCACTGTATCGTCTTTTTTTTTGTTTACGTGATAAAAGAAATAAAAAAAGTAGTTAAAAAACCATAAAACCCGACTGAAAAAGCTGAAAAGCAAAAAACAAGCACATTTTAAATTAAACAAAACTTGGAAGCAGGCGGGGTTCATTTGAATATTAAATTATGAAATGAAAAAAATTGAACTAAATAAAATAGAACCCCGCCTGCTTCCAAGTTTTGTTTAATTTAAAATGTGCTTGTTTTTTGCTTTCAGCTTTTTCAGTCGGGTTTTATGGTTTTTTAACTACTTTTTTTATTTCCAACTTTTTAGTTCATGTTTGTTCTTTCGTTGGTCGCGTAAAATTCTTCGCAGATGATTTAACTTTTGTGCTTGTTTATAGGATTTGTCACTTTGATTTTTTTTAAACATATAAGTGTTATATATTTTTGTAATCTCCTTTAAAACCCCTTTATTTTGATACCCTACTCGATGGTATTGGAAAAAAAAAATTTTTTGAACTCCGCGATTTGGCCCACAAAATCCGCAATTTTTCTTTGTTTTTTAATTTTAATGTAGCCTATAACACTCGCGCCATCAAGACGAATCTAACGACGTATATTTCATTCAAATCCAAAGAAACGGACATACATACATACATACATACACGTCAAACACATAACCCTCCTTTTGGGCTTCGCCGCAGTCGGGTAAAAATATGTGTCCACTATTTTTTGGAAATCTATCTGACTAATTAGATTTTTTGTGTCAACTACCCTATTGCATTATTTTAGCAGTCTTGAAACTCAACTTCAAATAAGTTACATGAAGTGCCTATAATTATAACGAATTGGTTCACTAGCCTGTAACTCTATTGAATGTAACTGATATCTTTGTATTAGTGTATTCAATTGTTGGTGAGCCAATAAATAAAATGAATGTAAGAATAAGGTTTACAATTAATTTACATAAAGGCCATGAAAAGTGTCTAGATTGCTTTGCTCTTTATCAGGGGCTTCCCCTTGGCCTTTCCATACCTCACGGCCGTGAGTTTTCCTCCTCAATGTCCCTCCCACAGTTACATTTAAGTCATCTTTCATCTTGTAAATGGTCTTCCGCTAAATAGTAGCCAAACGAGGGTAGATTTTATGATATTATATTTGGATTGACAAGAGAAACGTTAATTCTAAGACGAAGGACGAACGGGGCATTATTGCGTCGATTATTCAGTTACAGCGAGTTTAATATCCGTTAACTCAAGGTAAACTCGGGTTTAAAGACGTTTTTACGCTGTTTTATGTTTGTTAATAATTCGTAAACGATATAGTCTACCCGAGGAGTGAGATCCAACAATAGCGATTTAAGAATCTCATTTTCAGGGAGTGCTGAAGCTACATTACCCTTAAATGGACTGACAGGATTTTTTCGTTCCCATTCTGAATTTAAATTGCCGTAATGAGTATTAATGTTCATCTTTATTTTTTCTTAAATTGTGGAGAATTTCGCAGGCTTTGTTGCGGGGTACTCCCCGCAACAAAGCCTGCGAAATTCTCCTACTGGAGTACGGGTTTCTATTCAATATCAACTGAAATTCATTCCTTTTATTTCATGTTTTCTAGACTGTTATAACTCATTCTTGCTATTAATTATAGCTGCGCCGTTACGATATAGTTACAGGACCTAAAATTAATCCAATTGTCGGGGTACGTAGCGAGTTGTCGGGTGTTGTTGAGTAGAAACGAATGTTTATGTTGAACACTATTTATTCGCGTCTCACACTCAAGCTGTTCTTAATGTTAAAATGTTAGATGAGATGATAATGTTACTTAAAATGTTCTTAAACTGTTAATTAAATGTTGTTGAATACACCCGGCTAACGCGGTAGACAAAAGTGCACTAAAATATCTATACATATAAAATACTAAGTAATGAAATTAGGTGAACGCGTCACGCCGAGAGTGCAAGCTAAGGTGTTCGGTGAAAACACCGAACATATTCCGGGCCACGAAAGGCAGGAGATGCTGTGAGGAAACAATGTTATGTTAGTAAAATAATGAACATGATGGAAATGTTTACAAGGTGAAAAACAATTCAACTTAAGACTAAAATGTTAGTAACCAAGAGTACATTTGTACAGTTGTTTGCATAAATATCTGCCCCGAAAAGTAAGTCAACTGGTCGACTTTTGTAGAATTCCGGGTCAGCTAAATTAATGTTTTCGATATATGTCCAATTTGGCTTCTCGAATGTTTGGTTTGGTAGACTCTTAATAAGTTCGTTCATGATGAGAACTTCAGATTTGAATTCAAAATTGTTGTATGTCGAAGAACAGTTTATGTTTATCATCCCCTTACAACTGTTTTCCTTTTGTCCCACTCCGAAGATGACTCCCTTACACCTTCGTCTCTGGATACCTAACATCTGAGCCGCTTGCTCAGTTATTAAGGATATCTGGGACCCTTGGTCGATCAAGGCGCGCAAGGTTTGGTAAATTCCATCCACACCTTTGACCTTCACCAGGGCCGTCGCTAGCAATATCTCTCCCTTTTCATTGTGGGAAGCATTGACGGCGCCTGACACGGGTTCATTGCCTTTTGTGTTTTGTTTCGCACCGTTGATGCCGCTTGACGACGGAATTGATGCGTTCGCTAATTTTGCAAATGCGTCATGTAAAATGGTGTTATGTTGGTTTTTGCATTTTCGACATGTTAAGTTGGAGGTGCATTGATTTCCAAAATGGCTAAATAAACAATTTGTGCATAGTTCCAATTTGTTTGCTGTTTTTAGCCTTTGCTCGTCACTCATTTTTAAATATGTTTTGCAATTATAAATGCCGTGTTGGTTATTGCAAAGAGGACATTTTTTGTTTGAAACGTGCATCGATTTCGCAACTGTTCTATTTCCGTTGCTTTCGTTGTTTTTTGCTTGATTGTTTGAATTGTTGTAATTATTTTTCTTATTGTTCGATGTTTGATTAGAATAATTGTTTTGATGAGAAGACTTCGCAGGCACACTATCTTTACGACGAACTGTTTCCAGAGATGTAAATTTTGTTTCTAGAAATTCTAAGAACTCTGCCAGAACCGGAAGTTCTTTTGAATTCTTCAGGGACTCGATGTAGTCCGTGTACGTTTCTGTGTCGAGCTTTTGACCCAGAACGTGTACAATCATAGGGTCCCACGATGTTGTGTTGACTCCTAAGTTTTTGATGGCATTAAGGCATTCTAGCGTGGTGTCATGCATTCGCTTAATCTGTTGTAATGATTGCTGTTGTATGTTCGGCAGGCCTAGCAAAATGTTCATATGGGACGAGAATATAAGTTTTTTGTTGTCATACCGATGGGTGAGAATATTCCAGCACACCAAATAGTTATCGGTACTTATCGACAGATGTTGAATTAGCTTTTCAGCTTCTCCACGAACCTTACCCTTTAGATACTGCATCTTTTGACCGTTTGACAACGAGGGGTTGTTGTGAATGACTTCTGTGAACAGGTCTCTGAACGACACCCATTGGTTGTAGTTCCCGTTGAAGTTCGGTATCTCCAGTTGCGGTGTTGATTTCTCCCTGTGTGCTACCGACCACATTTTTGTGTTAATAGCTCTTTTCAGGTTGTTAAATTTGGTTTCATACTTATCGTACATGTTGTTGTATTGTTCGTTTTCTCCCTCCATTTCGATCTCGATGTCCCAATGTAGTTTGTCGATAGCTGACCATCTAGCCTGTAGTGACCTCAATACATCCTCAAATTCCCACTTATCGGAGATAGAGTCCACATCTATGTTTACGGTTGTACGCACAAATGCTTTAAAATTCGCATACTGTTTTTTCAATAACTCATCTACCTTATTGTTTGGCTCCATGTTAGGCTTCTGAGCTGTTCGGTCGCTCAGCTGCCTAGGGAAACTCGGTCCCGCCTCCTCACCTGTTCTACCTTCTGCACGCGTACTCGTTGCAGAGGGTGATATGTCTCGAGCTGTTTTTTGCTCACCTGTTGATAGACTTCCTGTTTGCACGAACCGCAGCTGATACTGCTGGTTGATCAACGCCTTGGTTGACTCATACGCCGTACTTGTTTTCTCATACTCGCGGTTGGTAAAGTAAGCATCAGTTTTACTTACCTCCGCCTCAATTCGCTCATGATTAACCTGGTAATCCTTCCAATAATCCTCCAAAGTTGTAAGCCTCCGCTTGAAGTAATCTACTGTTTTCCTATCAGCACTATCCTTCTTCAAGTTGATAGCAAGTTTAATGATGCTATCATAGATCATTGATTGCGTTTCAATGAGTTCCGCCATTGTTGTAGGGTTGTAGTAGGGTGCTACTGACTAAAATAAAGGAAATTTATTACTTGTATTCCCGCTGTTGTTGTACTCAGCCTCTGCTGCTACTTCACTGTTCTGCTCCAATGTTCGCTCCGACAGCTTCACGACGTACACACACTGTTACGATAGTTCAGACCTCGCACACCAAAATTCCGATTTACCGAAATTACGCGACGCGTGGTCCGGTTCGAAGGACCAAAAATATGTCGGGGTACGTAGCGAGGTGTCGGGTGTTGTTGAGTAGAAACGAATGTTTATGTTGAACACTATTTATTCGCGTCTCACACTCAAGCTGTTCTTAATGTTAAAATGTTAGATGAGATGATAATGTTACTTAAAATGTTCTTAAACTGTTAATTAAATGTTGTTGAATACACCCGGCTAACGCGGTAGACAAAAGTGCACTAAAATATCTATACATATAAAATACTAAGTAATGAAATTAGGTGAACGCGTCACGCCGAGAGTGCAAGCTAAGGTGTTCGGTGAAAACACCGAACACCAATAAAAGTCCCAGTTGGGCGCCAAATTTAAATGTTATGCACCAGCCTGGTAGCCGCTTTATATTTTATATTGGCGTTATAAAATATGGACCGGTTCGGTAAACTGCAGGATTGGACGAATCTGACGCGATAACGTCATTAAGCGCCCGAAAAAACATTGTGGTGATACATTGCAGTTTTCTATTAATACCTGAACAGTCACGAGCATTAATATGGGGATGATTTTAGCATCTCCTTAAAATGATTTTTCCTATACTCCTGTTTTAGAATGCATACTTTTGTGAACTAAGTCAGTCATTCACTCATTTGGAGAAACATCGACATCGAGTTAGCATAAATAGAAGCATATAGACTGAAATAAAACGTCTTTGTTTCTCCTAACGTAAAAGCACTTTCTAAGTGCTTTGTCTTATTGACCTATTTTTTGGGCAAAATTACATCTACGTCGATGTTTCTCCAATGCCATCATTATTCCATGCAAATATCGCTTTAGAATTTTGTTAATTGTAACATTAGTGCTTGTGATGGTACTAACGTCTTTGTTATTTTTTTATTTATCGGAACATAAAGCAACAATACCTTCCTCATTCCAGTGATTGACTTATAATCGAATAGACACTTAATTTATCGGCAGTAACATCTGTGATGGAAACAAACGACGCAGAGAATAAACACGAAAATTGGGCTACATTATAACGATCTTCGTAAATGAAAGAAATCGCTCTCGGGAACTCTGGATCATTAACTCAACCCAGAGAGATATGCCGTCTCTTTGTCTGCGGGTGTCTTGAGAAAAAAAATACTTTATGATGTGGGTCTAGGTTATAATAACACAAAATAATACCCATATTGCGCTAGTAAGTAAGTAAGTATAGTATTCATATTCAGATATCTATAGGTAGATATAAAAATGTTATGTTGGATTGTGTACGCTTCAAAATCTCAAAAAGTTCTGCACCGATCAAGCTGAAATTTTAGAATGATATATAATCCGCATCAAGGATTGTTTTTACAGTATCCACGCGGGCGAAGCCGCGGACATCAGCTAGTATTATATATTTATGTCAGTGTATTCATATTTCCTTTTGTAAGATATCATTCAACTTTTGGGTAAATGTCAAATGTAAATCGTTTGGTTCCAATACGACATTCTACGTTATTGGATATCTGTTATCTTATCATAATTAATTATGAAAAGAGTGCTATTATGCAACGACAGCACTTTCACACAAAATGTAACTCAATTACGATAGAATCCAACCTAAAAGGTTTCACTTTAACATCAAACAAGTTTAGTAAGACTAAGTACAAACAAACATTTACTTAAAACACTAAAGTAGTATATTCAGTGGTCTAATTTAGAACAAGAATAGAGGTCGTCACTGTAGCTCCGAAATATATTTACACAGTTAATCGCCTGCCCGTATAATATAGTGGAACTTGAAAGTATGAGAAATGCTCAACGAAATGTATTCGAGATCTTTTTGTAAGCTCATTAAAATGGAGCGCTTTTTCACTGACTTTTTAGTGGCACTTCAAGGATTGGATCGCAGAAATACAACGGTATTCAAACATTTACAGAAAAAGCTGGAGCTTTTGACGCTACGTGCCTACGGCTACGTCGGCTACGTACCGCTACGGCGTAGGCGTTATGTGCTACGTATATTCGTAGCACTGCCAAGGTGCGATGTGGGAAATGGATATTATGTCTGAGCTTTGAAATTCTTTTGAATGTCTTTTAAAAAAACCGAACTCGTGTGTCGCTATATTTTTGCTAGACACTGTTTTTCTTTTTAACAATAGTCGTGAAAAGGAATTCCTACCGCACAATTCGGAATACAAAACGTTTTGTTCAGTCGTCCAGACTCGAGACAGACGCAGACAGTCGCCGGCTCACGAAATACCATTGTATTGTATTATGAAACACGTCCAATAATTTTGTAGGTCGTCGTCGCTGCGCTTTTGTTCGTGGCGTATTTGCAGGTTGCACTTGAGTGGGACGCCTTCGTTCTATGTTCTCCTAGTCGTTTTGTTAATGAGCGCTCGGTTTCAATGTACTGCGGGATGCTTTCAACATTTGCACAATATAAAAACGTTTGTAAAAACGTGGATGCCGGGATTTTTAATTTATCTTCTTTTGATGTTAAATAAGCGTTTCTTTATGAGCGAGCTTTATTGCGCTAAGTGTTTTATTGTTGCGTTGTTCTTTATTGAAAGATGGACAGTGCTCGTTAAAAGAATATTGCCACTAGAACAAATCGAACGAGTGTGTAAAAGGTAATATTCTGATTATCTTCAGTTCACTCTTTTGCTGCCGTTCTTCACAATAGATTAATATAAATTGAACATTCATGTGATTTATTCCATTTCTGCTCCTAACGCTCATACATCGCGGCTCCCACACTTATTACGATAGCAATAATTTATTTCCTTTCTGTTTCTGACACCTATTCTCTTCGTAATCTTCTTACAAAAGTAGTCGAGTCACTCATTTGCCAATAATGGTGTGTATGATGAGAGTTATTTCCTCTCTGCACCAGCGGAGTCCTGCGGCGCCCCTCGGTCTCGGCCCCCTCTCTTCACACTTCGTCGACGCTTATGGATTACAATATTATACTTAACTATAACCCTTTATATAATCTGTAGGGGTCGTGAACCCGTGCGGTACTCTTTTGATAACAACCCTACATTTATTTTTGCTTTTCTAATTTTAGCAATTTGCTTGCTTGATTCAGAATTCCAGGGGAAGTTGAACTACAAGTTTAAACTGAATTGTCAATACTGTGGATGTAAAGTTACGGACCCATACTGAATATTAATAGAATTTGGTTTCATAACATACAACTGCCGTCGAAACAAATAGTTGTCCGGAAACAAAAATATTGAATGAATTCTGTTGGTGGTACATTGATTTATAATATTTGTCGTCCGGAGCTGCAGGGGTTGTGGCGAGGGTGAACGTTCCCTGTTTGTGACCGAGACGGTTCCGTATGCAAACACCGAACGGTTTAGCGCTGGAGAGTAATTTTATCGCTTACGCTATATTGTTGTTTTTGTTTGCTTATATTTTGATGTCGTAAAATTGTGCAACAGACTTCCAGCTACGTCGGTTTAATGTGGTTTGTGCCTTTGTGGTTTAGAATTTTGTTTTCTGTTTCTTTGTGACTTATATTTTGGAAAAACCCACAACACTACCTAATCCCAAACCATTACAACTTCTGAAACTATGTCTGTCTGATCTGACCTTTGTTAACTAATTGCTATGAATTCAGGGCTTGTTATGTTATTATTTTATCAATTGTATAAAACCCATGCATACACACATCTTCAGAGATGCTATTTTTATCTTTATTCTTCCACGTCATTAAATCAGGAGACATATATTTTACGTAAGCTTAAAATAGATCTTCTTGGCATGTCTCCGAACGTGACGAATTGCGTAAACCCGATCGACTTTATTTAATTCTATTTTTAGAAATAAAGCTCCAAACTCATCTCCACAATTAAACCGTTCCTTTCAAAGACGTCATATCATGTTCTCAAACAAAATTATTCTCTTCAAAACTTGAAGTTAACTTTAAACTCGCTTTGACGCTCGTAGCCTTTTATTTAACGTTCTCGAATGAAGAAAACTTGCTGAACAGTCTCCCGTAGAACATTTTAGACAGTTTAAGTAGTGAAGTGTTGGCTCAGTGAGTAGTGTCGTAGTGTGACAGCAACGCGAGAACGCGACCTCATCCGCGACACTTTGTGGGAACATGCTGGAAATACTTGTTTGGACGGATTCGTGTTTACGTTACTTACTCACTTACAGTATGGACGATATCGTCGTTGTTATGATATCCTGTGAGAAACACTAAACTTTAGTCTTAGGGCCGGTTTCACCACTTGCTGATAAAGTCCCGGATAGCCTATCAGGAACTTATCTGCCAGATAAACTACAATTTTTGATAGCATTATCTGTCAGATAACTATCTGACACTTTATCCGTATCCGGTGAAACCGGCCCTTAGTCTGACTGTGATATAAATAAAATCAAAGACATCGCCTGAAATTCACGGTATTAGTAAATTAAGTGGAGTTATTAAACATATTTCAAGGAAGTGATCCCTTGATAAATATTCATAATAGCTGACTTTTAGTAACACCGTCACGGCTGCGTAGTTCAAGATAAAATCTACATTTTACGGGATTTTAAGCCCTGAAATACAGAGCTGCTGCATATTTTTATCTTCTTTCTTGTGGTATTTTAATATTATATAGGTACTGGTGTATTTTGTGCCCTAGTTATATACTGGCCTAAGAGGTTCATAGAAGGGTTTATTCACCTGAGTTTATTGATCTGTGGTGAATAAAAAATCATGGGAACTAAAACTTGTGCTAATGAGAAAAGTTTCATTATTTACAGTTCATACTCTATATAGGTTTCATGATTTTATTTTCTAGTTGCGGTAATAGATCTTATAAAGTAACTATTGCACCAGTAACGAAGTAGGGGTAGTCAGAAGCCGAAACTTCGAACATCCAGAATTAGGGTACAGCATCGTACTACTCAATAATTCGGTTGTGGAGATAGGCCGGTCAATAGAAGATAATGGTCATCTACAACATAGAGCTAAGTAGATAGCTACTGAATAAACCGCTCAGTGAAAACGTTTGTTACAAAGCGTAAGGGTCGTATCTGCAGGTTTACATTTGTAAAGGAACTAAGGGGACACTGGCGGCTCGTCACGGCTAGTCGGGACGTTTCAGCGGATAATGGTACTGTGGTCGTGCGGCTGTGCGGCCGGCCCAATTACCGTTGTGGCGGCTCTAATGGCGTGTTGCGTGCGATTTGTAATCTGTAGCCTGATTGATGCGCGCCTGTCACCCGCCTTTGTCTTCATTTGCTAAGATGAATAGATCAATATAAGTAGGTATAGTTGCGCCAGAGATGCGCGAGGGTGTGGAATGAAGGTATTGTGTAAGTTTCATCTAGATAGCCTAAGGCGCGGACTCTTCCAAAGCAAACATGCAATATTCGGCTAATCACAAAAGAGACGAGAGACACCATGAAGATTTCAACCAATGTGATGGGCTCGTTTCCGCTCCGCTCGTCCTCACTTCGATGAGTTTTGTGCTTCGTGTTTTCAATTTTTACCCACGACGGAACGGAGACGGTATATGCGTTTGGGGTGAGAGGTTGTTTGTTTGTTTGTGTGTTTGTGCAAATACATGTTGCCATTTTTCTCCAAAACTACTAGTTCGATTTTGATGCAGTTTTCAGTTATGGGTTCGGGTTTCATTGGTGCATGTTCTTAGATAGGTGTTACGGTAACAACTCACCAGGGGGCGCTGCAGCAAACATTTTTTGTGCAATTCAAAGTTGCAATTTTTCTCCAAAACTACAAGTCCGATTTTGATTCAGTTTTCAGTTATGGGTTTAGGTTAGATTAGTGCATGTTCTTAGATAAAAAAATAAAAATAAAAGTAAAAAGTTTAAAATAAAAAGCAAAATTAAAAATTTTGAAAAAACCCACGACTGTTAAAAACTAATTGAAAAAAGGATAAAATAACATAAAACACCCACCTTAAAAAAACCCAAGAATGTCCGTCGGGAGCTGAATATTGCAAAACTAGTTCATTTAATGGCAGCCCCCGACGGACATTCTTGGGTTTTTTAAGGTGGGTGTTTTATGTTATTTTATCCTTTTTTCAATTAGTTTTTAACAGTCGTGGGTTTTTTAAATTTTTTTAACTTTTTATACAACACATTAAACTTTTACAACTTTTAAACAATCTAGGTTTCGTGTCCTCGAAAAAAGCACTTTAAATTAAGTTTTGCTACATGGACAAGAAATATCGCTTACAACACAATGTTATGCTTTTTCAGTTTAAAAAAAAGTCGTAAGCAATAATTTTTGCGCTGAGTTATTTAGTTTAATGTATGCCTATATCAATGCTTGGTTGACAGCTTTATGAAGGGTCGTATTATACACTTTGTAAAACGTTCGCTACATCGGGGTAATTTTATTGATCAATACGAGTTTAACACACTTTGAAGACATCCATTCAAATTTCCACCTTAAGAAAGGAAAAGGTAAGAGTTATATGCTTGGATTAAACTTACAGCTCAAACAATATGGGTGTAAGCCCTAAGTCGAAGTAGCTGCTTAGTTTCTGTCGGTGCCTAGATTTTATCTTGACGAGTTGAGTGGTATTTACGTTTCGGAAATGTGGTGCTTAAGTGTGAAGGTCGGTCAATATGGCGCCGTCGCTAAACAGCCGGACAAACATTACCCGAGTTGTGGGTCCACGCCATTTGCCACGTCTGATCGTTATTTCAGCGAAGTTACATTTCGACCAAATGTTGAGCAATGAAAAGCTTCAAAAACATTTTACAGAAAGTTAACATCATTTAAATTACTTTTGACCAATGTTTAAAGTCAACGCACAGTTTTTAGCACTGCGTGGGATCAGCAGTAAGTACCTCAATCCAAGCGGTTTTTGATTCTTCTGTGAAACGAACACGCTAACAGCATAACCTCTAATCGGAATCAGCTAGTAAAGACGAAGCGAGGTGATGCCGATACGGTATATATAACTTTCTATTGTAGGTAGATACCTACCATCAGGTTTTATTTTTAAACAATAACTCACGTTCTGTCTCAATGAAACGAAACGAGCTAACAAAACTGTAATGAATCGTCATAGCCAATAATGCAGGTATCAAAAATGATCGATATTACTTGTAATGGCACAGTTAATGCCTACCGCTAATGACCGCCCAGCTGCCGCGCCACACATTTATGTACTTATTCATTGTGCCATGATGCCATCGCACTGCATTTGTGGAATAACTACTCGTCATTATTGCTATTTCAATTACTGATATTATAACTATGGGATTCATTCTTTGATAAAGTGCAATTAATTAACATACTGAAATAGCGTTTCAACAGACCTAATAGGATTATAGGAGTATGAAAAGGTGTATATTATGTCAATATACATAGTACAAAACACATTTGGACAACTGGTTTAACTTTTAATTGGCTATAAAAATAATCATAAGTGACCTTTGCGTATGACGATTTCTGTTACTACGTTGAAACTGAAAGTTTGGTGTAAGTAGACTTTTCAGTTATTTGTTCCTATAGAAATATAAATCCTATAAAGTATTTTTTCTGACATAGGTACTGTTCGGCGAAAATAATAGGTACTTTATGGGAGCAACCGAGCAACTAACTTCCTTAATCTGGGATCTCGCTACGATATCCGTAGTAAGTTCATTGAACTCAAGACTATTTTCCGCCCAAAGTCCTCGCAGCGAATCTTCGGTTCACGACATGATTCGTTCTTATATTCTTATGTAACCCTAGTACATGAACGGCGAGGATTTGTGGAAGCAAAAATATGAATCCCATATATTTCAACTTTATATTTGTGGCAGTAGAAAATGAGGTTCGCTTTTCGGTGTAGTTAAATTTTACGTGGCCTGGTTATGTTCGTTTAACCTACAATATTCTTTCTGTGGACGTTTGCTGGTTGCTGTATACATTTGTTTAGTTTGTGTACAGCAGCTTTGTGTTTTCTGCTAGGATAAAAGCAACACAATACGTTTAGTGTGGGTTTTCAAATTTTGTAAAGCTTAAAGCACGATCTACATTTTGGTCGCTGTATACGCGCAGATCTGGTTGAACAGTGGTTTACATCCACTAGAGCTTAGTAATATGAATCACATTTCAATTCGTAAAATGGTCACAAAGTTACAGATCATAATATTAGTTGCTTCTGAGACAATTTTACGAATTGTATCGTTTCATATTTTATCCTATTAAGATTCTGGTAAAGCAGCCTTTTGTCCCCCAATTATCAGTTCAACTAAATCTACGATTGTTTCAATTTACGTTATGGTTTCGCGGAGAACAACTACGTCGGAATGTTCGAGACCACTCGAGAAATCGCAAGCATCCCATCAATATAAATAAAGTCTTAAAAACTTACTTCGTTATTTTGTTCTGCTTCGGTTGCATCAAAGCTTTCATAAAATAGAAAAAGATCAGGAAACGTCTCGTTACAACCTAGAGGTAACGTAATAAGATTGATTATTCTATTCGAGTGCTGCGGAAACAAACAATATGGCACCCCTGACGTGACGTATACATGGTGTAGACCGTGCTATACTATAGAGGGTGAAGTTTTATGAGGACGGCCGGCCCTGGCGGACACGACGCCCTTTACTACCGAGACACCGAGTAGGTTACTAGGACAATGCTGAGGTAT